>CAJHZI010000503.1:1832500-2265000 GCA_905160935.1 Enchytraeus crypticus | reverse complement strand
GTTGCCATCATATTGTGTTCAAAGAAGTAATTAATAAATTAGTCAGTTGTTTTTATTGTTATGTTATTCTTATTATTAGTTTATTTATTTTTATTTCAGGTGTAGAGAACCCAGGGTTTGATAAAATGATTGCAGCAATATGTGATGATCTTTGCTAAGTCATCGAAAGTTTATATTTTAAATGTTGTAAGAATTATTTTTAGTAATTTAAATTGATTAATATAATAATTTAATATACATTAGAAATGGTTAAAATTAACAAGCTTTTAATAGTTAACTTTTTGAAAATTAATGATTAATTGATTGTTAATTTTCCACATTTCTTAAATATAATGCTATGTGTTCGATCGGAGACAAGGAAATGATTTGTGGCATATCGCACAGAAAATATTTTAAACTGAATATACTGTACCGTCATCATACAATTTAAATCCAAAGTAATCGGACATACGACCAGAAGTAGCCTTATATTTAACTTGTCCAGGATTTTTATTATGCTGTTGGTCATTTTTGTTTATTTTAAGCGCTCTTGCATTCAGTTTTGTCAAGTAAGCCAAGGTAAATTTTCGATTAATTATTAATTAATCTGAGAGATTTAATTAATTGTTAACTTCCATAGCCTTAATTTAAATAGATTATGATAATAGATTGTAACATATTGTATAGGACACATTCTGAGAGAAGATAGTTTACCAAAGGAGGTCATAGAAGGTAAAATGGAAGGAAAGAGAAGCAGAGGCAGACCAAGATTCGAAATGTTAGATGATGTAAAGATCTACGCATATGTGGACGTGAAGAGGAAAATGCAAGACAGAGAAGAGTGGATGGAGGCGTTATATACCATGGACCTGCCAGTATGCAGTGTATTAAAGGAGAGAGAGAGAGAGAGAGAGCGAGTTATACCTTCCACAACTGTGCGGTTTTAAATGGTTAAGTATTTTGTATTTCGGTAGATACTTCAAATGTTTTAATCTGAGGAAGTTTAAATGGTTTCTAAATAGTCTGAGTTGTTGTTTGCTGACTATGACAGATGATGTGGGTGAAGTACTATTAAGTGTATGCTAATTTCATAAGAATGATGTCATGTACATCATTCAGAATTGTTAACAAATGCTGACTTTCTGTAGAAGTTTTAATATTCAGATGCTACTTATCTTGTGATCTTTGATATGTATTATATATGGTTAGTCTTTAGATTCTTTATAATGCTACTGTTTAAAGAAAGAACCTGTACATACAGATTTAGTTTTCAATTGGTAGTAATAATAATAATAATAATAATAAGGGTCTAACATCTGTTTCCTCATCCAAGGATAATGTCAGGGACATCTCCACGCCATGCATCACTACAGATCAGTTCCCCCAAGCCGAGCTGCAAGGATATATACCAAAGAGCATCAATTATTGTATATCGTATAGTAGTTCGTAAACAGTTTTTTGCGATTAATTGACATTAATTTACATAATTTATTTACACAGGTGGTTTTAGTAACAGTCTGTAAAATATATAAAAATTACTTTAGAAAACTATATCTAAAATTTGTATATATCTATTTATTTAGAATAATAATAATAATTATTATTATTAACAAATTATTTATAAAAGGTTTTGAATTTGTAGATGGACAACGTATCAGAATCAGAGAAAAGAGATGAGGATAAAAGAAGCTCAAAGCAGGATAAAGGTTTGTTTATAAAATGTGTAATAATATAATTTAATAATATGATTACTACAATAATATAATTTAAAAAATGTGTAATAATACAGTTTAATAGTAATAATATAATATAATAGTTTAATAGTATATTTATAACTAAAATATAAATTACTTACTAACAGTTATAAAGTAACGACCAGTGGTCAGTGAAAATGTTAGGGTGGATTGATTGAACAAGAAGATTCTTTTTTCCTTGCCAGGATCAGTAATGTTCTGCGCTAGCTAGACGGAAAATATGCTGTAAATATAGTGCATAAATCTGCAAAACAGTAATAAGAATAAAAGAGGAAGCAAGATGCAGATTTATAAACTTATTTGATTACTGTGTTATAGCCTAAACTACAGTATAATAATAATGACAATTGTATAATTGGAGGCTGTCCGGATGCTTCTATCTGGCAGTTAGTTTAGAATGTCTCAGTAGCGTAGGGGTAACATCGTTAAGTGTCAAATGAATCGAACCTGAGGTGAATTGAACCTCTTGGGTTCGAATCCCAGCCGCACTGATCTGAGAGTAAAATCTTGGACATTCACTGGACTGGTTATACAGAAAATGGTCTAAATTTTCTAACGGTCTAAACATGTGATATTAAAAGTGACGGATATCAACGTAATCCATTGCATTCAATGTGAAAGCTGAGTGTTTATTGGAATATATGCCTTGAACATGTCATTAGCAGAACCCTATAGGGCAACAGATCATGTAGAATACTAGTTTACTTTTTTCTTTTGCTCACAGCAACTATTGGTTTTTTAATTAATATACTTGTATGTGATTGCCTATTTTAAAGCTCTAGCTAGTATATGGCCTGGTTTACTATATAAATTATTCAAGCGATATATTAAAATTTATAGCCGCTTATTACGGAGACCTTTTACCCGAAGCTTGCGTCATTGATTGCCTGCGTTCGAGACAGTGAAATTATTTATAGTGAAGTTTACTGTATTAGACGCTAGAGGAGCATGGCTTAATTGGACTGCGAGGTCTGAGTTATAAGTAAAAAGTGTCATTATAAATTTAATAGTGGCTCTAATTTTGAGAAACTGATCTAATTAAATACTGAATAGTGTCCTAATGAAGGTGTTGGGACAACGTTCATTTTGCAGTGACTTATTTATTTTTTGCACAATTTGTCTTTGGAACTCTAATTTAGAAGTCTTTTGGTGACACTTGGTACATTTCTCGGTCTGCCTGTGATTCTCTCTCCTTCCATTCTATCTTCTATGAATTCCATTAGTAAACTATCTCGGGTTAGAATGTGCCCTATCCAATTGCTCATAATATTTCTTATGGCATTTATCAACTGTCTATCTGTACCCACTGTCTGCAAGATTTCTTCATTTGTAACTTTTATAGCTAGTATTCTACATATATATATATATATATATATATATATATATATATATATATATATATATATATATATATATGTATATATATATATACACATGTAGTATTATTAATAGTATGTATATGTATAATATTATATATATATATATATATATATATATTTATATATATAACTTAGTTACACATTTATGTATATATGTATATTTATATATGTAATGGAAAAGATTAGGTCTATTCGTATCTCGACCCTAACTAAACTGGGATGTTTCTAACCATAGCTAAATGTTCTAATTATATTTTATGTAGCCCACATCCATCCTTCCATTTAAAGACCTTGACATTGAACTATTGTGGAATTTAATTAATTTCTGTATTTCACTAGTTCCTCAGTTATATCTAATTATACTGCCTAATTTTGTTCTCGGTTCAGTGGAGGCACTATATCATAAACTGAGAATCTCTTTGGTGCAGAACTGACATTTGATGATATTTATTTAGTAGGGGTGTGCTTGAGTAGTTTCATCAATAGTTGGTTGATCTGAAATGTATTAATCGTCAAATAAATAATATTGCAAATCATGAAACTGTATCAACTGCGGAACGTTTTAACTGGTTTTCAAATGGGTCTTTCGTTCCTTCGTAGCAATAATTAATCACTAATCGTTGCCAAAAGTTAACTTTCTTATTAACTCTTATGGGCGGCTTATCTTATCATTAGTAAATTTTTTTTTTTTTTTTTTCAAGAGGTCGTTAGCAGCCTTTTGTTTCTTTACAAACAATTTCTTCATATGGTTAGCCGAGTTCGGACTTAAATCAATTGAATTTTGGTTTAGCGGTTCGTAATTTAGATTAGTACAGTGAAAGAAAACGTGAGAGATAGTGGGAGAGCAGCAAACCCAGAGAGATAAAGAGAAAGAGTTTCGAGTACACAAACAAGAACAATTTTATCAAGAAAACTTTACGCCCGTTTCGTTTGACCCTATAGCAGTCAGGTTTCTCTGGTTCATGTTTCTCTGCACGCATGTCTTCATCTGCACAAGTGCTAGAACGCGACGTGTTAAGTGACGACAGCCGCGTCTATCTGAGGCGGCGCCTAATTGATATATCTGATTGGGCTGATTGGCTACCTGGGCGCTTTGAAGATAGCAAGTAGATCTGAAGGCAGGCGACTAATGAAGAGTTTATACAGTGTTGCTTTGTTCGTCAAAGTGCTGCAAGGTTTTGTAGACACACTAGAGGTCGAATGCTTTAGAAGTTTTGACTTGTGTCCAAGTCCACTTTGGTAAAAGATGTTAGAAAATGCTTGAACTGCACAAGAAGGGCGCCGTACTATATATTGCTTACTGTCTCGCCCAACTGTGCGTGTAAAGCACTGGAGGCACTGCGATATAGCCTATTGTTTTACATTTTATCAGAACGTAAGTTTATCTTATGTTATTTGTAAGACTTGTTATCTTTTTGTTTAGTCGTATATTTTATAGTTGAAAAATGGTATATAATTTTCTTAAAAACAAAAAAGAAAATTTAGGATTTGGGATCTTTTATTATGTTTTCTTCAAAGGCCCCAATTTTTTGTATATTTTTGAATATTCTTCATTTCTTTTTGCAAACACAATTTCAACATATATAGTCAATTTAGCGTCTACAGTATACAAATGAACACAAAGAATGTTCAGTAATAAGAATAATAATTATGCAAGTACAGAATGGGACAAACATAACACACACAAGGATATTAACGCTACGAAGAGTTTAAGTAACTCTGTTTATATACATAAGAACAATCTCTTCAAAATTCAAAATTCTCACTTTAATTTTAAGTTTTAAGACAATCACCATGTAACTAGTAGTGTCAATTGTCAACAGCATGCCAGATCAGCTATATATAACGCCAAATATAATTAATTTAAATGATTTGCATACATGTATCTGAGATTAAAATATTAATATTGAAATTCGAAAACGTTATGATAGTCGAAAACCCAAACAAGATCTTAGCTACTGAGTTGTAGAAAACTAGAAGACTATCTTCAAGCTAATATGTCTAATTGGACTTAGTTGTTAAATACAAAACAGTTATGATGCGGCTCAAGTTTTGTTCTATGGAGTGCTTATTATTGAGCTATATAACAGACCGTGAGAAGTAAGGAGAACTTTAGATGTATATAGTTTGACAGTATATTTTGAAATGTCAGCGAAGTAGAATAATTGTGCAATAATAGAAGTAAACTTTTGAGGGAGTTTGCTG
The DNA here is from genome assembly GCA_905160935.1 of Enchytraeus crypticus. NCBI lineage: Eukaryota > Metazoa > Annelida > Clitellata > Enchytraeida > Enchytraeidae > Enchytraeus > Enchytraeus crypticus. The sequence goes on along the minus strand of CAJHZI010000503.1, from coordinate 2,259,683 downwards.
ATCCGCAACCAAATGATTTGTGTATAGGGGTAGGAATATCATCAATTTAATGTACTGATAGCCAGTCTCTACTGTTCATTGTACTGATAGCCAGTCTCTACTGTACAATGTACTAAATAATAGGTCATAGGTAAAAGATCTGTTATGAAATACTTGATATATTGGCCAGTCTCTACTGTACAATGTACTGATAGCCAGTCTCTACTGTTCAATATACTGATAGCAAGTCTCAACTGTTCAATGTACTGATAGCCAGTCTCTACTGTTCAATATACTGATAGCAAGTCTCAACTGTTCAATGTACTGATAGCCAGTCTCTACTGTTCATTATACTGATAGCAAGTCTCAACTGTTCAATGTACTGATAGCCAGTCTCTACTGTTCACTATACTGATAGCAAGTCTCAACTGTTCAATGTACTGATAGCCAGTCTCTACTGTTCAATATACTGATAGCAAGTCTCAACTGTTCAATGTACTGATAGCCAGTCTCTACTGTTCAATATACTGATAGCAAGTCTCAACTGTTCAATGTACTGATAGCCAGTCTCTACTGTTCATTATACTGATAGCCAGTCTCTACAGTTCATTGTACTGATAGCCAGTCTCTACTGTTCAATATACTGATAGCAAGTCTCAACTGTTCAATGTACTGATAGCCAGTCTCTACTGTTCAATATACTGATAGCAAGTCTCAACTGTTCAATGTACTGATAGCCAGTCTCTACTGTTCAATATACTGATAGCAAGTCTCAACTGTTCAATGTACTGATAGCCAGTCTCTACTGTTCAATATACTGATAGCAAGTCTCAACTGTTCAATGTACTGATAGCCAGTCTCTACTGTTCATTATACTGATAGCCAGTCTCTACAGTTCATTGTACTGATAGCCAGTCTCTACTGTTCATTATACTGATAGCCAGTCTCTACAGTTCATTGTACTGATTGCCAGTCTCTACTGTTCAATGTACTGATTGCCAGTTTCTACTATTCAATGGGACTGTACGCCTGATATATTTACCTTGCTCTATTTCATTAAGGTGTCAGTATTTTAGAAATAATAGGTCATAGGTAAAAGATCTGTTATGAAATACTTGATATACATGTATACCTAATGTATAGATACGTATATTCAATCGGGACTCTTAGAGATATATTATACATTTAAACCGGCCTGATAATAACAAGCTACCAGCAGTGGCTGTTTGGCTAGGAACAACTTTATAACCTGAGTATAATGAACTTATTATATTATACTTGAAGCGGGTTTATTTCTGTCGGTTACATGTTTGGCGTCACGTTGTGCCAGTTATAGTTTATCGCTTACTTGTCCGGATAAATTTATTAATATCAAGTCTTAAACTTTAACATTCTCTGAAACTGTTCAGAATCGAGCATCACTCTACCAGTTGCCTAGTAGACAAATACCAAACCCAGCAATGCTGCAGTTGTTATAAAATGATGTGGCTTTTCACCGATACCAAGAAATTGTAAAGTAGATCTGTGCTTAGCTGCTCTATCTTCTACAATAGTCGTTCCCCCATAGGCTACTTACTACATTAACCACTTCCTGTTAATTAAATAATCTGAAATATTGTCGAATGTTAAACCAATGTGTAGGGGGTTCTTCAATGCTGAACTGCGATATCTTCTCAAGTAATCTTAAGATCTTTATATGTATTTCGTAAATTGAATGCACACTTATGTTGTGGCAGGCTTTGGCTTTTGCTGATTCTTTCTGTAGTACATTTATGATGTTTCCAGGAATCACGTGGTTGTTTTTCGATATCAGTCTATCTTTTGTATTGACAGGCAGAATAATTATCGTCAGCGTAAATGAAACTTGACGAGATATATTAATCAGTCGTGTAGATATTGAAGAGAATTAAAATTGGAATAAAATAATAAAAATAAAAATTAATATGCAACACTGAACTGGCCTCTCTTCTGGTACTTCAGAACTCACAACATTCCGGGCAGGTGATGAGTTAGAAAGGACGATCCTGTGACGTGATGCAGCAACTGAAGAGCAGATTCCGGGTGATCCTTGGACTCGATAGCTTTAGCGAGGACTTGCAGAACAAGGAATTCTGGATTCCGGGTTTTTTCTTTAAGATTCCAGATTACTGGATTCCAGATTCCAGATTACATGATTACAAATTCCAGATTCCAGAAACTGGATCCAGGGTTTTTCAGAAGAACATCGTCATTCAGAGCTGCTGGGAAATAGCTCCTTTCGATAACGAAGTATGATACCACAGAGTCTGGTTGTTGTGACACCAGCATCTCGGGTTTGATAGCATCCATCACCCTCCCTACTTAATACATAGGTTTGGCACAGTTGGGATGGTAGAGCTGCTTCCATTGTGTCTATTTCCTTTGGTTTCATTGTGATTGCCCTTGGCGCCATAGCACTTTGAATGAGCCATTCTAATTTTGCTGTAGTTGATTAAGAGCGTGGTCAAACAGTATTTTGATTACTTTGCATTGGTCATATTTATAAGACTATATATTCTACATACATAGACTATATTCTGGTGAAATGATCATCTGTGATAGTATCAAACGCTATTGACAGCATACGTTTAACCTTCGTGCAGGCAATTATTTTCCTTGCCAGGCGTTCGATGAACATTGAGATTTTGTTCTCTGAAAGTTCACCAGAGGGATTCGTTCCAACGATCTCGTTACATTATGTCTCAAATTATATAGATATGAAAAGTTAATTAAGTAGGTAATTAAGCCACTACGATCGAATGTTATATATTAGGCCAATACTAAATGTAACGTTTATTTACATGTGTAAGTGATATTTCTTTACACACGTCGTAGATATCTATATTTCTATAGTAATCCTGGGATATATCAGTTCTACAACGTCGTGGTGTATGTGATATTGCTGTCTGTGATGATGAAGCTAGCTGCTTCAGCTTGTAGTTCCACAACAGATTGTGCTGCTATCATCGCCTTCGCCTCTGTCTCAGGCACTTGTTCTTCTGCTGACTCACAACTCTGTCACTCTTGATCTCTGTCATCTCTTTTGGCTGGAGTCAGTGGCGATGTCGGTAAGATATTCGACTGCGGATGAGTTTGTGCGGGGTTCAAATCCCTGGGCTCGTCCGTCACTGACATCGCTTTCGAGTGAGGAAACTGACGTTAACATAAGCTTTACCTTTTTTTAGAGCGCTGCATCTTGCGGTCTTTCATCAGTGCTGCGAGCGATCTCGAGCAGTTTCTTGCTCCTCGGCCAATTTTCCTTTCAATTGAAAGTTCGTCGCTGTTTCAAGCTTAAATCGCTACCTACTTCTCGCATAGTTTTCCTTGTCGTACACTGCCCTGCAATGTAAGCAATACGTCCATGTCACTGGAAAGCCTTCATCGCCATGATTCAGAGCTGTGTGAATTGAAAGCAGTGGCGTACGTCTGTATCATTGGAAACCTTCTTCATCAACTCTCTTCCTCAATCTCGCTAATCCAGCCCAGAGGATCAATGTCCAGGTTCTCAGCAGCTCTCGGATCCATCGCATGGTTGTGATTCAACAGGACAGCGTGCTGATCACGTCGAATAGGACTTCCTTGAGGACGAGGTAACAGACTGGACGCACTGGACGCCTCCATAGGATTCCTCAGAGTAGAAGGATCTGCTATCTCTCCCAGAGCCACTCTCTCCCATGTCTCTGAGTTCCCTGCCTGGAATAGAGGATTTAGATTCTTCCTGCGATTAGGATTGTGATTGTAAAATCAAATCAGGACTGCAGTACTAAGAGTCATGCGAGATTTTGCTTTAAAATATTGTAATTTAGATTTTTCATGATTTATCTTCAGGCCAGGGTTCATAATTTATTTAAAATTCATTCTGTGTTTTTCACTGAGATGCAGTACCACCATTTCAAATCAATCCTACTAATATTTTCCACTTTTCTCCAAAGCCACATTTCCAAAGTTTCTGGTTTCCTGATATTCCATTAATTGACATACCGTCAGTGGATGTTCGTCTGTCGTCAACACTAATATATTCACAATCTTTATCTTTGTGCTTTTCTTAATATCTTTTAAAGGAGACCTTACCTAAAGTTTATATAATACAAGCATTTCTTCTTCAGGATTTCACAAGGTTTAGTTTAATGAAGTGTCGAGAATTAGTTTTCAACTTGGTATCAACAGAAATTGCCGATTTATGAATGAGTTAAGAGAATATTAGTTTAGATCAGATAACATTTATCAAGTTGTCAGGTAAAGTACCAATGAAGGTATTAACAACCAGACATATCAGGAAATGAAAATATACCAAGATATTTACAAAATTCTGGACCAGGTTCAAATCTCTGATAACTGAGGCAAATAATGTGAGAGTTAATGAAACAGGTAATGTCTCACTTAATTAAATTCCTACACAAAGATGTACTCAGTCAAACAACAGGAATTACTAATTAATTAGAGGAATATCCATTCCTCAATTAATGTTTTATTATGAACAAAACAAAGTATCACACGTGCAAGAAACCATAACGAGTTAAACGACGTGAATGTAAAACTAAATTACAGTCAAAATAATAATAATTATAATAATAGCAAATTAAATAAATATAAATAAGATGATCATAAATTACTATATTGCCTTTAAAGTTACACGGCGCAAAATATAGTCGACACAAATATGAAAAGGGCGTTAAACTGAACTACCACACTGGTTGCTCATTATCTGTAATTAACATATGTGTTGTGCTACGCACCAATGTATCAATATGTGAAAAACCACGATACAGTAGATTCCCCTCGAAACTGGTCTATAAATTATCACTCAAACAAATGGGTCGTCACCCATAAACATAACAAATGGGTTTGCCGCCTATTTCTAAATCCCCAAGGATTTAATTTATCACACTGGCTCTGTTAATTCTTACCCAGGCTAGAGTCTCTGAGTCTTGAAACGGTTTAGCCGTTTTTTATATGTTTTAAACAAGAACCCCCAGGAAACTATTTTAGCCACACCTGGTAAATTTCACTTAGGCCACAGTACTCACTCTCTTATAAATTCCTAGTACTGGCCTTTAAACTAATACACAATAAAGTCTGCTCAAGTTAATGAATGCTAGCTTTTCCCCTCTCAAATAGGGTTATCACAACAACACACGAGCCACTTCCTACACCAACAGGCTAAAGCCTGTTGGTGTAGGAAGGAGGCTGGGCAAATAATTGCCACCAAAACTATACGGACAATGGAGGAGAAATTACTACTGTAAAGTGTTTTCCTTAATACACTATTCAGCGAGCATACCACATATACTTACAAGTTACAGATAACGGACGCACAGTGGCCTTCCCCGCTCGGTCATGACTTAAAATAAACACTTAATGAAAGCCCAAACAATAATAGAAATAATATGTATAAAGTTTAAAACATTTCTAGTACATGTTTATACTTTTAAAGACCGAGGAGGAAGTGAGTTAAAGTCCAAAGACGCCGCAATAATACAGTGCTACCACGAGCTGTTTAAAAAAAAACCTGTAGCTTTAGATGTAAACAAAACATCCATGACAGTATCAAGTGCATAAAGGATCGATCAATCCGCGCCTGACACAAGTATTACCTTAAAACCTTATACTTTTAAAGTTATACAAAACTTCTGAAAGTTATCAGTGAAATCAAATCGTATAGGTCAGAATGCCTATTTTTCTTTTGACCCATATCATATTTGGAAGCAGAATATCGAGCTTGATGGCCATGTTGGACTTGTAGCTTCCATGCCCTGCGATGAGCCGGATGTCCTCAGTCTACTGATCCTGATCTCCTCACCGGGCTGTCCAGGTTCCTCCATATCCTCAGATATCGACGTAGCGGTGTCCTACCTGCCGACTATTAGCGCCATGATTCAGAGCTGTGTGAGTTGTAAGCAGTAGCATACGTCTGTATCTCTGGTAACCTCTTCATCAACGCTCTTCCTCAATCTCGCCAATCCAGTCCTGAGGACCCTTGTCCAGGACCTCAGCAGCTCTCGGATCCATCGCATAGTTGTGATCCAACAGGACTGCGTGCTGATCACGTCGAATAGGACTTCCTTCAGGATGAGGTAATTCTGGTAGACTGGACGTACTGGAAGCCTCCATAGGATTCCTCAGAGTAGAGGGATCTGATATCCCTCTCAGAGTCACTCTCTCCCTACTCCCTGTTTCCCTGTCTGGAATAGAGGATTTAGATTCCTCCTGCGATTGGGGTTTTGTTTAAGATTGTCTAACCAGGACTGCAATACCAAAAGCGCTCTATAAAAATCATCATCATCCTCCCTTGAATCCCAGTTTAACCAGGGTCGGGATACAAATAGACTGTCTCAAAGCCTCTCTGTCCTACACCACCAGCCAATCAAAAGCTGTGTAACTGTACAGTATTATGATTATTATTCTACTTTATATATATATAATATATATATATATATATATATATATATTATATTATATATATATATATATATATATATATCTATATATCTATATATTATATAGTATATATTATATATATATATAATGATATATATAATATATATATATATATATAAAGACTGGTCTACAAAGACCAATCAATAAATTTAAATTGACCATATCCATTAAGTAATCATTGCTATGCAAAAATAGCTCCATTGATACATATTTTAGCTTTTAAGAAGTAAGTATTAATACCGCACATTAACATTCTAACTATGGATGTTCTCAGACGAATAAATAAATATCTAACCACAGTATGAACTTTATCATAATAATGTGGTGAATACTGTAAATATTATAGCACACTTGCGACACAATGCTACCCATAAACATTAACATGTAAATGATATAGACAATTAGACAATAACAGAAATTCTCCATGATATATATCTCCAAGTTAGAAACAAAATCTGACAAATTCAGTAAGCCAATACTAGATAATTTACTTTCTATTTAGCACTATTACTTCCACCCAGCGTATACCATCCTTACTGCAAATATATCAAACAAAGATGAAACTATATAACTCTATTTTAGCTCTCTAGACAAAACGAGTTCAAAGGTTGAGATCTCTTTAATTTTCCAATGAGATTCTGGTATCCCAGTAGTTGAACTGATTCTGCATGGATATAATGTTGAAGTCTTTCTTTATGCCTGATTGCCGCAATCAGTATTTGAACTGAGGGAATCTATGGGTCACAATGAATGTCGTCGTTTCTCTTATGCCAGAGCGCAGTGGAAATGCTCCCAAGTACTTTGTTCTGAAATTCTTGAATGATTTCGGTATTTGATTTTTTGCAAAGCTAAAATAGTGGACTTCATACATCCAAATTTGAGATTAGATTAAAACTTCTTGGAAAGATAAGATTTTATACCGAAAAACTATTATTGGTATTTGATGTTGAGTTTATTCCTTTTTTCTTAATATATTGTTTCCATCGTAATTTTACATCAAATTCATTCCAAATGTTTAGCAGTATTTCACACGGGATATAGTTCATTAATTTCTAGTTTAGGAGGATCAACTAGTCTTTTATTGGTAAAATTCATGTGGACAATTTGTAGCTCTTTCTCTGTAATCTAATTGGTCCAATTTAGAAGGTGATTAACAGTCTGTTGGATTTATTCACTTGAAACTTTCATCATTTCGTGTAGACATTATAACTGTAATATCAGCAAAGGTTGCAACGGTAGTTTCCTTCTGCTCAAATAAGTCACTGATGTAAAGAGCGTACATCCTGGTCCCAACACAGCCCTGACTTAGGATGCTCCGAGGTCAAAGGCTATTCTTACAGAACATACAATAGAAGGTTCTATCGGAGATAAATGGGTATCTGCGTATTGTTTGGACAAAAGCTTATTAAGCTTCTATATTAGTCCTTCGTGTCAGATTTTATCAAAAACTTCGGCTACATTAAGAAATATGGCAGAGCAGCCTAATATAGCCTCAAAGGAGCGCTCAATGATATCAGTGTGATGTGGACCTGCCAGTAGGCAGTGGACTAAGAGAGAGAGATGAACGTTCAATGATATGAGTGTGTTGAGGACTAGCCAGTAGGCAGTGGACTAAGAGAGAGAGAGAGAAACGCTCAATGATGTCAGTGTGCCGTGGACCTGACCTATTGTCGAATGTTTCTGCTTGGACTCCAGTTAATTTGGGATTGGGTTGTTACGTTCAGTTATGGGCTTAATAACGAGTAGCTTTTCAAAAGCTTGTTTATTAAGGGAAGAAATTATTTTATTAACAGGAAAACCTATCGCATTGTCAAAGTTGATCTTCGAGACTACTTTGCAGAAAAAGTTAAATGCCAATAAGAAAAATAAGAATGATATTAAGATTTACCATATGATACTATATATGGCATGGTTCATACAACATGTAACATTAGATACAGAATATTAATAGCATACGACAGATCAAAACAATAAACGCTAATAGGATTGCGTATAAAAAGTGATTATATATGCAGATGTAATTAATTATGTATGCAATTTAATAAAAAGGTATCTGCAGCAGACTACTACTGATTAATCGTATGTTAATGATTACTTAACAATGCGTAGGATGCTGCGGTGGTTGGCTGAGTAGCCCATCTTTCTATATCTACATCAACTACTTCCTGTCTCAATGGGTCTGTATCTATTGGTGTTTTCTTTTTTTCTTGCTATTAACTCTTAAATGTTGACTATATCTGCCTTTCCACTTGTACAAACTTGTATGATTATTATAGATACTTATATTTACACTTTTATTATCCTCCTCCTCCTTCAGTGCACTGCCAAGTGGCAGGTTCAAGGTACATATTCATACTCAAAGTCAGCTTTCTCGCTCCATTAGAGCACTCCTTAGATCAACAAGTTAATCCCTTCACAAAGTCTATGTCTTATCCATACCTTATGTAGCCCATAGCTACAACTAACTTTTAATTAACTTTTATTATATTATATTGTATTGTATTATATAATATTGTGTTTATGTTACATTATACTGCATTATAATATATTATATTATATTATATTACATTATATTATATTATATTATACTATATTATATTATATTATATTATACTATATTATATTATATTATATTATATTATATTATATTATATTATATTATATTATATTATATTATATTATATTATACTATATTATATTATAATATATTATATTGTATTATATTATATAGTATTATATTATATTATACTATACTATATTATATTATATTATATTATATTATATTATATTATATTATATTATATTATATTATACTATATTATATTATATTATATTATATTATAGTATATTATACTATATTATATTATATTATATTATATTATATTTATTATATTATATTTTATAATACTACATAACATAGTATAGTATTGTATTGTATTTTATTGTATTGTATTGTATTATATTTTATTATATTTTATTATACTTTATTATACTTTATTGTACTTTATTATGCTTATATTGCACTTATATTAGCTGGTGTGTTACTATTAAATATACGCTATCCTGAAATCTAAACGCTCTGATTGGATTTAGTTGTGTAATGTTATATAATGTTTAATTTAATTATTTAAAATGTAAATCTTCTAATTTTAAACGTGAAAGAACCAAAGCCACATCACTACAGTAGTCTATTGTTTCGACACCAGGGGGACTGGATGTGGCAGTTTGCCGTTGGTCTCTACCTGGTACATCTGGACGGCAATGGTCTCCGTCTGGCCGCCATATTTGGTTTCGCTGGCGGGACGTGCGTGCTGTTGTTCGGTGGTCACATAGGAGCTTGGGTGGACAGAAACCAGCGGCTGAAAGGTTCATCTCTAAGCTTCGTATCATCTCACTTTTTATCTCTTTTTCCTTCCCCTCCTTTTACTTTGGACTGAATTTCTGGATTTTGAAATTTACACATTTTTTGGACCTTTTTTTTGCTCGCTGGCTTGATTTTGTCTCAATAGTGCTCGATGTTGTCATTGATGACTGTTGCACTCTAATTGTTGTTATTGTTATTAATATTATTGTTATGATTTTCCTTCTATTTTGATCTCTCTGCTTGTTTTCTCACATCTTTTCGTATGTCTCGTCTTTTCAGGTCTCTCTTCGTGTTTTATCTCTCTTCTTTTATTATCTCGCATCTCTTCCTATCTCGCATCTCTTCTTATCTCTCTTCTCTTCTTAGCTCGCCTCTTCCTATCTTTTCTTAACTGTCGTCGCTTCTTATATCGTACCTCTTCTTATATCTCGTCGTATTTTATCTCTTTTTCTTTTCTCGTCTTGTCTCTCTTCGTTGTAAAAGAATTGATACTATAACTATTACAATCGATTGATTTGTCTGTATGCTTTTAGTCGTGAGGGTATCCCTGTTCATACAGAACCTCTCCGTGGCGTTGAGTTCAGTTGGGGTCTGCCTCGCCCTTGCCTTCGACCCTATAACCCTTACCAGCACTGACGACTGCCTGGAGGGCCAAGAGGGACCTGTTGGGGCACGTCTAGCCCTGGCTATGTTGCTCAGAATTGGCGTAGTAGCTCTCGCTATTGTCGCTCAGCTGGCTAGCGTGGCGTATAAAATAGCCATCGAGAAAGACTGGCTCGTGGAGATAGCAGAGGGAAATGCTAGGAGATTGGCAAGTAAGTCCGCAATATATTCGATTAGTTAAATGTTAGCAATATACTAGTTATGTAACTACATGGTAAATTAAATAATTAGATGATAGCAATTAAGACGGGTCTTGTATTAGTTTGATTTACTCTTTAACTTATTAGATAATTAGTTTTTTTATATACGTTCAAACCCAATTCAATAATTTACTTTCTCTCTCTCTCTATCTCTTTATTTCTTGCTCTTTCTCTCTCTCTGTTTGATCCAATTAGTCGTTCGCTCGCTCACTCACTCTCAGTCACTCATTCGTTTGTTTGCTCACTTATTCATTCATTCATTCATTCACTCACTCAATCACACATCGTAATGCCCAGTTGATTGACTGATTGATTTTTGTTCAGATTTGAACGCAACAACCCGATCACTCGACCTAGCCTGTAAAGTGGTCGCCCCTTTAACTTGTGGATTGATAATGACCTACGGCTCACAACTGATATCAGCTGTATGTCTGGCTGTATGGAACATAGTATCTGTGTTTATAGAGTATTCGCTAGTGGCGCGCGTGTACTCTATGCTACCCCGTCTGCACACGAAAAATGTAAATAAAGGTATGTATTGCACTTTAAGTATTCATTAATATTTTCAGACGATCGTGTATTTAATTTTAATAATCAGAAATTTCAACGGAATTAGACTTATATGTAATATTATTTATTCGGATAGCAGTTTTCTTTATTAGTGATTTTATTGAGATTTGGTATGCATACTGAAGAATTCCCAGTATGTTAACTAGTAAAACTTTATAAATCGTAACTAATTAATTATTAAAAATGTCTTGCTAATTGTCATGTTATTGATTGCTATTGTTGCTCAACAAATTGCTCTTTGATATTTTCATTGTTTGTGCCAAGGATATACTGTATGCAATCTGTTATATAATTAGATGTTTACATGTATATTGAAAGTTCAAAATATTTCATGATCTATAAAGGGTATAACGATAAATTATTGAACGTCTGTTTTTATATCTCATATTGATGTCAGAATCGACGAGTCTGGGATTCAAGTTCATTCTTTCTAAATCTGCTTCCTATGCGTACATGCCGCACAACTTGCAGCAATCCAGTTAATTCCTCTCCTGGTAACAAAACGTAAACTTAAAAAAATCTTGATTGATATCAATTGCGATTCAGCAACTTGTCTAAACTGTTTTTAATTTTGTTCAGATAAGCAGAAGCCCTACGAAGTACCTGATACGGAAATGAAATTGATGTCAGAGAATCAAAATGGAATCGTCGACCAAAAAGAAGTCAGTGAAAAGTTGCAGTCGAATGAAAAGCTCGGGAACTCGGAGGAGGCTGCTTGTTTTCTGGATAAAAATGGAACCGTTGAAAAGAGTAAATCTGCAGACGCTTTCCAGTCTGATGAAAAAACTGAAATTAACAATTCTGCAGATAAAAAATCGGATGCAGGGAAAAAGAGACGGGGTGTAGTAGGATTTCTGCAGATTATGGTGGGTGCGTGGAAGACATATGCCAGGCAGGTGACGCTGTATGCCGGTCTCTCACTGGCCTTGCTCTATATGACTGTACTGGGATTCGACAGCATCACGCTTGGTTAGTTATCGTTTCTAGTGTTCTGCTAGAATGTCCTAATAGCGTAGGTGTAACGTCATGTAGTTTAAAATGACAGATCCTGAGGTGAATTGAATCCTCGCGGGTCCAAATCCCATCCGCGCTGATCTGAGAGTAAAATCTAGGACATTCACTGGACTGGTTACACGGAAAATGGACTATAGTGCCTAAATAATTAAACATGTAATACTAAAAATTGAAAAATATCAACATAGTTGATCATTTCATTATAATGCGTGATGACTTTACTTTAACTGGTAGGTCCAAGGTACTTATTCCTTCTCACAGTCTATTGTCACGCTAAATAGAGAGCACTAATATTTAACAGAGGGCTACGTTCTATCTTTAGTGTAGCTTATGGCTTACAAGAAATATTGCTTCTTGGGGAGGTGGGTTTCAATTTGCCTTCGTCAGTTCTTACTTACTCGTCTCTGACGTTCTTTTTATGGTAATGGTACGTTTGTTTTACATTGGGCCAAATACAACGCGGGGATTTATATCGGTTAGTTATTATTGGAAATTTACTTAAAGTTATATGGCTAGACAAGAAAATTTTTCATTCGAAATCTTTGCTGCCTACATCAAAAATGTTTATTGCTTTATTACAACGAGCTATGTATTACATTAAGTTACATTAGCTGCTTATTACATTAATCTATATACTTGATTTGTATATATTATAAGTTGGCCAAAAAATTTAGAAAAAACGTGATTATAACTTTAATACTAAGAAAATCCTTCCAGAGTTTAGGAAATTCGCATATGCTTAGATATATGTTCTCAATTCTTTTCTTACAATATTTCTCTTTGCATTCATGACTCTGTTCTGCAGCCTACATCAAAGCCAACGACATAGAGGAGTGGAAGGTGGGTCTCAGCATGGGTCTAGCCGGTGTTACGGGTATTATAGGCACTTATTTCTTCACCAGGCTTCACCGTGCTGTAGGCTTGAACACAACGGGGCTCGTAGCTTTCATCGCAGAAATCTTGTGCCTTACTCTCTGCGTGGCTTCCGTTTGGCTTCCTGGAAGTCGCTTCGATGTCACTCACTCGCCAAAACTTTCCGTCAACAACACCGTCGGTTGTCCTGCTGAAGATTTTCTTGGCACAACGGTTAGCGAGATCGTCTCTACCGATGGAATTGTGGGTTCGAATGCAGTCACTGCGAATGTAACAGATGTTGAGGCGGGTGGTGTAACGGATTTAATGGAAAATGGAGAGAGCGTTCTGAATATTTCTATACTATGCTTTCTCGTTGGGATCATTTCCTCTAGAATAGGTTAGTTGCTTGCTCTCTATTTCACAATGTATTCTATACACCGTTTCGTCCAAAATTATTTGTAAAGATGTAAATTAGAAAGAAATTTAGTGACTGATTGATTGGCAGAGCTGAGGATTGCTGATATAGTGACTGATTGATTGATTGATTGATAGACTGACTGACAGGGTTGTGGATGGCTGATCTACTGACTGACTGATTGATAGATTGATTGATTAATAGATTGATTGATTGATTGACTGACAGGTCTATGGATGGCTGACCTGGTGGTCACGCAGCTGATGCAGGAGGCAGTGGCTGAGACGGAGAGGGGCGTGGTTAACGGGGTACAGAACTCTCTCAACATGCTCATGGACATGCTCAAGTTCTCTCTCGTCATTCTCCTGCCACACATAGAAATCTTCGGTCTACACATCGTCATCTCCTTTTCCTTCATCGCTCTGGCGGGATTGTTCTTTGTTGGGCACGTCATTAACTGCAGAAGGCTAGCGAAGAAAGGAATTGCAGTAGTCGGCACCAAAGCTCCACCTGGAGTTGAAGCTCAGCCGGCTGCCTGTTAGAAAGTTGTTGAGTTGTTTGTATTGGTGAATGCTTGATGTAAATTTATTTTATAAATAAATAAATAGATAAATAAATTAATACATATATATATATATATATATATATATATATATATATATTGATATAATGCAATATTTCTTATGTTTTATACGTGTAGTATTATTGAAGGAGCTAGTGGTGTATGACTAGTAGTATTACTTCTGGAGGAACTAGTAGTGGGTATGTTGAAGCATCTCTGACACATCCTAGGAACACGGGTTCTAATACGTGGCTGACTGAGCCATTGTGGTAACTTGCCAAGTCACAGTGAGTCTAATCTCGAAATTAAGTTCCTGGACTTTTATAGGATGTGAACATTTAAATGACACCTTTGTTTTTAGAATTATGAACGTCAGAAAAGGCATTCGGTTGGTGAGCGCCTAGGCTCAAGAAATTGTTTAAAAAAATTAAACGGATGGAAGTCTCAAAATAGGGGATTGGCTGGTGGTGTGATGTATGGACAGAGAGGATTTGAGACAGTCTATTTATATCCCGACCCTGGCTAAACTGGGATTCAAGGGAGGATGATGATGATGACGATGATGAATGCATTTTATAAATCTGGTATTGTAGACTAATCGGAAATGCAAGGTTATTAAGCTGTCAGATTAGACCTAGATAGGGGCTAAGAGGTAATGAAAGCTTCAGAACCGAGACTTGTTATGAATCCATGTGGAGTTGAACTAGGTTGATGATAAATTTTGCTGGAAAACTGACGAGTTACATCTAGTGCCTAGTAATTTGCAGTGGATGATTTAAATTTATTACACTGTAAAATGTTGAAAGATTCTCTATTTTTGGAATGTAGAATTTACAGCTTAACAAATTTCCTGTGACTTTAGCTGTCTTAGAATTCTCTTTTTCTCTCGTGCCACTAGTTTACCGTAACTGCTCACTGTTGATTATGTGAAATATTTGTACTTTTTGCTGATTACTTAATCATAAATTTAGCTGTATTATAGCAATTGTTATACTGCATAATTTCTAAATTAAATTATTAATCATGGTCAGTATTTTATAAAATTGTTTTGTTGATGTTGTTGAAATATATGTTCTGATTTTGTTTGTGATAAAATTTTGAAGTGTTAGTTTTAATGTGATTTAGAAACTTAATTGAACATATATACTTGTGCTAAAATGTTGGAAGCCATTTGAGCTAATATATTATGTTTCCAAAAAAATGTATTATATACTTAAATACTATTTGCAAATTTACTTTAGCACTCAGGATTGCTTAAACTGCGTCAATTTCATTGTATTTGTTAATATTTTATTCTATTTAATTCCTGATATAAATTTTAAAACTAAAATGGCAAATATATTATTCGAGTTAATCCAAAATCGTGCATATTTGATACAAATTATGTGGTCCAATTGTTATTTATATTTTTTTCTTGTTACTGACAAATAATTGTTTTATTTCTGTAAAACATTTGTCAAATTTCGTTATAACTGCTTCTCTCTCGAACTACTTAGAGCAGGATCTACATAACAATAGCTAGTTATGATCTATACAATTTTGCGGATCAAGTTTTTGTGCAGATGTTGAGACGTACATGTACGTTTTATCAGGGCTGCCTATGCTATATAATGTATATCTATCAATTAATCAATCTATAACTATTTAACATAAAAGACCCACTCATATGTGGAAATGAAGAGGAAGGTGGAAGCAGAGAAGAGTGGAGGTGTTATATACCATGGACCTGCCAGTAGGCAGTGCACTAAAAAGAACTATTTAACGTCCGGTTCTTCGCCAAAAGGCAATGCCACGGACATCAGGTATATCTGTAAGATCGTAACTAATGACATCAATTTAACAAGACGCTATGCTGACATTTTAGTGATTATTGAACAACAGCGCTAGAAAGCAGTATAAATATGCAGGTCACCGCCGTAAACTTAGGCGTCTGTCGTATGTAAAGTTAGGCTTTCTTCAGTATTGTAGAATCAATTATTTAATAATCAGGATAATAGGCCTAGTGGTTTCCGTGGTGTGCCCTAATTACCGAAGAATAGACAAACTGTTAACTGCACATGTCGCAAGAGACGACAAAACAAAAACTGAGGTAGGCAACATGAAGCCATCTCAGAAGCCTTATTTTCCCAAGCTATAGGCTACATAAGGTGTGGAAAAGACATTGCCTTTTTGTGAAGGGATTAACTAATTGAGCTATGGAGTGCTCTCTAGTATATGTAACTTGAAAGCTCTCTCAGTAACAATATATACCTTGGGCTTGCAACTTGGCAGAACACTCGAGAGAGTCCCAACCTTGTCTTTGTAATGCTAAAATGAACTCTGTAACAAAAACGTATTAGCAATTATATACGTCAAATAGCTTTATGGTTATGTAACGATTGATCTTTGCTAACTTCGATTACACTTGCTAGTTATTTTCAATGCGATATACATTTGTGCTACGCTAGCATTTTCTGCAAACTATGGCTACCGCTGTATGCTTGTCAATTGAAAATCCTGTCCAGTTGATTTACTATGTAATTTCTGCAGCATTAAGTATTTAGTGTCGTGTGCAATATGTTATTATGTAAATAATGAACTGTTTTGTAGTTATTAATTAATCGGATGAGTAAGTTTCAGTAGTGATAGAAAGAAGGAAGATGTCGATGATTAATTAGTTCATAGATTTAGTGAAACTAAATCTATGAACTAATACAACTAAACTAATTAAGTGTAATTAATTAACTAAATCTATTAACTAATTAATTAGTTAATAGATTTAGTGAAACTCACGAGACGTCTCTTTCAAGCCGCTACGAGACATTTGATTCAGTTTTGTTTGATTGAAAGAGAAAACTTTAACGTTAGTTTCGTCTCTCGTGAGGGTGTAGTGACGGACAATCTAAGGATTTGAATCATAAAATTTACTGATTCGAAGTCCTGCATCTAAAAGCTGGTAAAGCTAATGTTAACGTCAGTTTCCTAACTCGAATGCGATATCAGTGACGAGCGAGCCCAAGATTTGAACCTGATCTTGCCGGTGTCTCCTGCACTACAGTTTTATAATTCCAGCTCTGAGTTCTTGAAGAAGTTACCCATATTGTCAGGTTTACTGTATAAATGTACATAGGCCGTGGTCTGCTTGATTTTGTTTTATTCTATTGAACGCGTACTCTTGCGAATTCACTGCGTATAATGTTCTTTAGTTTAAGGTCACTTGATTCTTGATTTTAAGGTCTCATTCTTCAGATTTTAAATTAAAAGTAAATCCAACTCTTATGATCTTCATTGATAGCTGTTATGTGTATGTCCTTGTCTAGCACTGTTTTGTATCTCGCTTTTCTTTGATCAATGCAGCTTTAGTCTACTTAATTTGTTTTTGAATTAACTATATCGATATATTGCGTTTGGGACGTCCCTGTCTTTATCTTCGAGTAAAGAAATGGACATTAAATTCTATTCGATTGTCTGTAACAATGTGGTCTCGACAATTTAAGCATGAACTAGGTATTAGTAGTTATTTACATTTGCTTACATTTAATCTCGTTCCTATAACAACGATTGCTATGGCGACGTCCCTAACGCCGCATTGGGGTGAAGAAATGGACGAAAATCAACTTTGATTGTGCTATTCGGTGATATCTATATATATATATATATATATATATATATATATATATATATATGCAATGCAATGCGTTACTTTTATCTTTGTTGTGGCCCTATTATACTTGTACTTGTATCCAGCATTTTAACTGCTCTGAATGTGTATGTTATTATTTATAACTACTATATTTCTGCATAGTTCTTGGATAGTTTTTGAGTGCATGTTTTAAACGTTTGACAGTTTTCTCCAATGTGCGTTTAATTATTTAATGTCATCTTAGAGTCGTTTACGTGCGCATGAAATCGAAAAAAATATTTAAATGGAGACTGTCCCCTGCTTTAATATGTGTAACTATTTGCCTTATATACTATAGTCTACATCGTTTTCAGTTATAATTGTGATTCTGCGATATTTGAAATAAAATCTTAGCCTGTCTTAAAAGCAAAATGATATTTATATTAGAGATAATAATTTTACAGTTTTTAGGGTTCGGATTCTATTCGATTCCCATCTATAATTTAGGCCTACATGAGAATTAAATTACTGACGAAGCAGAAACTGCTGGTTTGGCGATTAGGTTCGGCGTAGTTTCATAAAGACACACATACACCATCTCTCTCTTCTCTCTCTCTCTCTTTTTCGCTCGATATCTCTCTCTTTCTCTCTCTCTCTCTTTATCTCTCTCTCTCTATCTTTCTCTGTCTCTGTCTGTCTCTCTCTCTCTCTCTCTCTCTTCCTCTCTCTCTCTCTCTCTCTCTAGTATTCTTTATATATATCTCTCTCTCTATCTTTCTCTGTCTCTCTCTCTGTCTGTCTCTCTCTCTGTCTCTTCCTCTCTCTCTCTCTCTCTCTCTCTAGTATTCTAACCAGTGGCAGATCTAATGTGCACATTGCTACAAACCTGCTGCCTTGACGCTCCTTACAGAGAACACTCCACTGGTTAACGAGTTAATCCCCTCACAAGCGGCTATGTTTTATCCACACCTTAATGTAGCGTATAGCTCGGGAATAATATGGCTTATGTTGCGATTTCCCGTTGCCTTCCTCAATTCTTGTTCAGTCGCCTCTTACAACACATGCAGGTTACGAATGGTATATTCTTGAATATCTCGTACACAACTTGCAACCATATCAAATAAATTGTCTAACATCTAACGTTTTAGTTAAAATGTACCTCCACCCACTTAATTTTTACTGCTGGGTCGTTCCTATAGACATAATTATGCCGACAAACTTCGGCGGGTGTGTTTGGAATGGACATTTTGACTTTCAATTACAAACCATTTATGCCGATATATAGATTAAATTAAAGTTGTACAGTATTATGCATTTTCTATGGATGAATATTCCTTTACCATAGAATGGTTGAATTAGAGATTTTGTTGAGAATATAAAAATGTTTTCATCTAAAACAAACATAGTGTAATTTATGGTTTTGCAAAATATAAAAAATAAAACAGAATTGAATATGACGACGTACTTGTAGATGTTTAATTTAACATGATTACCATAACAAATATATCAAAACATCGTTCTGTAAAAATATAAAAACACAAATTTCGTAGCCTATAAAAATATTATCATATATATGTAATCCATACGTATTGTCTATAGATTGAATAATAAGAACACGAAGCGAACTCAACTACTAACCTTATTTACATGATAAAATAAAATCCTACTAGCGTCAAAACTCATTTCATCTGAACAGCGTCTTATATGACACATTTTTCAGAGAGAATATGTTTATATTAACACAACATGTTTATATTAACACAACATGTTTATATTATATTGACAAACCAAACACTATAATATTATGTTTAGTACGAGATCAGTGGAACTTGTATTATCATTGGACAAATGTAAAGTCCGTGACGATTATTGCAATCCGGTCATTGGTATTCATCGAGTCGTTTGCAATATCATTTATAACTAATTAGATTAGTTTAGGCTACAGTATTGCTTTTTTATATCCTTTTCCTTATTTCCCTTTAATTTGGATTGAATTTCGGGATTTTGGAATGTGCACCGTTTTTGGACCTTCTTTTTGCTCGCCGGCTTGATTTTTTCTCAATAGTGCTCGATGTTGTCATTGATGACTGTAGCATTCTAATTGTTGTTATTATTATTACTGCTGTATGAATGATTATGTTTTCTGCGACTACATCGTAATACAATCCAGTATATTGTCGAAAATTTGAAATACTCATATGTGGAATAGCGTCAGTGTCGTTTCGGTTAAGACTCAGGCGAGGAACAGTAGATACGTGATTCGAAATCAACCTCATCTGTCTCGGATATCATTCCTTGTGATGAAGCTGTTCTCAGAGGTTTATAGTTTTATACAGGGATACAAATCCAATGACATCACAGATAGTCAGGTATGTAGACCCAATGATATCACAGATAGTCTGGGATATAAGTCAAGTGATATCCCAGATTGTCAGGGATATAAGTCCAGTGATATCCCAGACAGTCAGGGATATAAGTCCAGTGAAATCTCAGATTATCAGGGATATAAGTCCAGTGATATCCCAGATTGCCAGGGATATAAGTCCAGTGATATCACACACAGAGAGCCAGGGATATAAGTCCAGTGATATCACAGATAGTCAGGGATATAGACCCAGTGAAGCTTATGTGTTACTGAATATAAATTGATGTAACAGATCTTCATCTATGAAATTTGTAAAAGTAAACAAATATACGTGTTCTTAATTAATCTTAGCTGTGAAAGCTGATAAGTTAGAGACATAAATTACACAGCAATACGAATATACAAGCATGTTAACTAAATATTAATTCCACGCGCATATTAAGGAAATATGAATTATAAATATTAGTAACTGTCTTTATAAATTTGTTAAAATTGTTAAATAAATATAATTAGTCTTAAGCACGTTAGGAAATTTTAAATGACTGTTCCTGAGGTCCAGGGTTCAATTCCCGGCAAAGCTGATCAGAGATTCAAATCTCGGGCGTTTATAGGACTGTTAAGTTGTAACATGGATAATTGAGAGAAGCTGCCTAAAGTTGCCGGTGCTATGTCTAAGTTTCCCTCCGATCTACAATTTCGATGGATCTATAGTTTAAGATGCGGTAAGAAGATGCCTTAGTGGTGGCGTTTAGTAAGTTTATTGATTGGCGTGTTAAAAGGTGAAGCTATTAGTTTAAAGAGGACCATAAAGAAAGACATACGCACATTAGTAGTTCCAAACAGAGAGTATCAAAATGAGTAATGCATAGAAAACTGTTACCACGAACTTTCAAGTAATTAGTTGTAAAGGTGTAACAATGGAATCAATGAAACTGTTAAAACTTAGACTACAGATGTCATTAGATGTTTCGGTACTGTCATTCAAATCAGGCTCCTTCATATCCAACCAATCAGCGAACGACGCAGCGCTTACGTCATCAGTGACGCCACAACTAAAAGTTGACGTAGCACTGACGTCACTAACGTCACCGGATGCTAGAAAGAACGTTAAGGCGTCATTGTTTTGATTATCACTACCTATCCTCATATTGTGCGCTTCACTCATGATGACTTCTCCAATCATATTCTGCTCTCTAATTTCATCACAGCCTTGCGGTTGCTGTTGTTGAGGAATGTCCATCCAGTGATGTTGTTGTTGCTGTAGTTGTTGTTGCAGCTGTTGGTGATGCTGCCGTTGTAGATTTCCACTATTTTGTTGCACTTGCTGCTGATTACCGGAAAGAAGTTGGGTTTGTGTAAAAGGATGTTTCTCAGTTGGCTGATAGCAACCTTGCTGAGACAAGTAATCTTTCAACTGCTGATTCTCTTGATGTTGTTGTTGTCGTCTTCGTTGTCTCTGTTGCAGTGCAGTCTGTTGCAGCACTATCTGTTGCTGGTGACCGTCACCTTTGACTTCACCCACCTGTTCTGTTAGCACATGCCAGCTAGGCAGTTGATTCTCGGTTCCAGGTGAACAAAACTCTGGCAGCTCTTGCAGATTATGTTGATGTGGTTCTAGGATCATAGCTTCATCATAGCTTTCCGCATTGAGGGAAATGTACGGTTGAATTCTTTCAGCATTACTGGCGTGTTGAACGACCTCTGAGGGACCCATGATGCTTGGCGATAACCGGCTAAGCATTGGACCTGGACGCTGGCACGGCAACGTAAGGTTATTTTTACCTTCAAAATTAGATTCATCTAACTCGCTCGACGCATCGTATTGTAGTTCCATTTCATTCGTAGATTCATCGACATCATCCAATTGATAGTTATGGTTAGTGTTGTTTTTGTTGTTGTTGTTGTTAGAGTTGGTGCAGGAAGACGATTGTACCGATGAAACCCCACCTCCAATGTTGGCTTCTGTTCTTTCATAAAGGCTGTGCAGTTCCAAATCGTCCAGAATGCTGTAGAACAACGACTTTCTGCACAAGTTTTCTAGCTGAGAAACAGTGGGAAGACTTTGAGCCTGACTAACTGGTTGAAAGAAAGGGTGGCTTCCAAAGCTTGGAAATGATGATCGTCGCTGTTTTTCTTCCTCATCAATCTTGAAGTGAACTAACGACTTCTTTTTATACGGTTTTCGAGAGCAGTCATCTTGTGCATTTGTTGGGTTACAAAAAGCATTTGTTATGGCTAAATTCGGTATTTTGAATGCATTGTCGATAGCGTTGTGGAGCGAAGTGTTTAAGAGGCTTTGATTGCTTTGCTGGGATCCTGGGTTCGAAATTGGACTAGCACCACTGCGAATGACGGTATCTGGCGATGACATAGAACTTCCCGGATTTCCAAAGGTCTTGTTGAAATTGACCAAAGTTTTACCGCTAGGTAAAGTTTCTTTGGCAATCAACATACCATGTGGATTAAATTGAGTTGAATAATTAGAGTGGTTGAAGGACTGGTCCTGATCATCCGAGGATACAGAATTTGAAATATCTTCTGATGTATCTTTCCACAGTCCCAAATTCACACCAATTGGCGGCAGTTCAGCTGGAGAATTTTTCTGTCTCAGCATGCACGTACCACCTGAACTTCTGTACACATTGACAAAGACCTTCTCTACTACACCACTGGTGGAATTAGAACCAGTTTGTTCCACATCGGATTTTGGTTCAACGTTAGCGCCTAGTTCACGCTTATTGTTATGCAATCCAGTTTGATTGTCGTTTAAGACATCCGAAGTATGTGCCAAACAAGGCTGAAAAGGGACGAAATCTGAACTTTCTAGTAGATCCATTAAACTCGATGTAACATTGTCAATGGTTCCATCTGCTACCATTCCATCAACTAGCAGTGTTGCCAGGGCTTCGGTTACGGCTTCTTCATTTAAGTTGTAACCAGAAGATCTTTCTTCAGTTCTTTCTGTCTCAAGACTTCTGGAACCTTCCTTCCTAGCTATGGACTGATTTGTGATTCCGAGCTGATCTTTAGCAGATAATTCAGGAAAATGTATGGAAGCCGCAGCAACATTACCAGTATCAATTAGCGAAGACACATTTGTCGCAGTTGGACGAGCTCTCTCTTCCAACGAACCGAATTCAAGCAAATTGTTATTATGTTCGTTGGTTCTCTGATAAGTCTTCTCGACGAAGGAAAATTGTAAGTTTGTTGTCTCGACGATATCTCGAGTTTTCTGCGACTCTATGCTGCTACTCTTTATCACACAGTCGGTCGAAAGTGAAGTGAATTGGGCCGGTGTTGTGACGGAAACGAACTGGGGAGGAAGTTGGTATGCGCTAGTTCGTCGCTTTGGTTCCAGTTCGGATTCATCCAGATGAGTGTAGTCCCAGGAGGGAAGTGTGGGTGGGAGTACGGATGTATCATGAGGGTTTAGCAAAGCCCTGGATGATGTCATGGTTTGTGACGCCATTGACTTGTTGTTAGAAGCGTTGCCACTTTCTTCAATCTACAACAAAAAGTCAACAGCTGCTGTAGGTATAATTTTGTTTATGATTTAGTCATCTGTAAGAATGGGTGTAGTAAAAAAATATGCAGATGAGCGTAGATGATGAGTTAATTGAAACGGACAATAGCAATCAAAAATTCAAAAAATTAAAAGGTAATCAAAAATATTTAGTAAATCAAGCTAGACAGCTCCGAGTCAACTCTTTGGTCCAATTCACGGGTTTTTTGCTTACAAAACCACTGTACAGAAATAGACAAGACAAACATCCTTAAAATAGAAAAATATCCGTGTGTTTGACAATATTTCTCTTGTCAATGGCCTTTAGATACGAATGGCCTTCAGTATTGTACAGTATATTTACTTTAGAAAACGTCGAGAAACTTAACTATAGAACTACAATGCTGTCAACGCTTTTATATAAACTTGGGCAATGCACGCAATGTTTAACTGCGCTTCAATACAAGTTTATTTGTAAATCTTAAATAATTAAGCCTGCATGCGATATCTACAAATAAATTATTACTATTCTAGTAGCTATTACCCGACGTCTAATAAACGTTTTTATCTAAAATGTGGCGAATGCTAGTTTTGTACTACTATGCATTTGTCAATGGATAGAACATTCGTGAGAGTGCGAAAGCAGTAATTAGGTACGCTACTAGGCTACTCGTATAGGCTACTAGAATAGGCTACTAGAATAGGCTAATATAATTAAGTAAGCTACCTTTTATTTGTCATTTGTCGGAGTATATGAGAATGAAAGAATACTTCTTCGTAACTTCCACTGTGTAATTGTATAGTAACGATATTCACTGGTCATCATCATTTTCGAGTGAATCCCAATTTAACTTGGGTCGGGATTAGAAAATTTTGTAGCGATTTCTGGAGCCTAGGCGCTCACCAACCGAATGCCGTTTCTGAAGTTGGTTTGGATCTTAGTTTTAGTCGCCTTTTACGACACGCGCAATCCACGGTTGGTCCATTCTTCAGCAACCCGGACACAACACTGGTAAATAATATTCACAGATAAACCACTTATATCGTTGCCATTGACAACCTGAGGAGCTTTACTCTAAAACGTCTATCTGAACGCCCACATAAAATCGTAAGCGCTTCAACGGCTTGGCACTTACCGAATCAAGCAATTACATAGTAAATCAAATTCTTATGAACTATAGGCCCTTCTCATATTGCCGCTTTTTCAGAAAACACTTACTTCGCCAGATTATACGATATGGAAGCTCAATTTGTGTTTGGTACGAATAGTAGAGTATTGGTTAATGGTTTTCTCTATCATTCAAAAGCTCGAGGTTCATGTTCAAAGTTCAAGTAGGTTGTGATTGACTTGTAGTTATACTGATGTGATTGATTGATTTCTAGTTATACTGATGTGATTGATTGATCTGTAGTTATGCTGGTGTGATTGATTGATTGATCTTTAGTTATGCTGATGTGATAGATTACGATTGATTGATCTGTAGCTATGCTGGAAGAAATAGGAAGAAGAGTTGGATAGGACATATTCTAAGGTGGGAAGGTCTATTTAGAGAGGTCATAGAAAGTAGACTGGAAGGGAAAAGAGGCAGGGGCAGGCCGAGATTAGGTATGTTAGATGATTTAAAGACCCACTCATATGTGGACATGAAGAGGAAAGCGGAAGACAGAGAAGCGTGGAGGCGTAATATACCATGGACTTGCCAGTATGAAGTGCACTAAGAGAGAGAGAGAGAGAGAGAGAGACTGAGTGTTTAGAAAATGAAAACTAAACACTATATGGTAATTAAATAAAATCAATACTGTTACGCCTGTGTTCGTATTACAAGAGATACTGTTAGAGTTGGTCAGGTTGGAATTTGAACCGATGAGATTACCTTCTGTTTCTTATGTGAGTCTGCTATCTTTTCGGCCATCCAATCAATACATATTCTACATGTATATCGCTAATTCTGAACTGCGAACAAGTCACCGTACACATCCCTGACAATATAGTCGGCCGAGGAAACGGAAGTTAAATACAAATAGCATAAGCCTATTATAGCTGTTGTAGATCTGTCACTTGGTCCACTTAGGCTATTCAGTGAGGAAGCATTTCTTACGTCGACACTACGCTATCAGCTCTTTATTATGATTAATTCCTGATAAGAAAGACTTTAAGAAATTTTCTACTAGTGAAGTGGCGCGGAATTTGGCTTACGCATATTATATGGACAATAAATTTGGTTCGATAACAAAGAAGAGAAAACTATCCGCCGGGCACTTGACAAGCAGGCTACATATTAATTAAGCACTTCAACTTCTGCACGAATCATATACCAACAGGTATGTACTTTATAGTAGGGGCCGCTTTTCTAGTTTTTAGACAAGACAATAACAATGTGTTTCAGAGAATATAGTAAAAAAGCGTTAAACGTAAACAGAGTAAAATGACGATAAAAATGTTCCCCTGAATAAGTCGGTTAGGTGTAACTTTCAAAAACATTCGATGATTATTCAAAATACAATAGCAATAAATAATCATCTTATCATATTGATTCCGTTAAACTACTAGATTTCAAATGTGAGAAAGTTGTGAGAAATTTTTATTACTTGTTTTGGCATATTACTTTTAATTTTTACTATTTACTTTTATTGTTTATGATAATTATGACAAGAAGAAATGAATAATAATTTATTAGTTTTTAACTGATTGATAAATTGATAGTTGATAATTAATATTGATAATTGATTGATTGATTGATAGAGAGGATTTGAGACAGTCTATTTGTATCCCGACCCTGGTTAAACTGGGATTCAAGGGAGGATGATGATGATGATGATGATGAACTGATTGATAAAACGACTTACCTTTCGCTTTGTTCTTCCACGTCTGGTGGTCGATAACAGCTTAGGGTCGATGGTGTTGGATCTACTGCGGAACCCTGAAGGCTTCTGAGGGCAGTTCGTTCCAGCTGCTGGCGCAGGCACGCTGTAGTCGATGACCCACCAGGAGCTTCGTCCAGCCGTCTCGTTGACGACCCTTCTGAAGCGAGAGTGTAGAGAGAGGTTGTGACGAATTGAATTCTGGATAGTCGTAAATCATAGATAGCAATCAAAAGAATTTAAAGTCCGGTCCATCGCCATAAGGCAATGTCAAGGCGTCTCTTGCAGACTCAACACATGCAGACGTCAAAGCACCACACGATGACGACTGAGTACTTGGAGACCAAAAGAAAAGCGAGATCAAAACAGTGCAAGTCCAAGATTCAAGGCAAGCGGGTCAAAATTGAGACCTGTGACGGAAAGAGATGGGTTTTTATCTTTCCAAGGAAAATCCCAGTACAAAATAGATATCAATCAGTCAAGTTTTGCTTCGTCTAGTTATACACAAAGCACAGTTATTAAAGGTATTGCTATGCACGTGTTTACACAGATTTAGAGACCAACATAAAACACCAAAAACATTAAATGTATGTTAATAAAAGTGTAAAAAATAAGCAATAAACATTATAAAGGATACACATAAGCATAAAATCAATGAGCAATAGACAGTAAAATAAAAAATTAAAAAATTAAACCTAAACATACAAGTAAATTATCCTTCTGCGTATTTGCTGTTTTTGAAAATTCCTGCTAGCTTCGTCTTTACGTGTTTATAGGCAGTCGTTGTCTTTGATACGGAAGTACTGTATATTTATAAAGAGCCGGTCTATAAAAATCCCGCGGTTGCGCTAAATGGAATACGGAGAATGTACTGTAGTAGCCTGGAGAAAAAGGCCACATTCGATATACCTGCTAGACCACTGCAAGTCTCAAGTATGAGCGAATAGTTAGCCTAAGACACATGACTAATGTAATGTACTGATTCACTACTGTAAAGTAATGTACTGTAATGTACTGTAATAAAATGTACTATACACTGTACTGATTCGGAATTTTATCATGATGACATCTAGCACTTTTTATATTAAATATTTAAACCGTTAGACAGTTATATTCATTTTCATTTAACGGTTCTGCGAATGTTTGAGATTTTACCTTAGATCAACTCGACTTGGGAGTCGAAACCAGCGTACCACACTATCAGTCATTTCTGATATCATAAAGCTAGGAAAGATCTAATTGCATTATTTGGGCTAAGACGGTGGCTTGTTGGTATCCTGTTCGACACCGGATCACTAGAGGGCAGGGTTCAAATCAAGTTCTCTCCCCGTCACAGACATGCAATCGAGCAGGAATTTGACGTTGAACTTAGCTTTTGATTTTGGCTTGGCTTTATTTAGATATCTGACTAATACTGAATCATCATCATCATCGTCGTCGTCGTCGTCGTCGTCGTCGTCGTCGTCGTCGTCGTCGTCGTCGTCGTCATCATCATCATCATCATCAACTTCCCTTAAATCCCAGTTTAACAAGGATTGGGATACGAATAGACTTTCTCAAGTCCTCTCTGTCCTACACCATAGTTCATAGTTCTCACATTCCATGTGCCCACACTTATCCTTTTAGGGCGCATGGAATGTGCTCCTGGTATATCTGTGGGGCACCCAAGGTGCCGTCTGGCCGTGGGTTTCTTACCATCCCCTCCACATTTAAGGGGTGCACGGGAATGGGGGCGCTCATTTTTGTCGTGATATACCATTATTTTCTTGGGGGATGTGCTTTTTGACGAGGTGGGCCACCTATGCCTTCCTCAGCTGAGTACGTCGCGGTGTTCAGCTAGATAAGATACGGTGTATCTTCACTGATGGCTACTTGTACTCGTAATATGTACCCTTACTTTTTCTATTGATGTGCATGCTTATTAATGTTTGCTCGGATGTTTGCTTTCATTTGATTTTTGTATTACTTCTTTTGCTAGTATCTAACAATTTTTACACGTATGTTGTTTGTCAGTGATTTGGTGTTGATGCTGAAAAATAAACGCATATCTCTCTCTCAGCTTTGACTGACATTTACCGGGCAAGGGGCGTCAAACCCTGAAAAAACTATCCTATTTATCCTACACCATATCATCAGTCAATCCCCTATTAATCCATAATCTGATTAATATTGAATAATCCTATCAACTCAACAAACCTTCCATCCCGCTGAGCTGATCCCATCTGCCCTCTCCTTGAAGTAGGGAACACTGGAGATCATCCAGTCGTAGATCTGAGACAGGGTCAGTCTACCCTCTTGAGACTCCTCTATAGCCTTCGTTATCAACTCAGCATAGGACATCTTTCCAAGCACCGTGGGATCCCATTTCTTGGACGTATTCCTGGTTTCTGGGCGACTGACTTCCGCCCAACCGCCTATGGAGCGAGTGCCATCGTTAGTGGAAGCAGATTGAGAGTCCTGCTCGATAGAAGAGCTCAACAAAGTCCATGAGCTTTCTGGATTACATCCGTCGTTAGGCGAAGTGGAAGAGATAACGGCTTCGTTGGAGTCCAGCTGATTGTCTTCCATGTGTGGAAAGCCTGCGGGGTGTTTGTTCGCTGTGCAGCCAATGTCTTCTCGTTGATCTTCCTCCCATATACCTCCGTCGATCCAGTTTGTTCCCAAGCCACTGCCAGACCAACAGCTGTTGAGCTCATCAAGATCATTCCCACAGGACTCTCTCTGGGAACCCTCCTGGGCAATCCCTGGTGAGGATTCGCTAATTGGATTAGGTAGTTTCAAAGCGTTGGGTAGAGATGGTAGAGTGCTCGGTATTGGTAGGGACGGTACGGTGTTTGGTACGGGTGGTATGGTGCTTCTTGAGAGCAGCTGACGGAATGAACACATTGGTTCCTCAAGGGCAGGTGGATAGTTTTCGGTGATGTTGTCAGTTACGTCATTCCACGTAAAGTTATCTTGCTCGTTGACTGTGCTACTTACAACGACATCTCCATTGCTGATTCCAGGACTTCCCTTCATAATTCAATATGAGTATTAAGTCCCGACTTAGTGATATTTAGGTGTCAAACGTTAAATAACTTGCTTATCCTTCCATTATATCTAGTACATATGTAAAAAGTCTGTAGTTCAATTTTCACTATAACTGAATCTATATGGGTAATTAGAAACGTTCATAAGTACATGCACATGCAATTGCATTTGACTATAGCTATTATAGACTCTCATGAGCAATTTAGTCGAACGTTTGTTTGTATATGTTATATATTTACTATTGTAAGATTCTAGACTTGAAATAGTACCTTACTGCGTACTTCGCGTAATGTATTACTAAATACAGTATATCGAACCGATAATCTTATATAATCGTGCCTCGTTAAGAGCAGGAGGCCTACAGTTGAACTCTTTAAGCTGGCTACTCAAATCCGTGGCTTAACATGACAACAAATGAGAGGTTCTCATTCCATCAGCTGCGATTTGAACAGTCTGTGCCATTATCTCTTTCTCTACTTTTTACAAATGGCAGGTGTAAGGCGCACTGCCCTCTAGGAAAAACTATCACGATTTCTGTGCATAAATGTGCTTATACAAATTTAAAGCAAATTATTCTAATAATTATACTTATACTAATAATTGGCTGGAGCCAATGGCGATGTCGGTGAAATATTCGTCCACGGATCAGTATCTGCGGGGTTCAAATCCTGGGCTCCCCGTCACTGACATCGCTTTCGAGTGAAGAAACTGACGTTAACCTTAGCTTTACCAGCTTTTACTATTACACACTTCGGTAAAGTAAAACTATAAACCACTGGCGAAAAGAATTATTATTAAGAATTATTATTAAGAATTATTATTAAGAATTATTATTAAGAATTATTATTAAGAATTATTATTAAGAATTATTATTAAGAATTATTATTAAGAATTATTATTAAGAATTATTATTAAGAATTATTATTAAGAATTATTATTAAGAATTATTATTAAGAATTATTATTAAGAATTATTATTAAGAATTATTATTAAGAATTATTATTAAGAATTATTATTAAGAATTATTATTAAGAATTATTATTAAGAATTATTATTAAGAATTATTATTAAGAATTATTATTAAGAATTATTATTAAGAATTATTATTAAGAATTATTATTAAGAATTATTATTAAGAATTATTATTAAGAATTATTATTAAGAATTATTATTAAGAATTATTATTAAGAATTATTATTAAGAATTATTATTAAGAATTATTAAGAATTATTATTAAGAATTATTATTAAGAATTATTATTAAGAATTATTATTAAGAATTATTATTAAGAATTATTATTAAGAATTATTATTAAGAATTATTATTAAGAATTATTATTAAGAATTATTATTAAGAATTATTATTAAGAATTATTAAGAATTATTATTAAGAATTATTATTAAGAATTATTATTAAGAATTATTATTAAGAATTATTATTAAGAATTATTATTAAGAATTATTATTAAGAATTATTATTAAGAATTATTATTAAGAATTATTATTAAGAATTATTATTAAGAATTATTATTAAGAATTATTATTAAGAATTATTATTAAGAATTATTATTAAGAATTATTATTAAGAATTATTAAGAATTATTATTAAGAATTATTATTAAGAATTATTATTAAGAATTATTATTAAGAATTATTATTAAGAATTATTATTAAGAATTATTATTAAGAATTATTATTAAGAATTATTATTAAGAATTATTATTAAGAATTATTATTAAGAATTTGCTAATAATAAAACTTTAATAATACTTATTAATAATAATTTTAATTAAAAATTTTAAGAATTATATTAATAACAATTTTCTTTACTCTAAATTATGAAACTGACGCGTTGTTAATTTAAAAAAACAATTTCGTCACTTCGTCAGTTTTATGGAGCAGAATTACAAGATTCAAACCCAGTACAGAGGCGAGAGTTCTTCTCTGAATGTGAAAATGAATTGTTTAAAATTTAAAATTTGGGGTCGGGAGGATGACACACCACCGCGGGAGGGGACATAACACCTGAGAATATCGTGTGGTGTTTTGGTGCCTATTGGTACAAAATCTGCAAGAGACGTCCCTGACATTACCTTATGCTGGGGAATCGTACTTTAAGTTCTTATTGATTGATTGATTCAGTATACCGTTGCGGCTATTTTATCCAAATGTGGAAGTTCAATTCAGTAAATATTTGATAAAATGTTGAGAACTAAAGCTGTTTTACGACCTAGAAGACGAGACTATAGCTTCAAGAGTACACCGTACAAGATAAATCTATAAAGGTTATGATGCCATCAGCGTACGTTCATTGTTAAAACGACAAAATGTACAACAGCATAAATAAAGTACACAACTATCATCATCATCATCATTTTTCCCCGAATCCCAGTTCAACCAGGGTCGGGATTCTAATAGACTGTCTCAAATGTATGTAAATGTATGTATGTAGATGTATATGTATGTGTATATTTATGTATGTATATAGTGTATGAATAGATGTAATGTAATAATAAATGTACAACACCATAGCCATGCCAGGTCTTTATAGTTTATAGAATAGTATACCTGCCAGTATTACTTAAATTGCAATCAATTATATTAAATCTATCAATAAACTAATGTCCAACAGATAATTGATTGAAGGTTAGTATATTTGGTTAATCAAAATTGCCAGTCAGTTAAGGGGTCCATAAATAGACAAGAAATACCAATAGACTTTGAATAGTTCTGCATAAATAACTGTTTAAATGTTGACATTCCCAGATATAGTGAAGCCAAGTTCAAATAAAGTGCTAAATTAACATATTCGCCACAATTGTAAAATATCTGTTAATTAATTCCTATAAAATATCCCCCTCTCTCTCTCTCTCTTAGTGCACTTTCAACTGGCAGGTCTACGGTATGTAGCGTCTTCAGTTTTCTCTTCATGTCCAAATACGAGTGGACCTTTAAGTCATCTAACATGATATACCATTATTCTTGGGGATTCTGCTTATGAAGAGGTGGGCGCCTAAGCTTTCCTCAGCTTAAAAATGAAAAACAATCGATAAAATATGTTATCAAATGAAAATTAATTGAACGGTGCCTGATATCATTACGGAAGGTGGGCACTCTCATGACTTATTGTTTTAATAGCTTAGGCTATGACGTTAAGTTAGGAAACATTAGGCTTTAGGCCTAAATATCTCAATAATTATGCCATTTAATAAAGTGATCCAAGAACCTGGCAAGAAGAACTAATAAAAAAATCCCACGAGATTTAATACCAGGAACAAATGAATAGCTATTGCAGCGCAATACTCGGCTCAAGGTTGTGAGAACTCGATAAAGGATTTACTGGTATTGAATAGCATTAGCTATCGCAGCTAGATTGAAAAATGAGATACGATAAAGTGTAAAATGTCATTCGATTGTGCGTGTATGTATGTGAAACAAAGGAGCTTTGATGAATTAAGTGGTAAAACACTTTAAATCTAGCAACAGATAAGATCTTCGAAAATGTAAAATTATTATTTTAACTTCTTAAATATCTTATGGTGCCATATAGGCCTACAAATGTTTAGAGCTCTATGTCTTAATGAGAAAGATATCTAACTACCCCATTTAACAAACATGTATAGTATGGAATCACAATAAAAGCACAAAGTTGGTAAAACTAAGGTTAACGTCAGCTTCCTCACTAAACTAGTAAACTACCACATTGACTCCACTAAAAGCCTTCCAGGCAGCTTACGGACCAGTTCTGAATGTGAAGATTCAGTGCATAAATATAGCAGATATTATTTCATTTATCATTTTTATGTTTTCTTATTTCTTCTACTCCGTTCCCCGTGTTGTGTCTGGGTTGTTTGAAGAATTGACCAACCGGTGACTGCACGTGTCGTAGAAGGCGACTAAAGCACTAAGATCCATACCAACTTCAGAAAGGGCATTCGGTTGGTGAGCGCCTAGGCTCCAGAAATTGCTACAAAAATTTTATCGAATGGAAAAGTCTCGAATAGGGGATTGGCAGGTGGCGTGGTGTAGGATAGAGAGGATTTCAGACAGTCTATTTCTATCCCGACCCTGGTTAAACTGGGATTTAAGGGATGATGATGATGATGATGATGATATCTTCTACTCAGTCTCTGCCAGCTATTTCGTGAAACTTTAGACTCGATCAAACGAAAACTGCATCGTTTACCTTAAGATCTACATGATTAATGCTAGTCGAGGAGGGGGGGCCCGGGCCCCCTGGGCCCCGCCCTTAGGCCCGCAAAAAAAATAAAAAACGGTTTCTATGGCAATTTCTATGTGTCAATTTGTTTGTAAGGGTATTGGATGGGGGGGGGGGGGGGGGGGGGGGTACGAGAGAGAATTCAGTTTCACTACATGTAGATCAAATTTTTTCAAATGTGGGATTAGGGGCCCATATTTGGTATCGTAGGAGCCCTGCATAACGGAAGGGTGCCCGAAAAATGTTGATCGTTGAAAAATGTAGAATTGTAGGCATTTTAAGTTTTCCTCTCACTTTACGAGTATGAGGGGGGGGGAGGGTAAGAAGATACGGGGATACACTCATTCTATGGGCTGAGCGCAATAGTGGACAAAAGTGAGCCCTACCCCCTCCTACAGCATTTTGCTGGTTGCGTCATATGTCCCGAAGAAGGCGGGGATTATGCAAAAATGTGCACACTCTCCAAAAAGAATTTCGGGACCCCCGCCTTTAAAAATTCCTGGATCCGCCCCTCAGTCGTCTGTCATTATTCGCATCATTTTGCAATTCTGATAACATTCTTACCTGAGATATTGTACGTCCTAATTCTAAACTGAAGCATTTAGAAAGTGAACAAAATCAACTCATTAGAGATTTATTCTCCCCAAACTGCTCCAAATAGCTGCGTTAGTCGACTCTTGTTAACTCTGTCAGCATTCAATTATTTCAAACTGAAGAGCGCTACTTCTAGAATTAAGCCCAGAATTGCTAAATATAGCCAAGCCTTTAAAATTAGCCTGCGATTAGTAGTCCTATCGATATATTGCCTCGATTGGATTGCAATGTTAGAAATGTTAAGTGAATTATTTGAGTGATATTTATATACATGGGGCCTAATTATTACTGTACAAATCAGTCTTTATCTTTAAATCTACTAATTTATGTATAGATACTGAAAATACAATTACGGAAAATTGTGTGCTGTCAGATTTATAGCTATTGTATAGTGGATATCACGTCATTGATTTGAACTTAGTAGCCCATATCAAAGCTACCGGATATTAGGTCTTATAGAGAAGACATTCCAATATCGGCAATTTCTTGTAGGGTTTGATAATTTTAGTTTGATTTGTTCAGGAGATTAGTGTAACTTATTTGGAATTTGGTTCAATTTTTTAATATTTTAATTATTGAATTATTTAACTTGTTTGGTTTTAGCTTGCCCTTACTTTTGAGGATGAATGATGACGAATGATTGCGCAATGATTGACAAAGTAACACATTTCATAGCCTACCCATTAAGATCTTTACAGTTTCCTGAACATGAAGGAAAATAGCCTAGTCTGGCACAGGCCATGATGATTCGAAGCAATTCTTGAATATTTGAACCAAATGTCTTAGTGAAAATTTGGTTCAAGTCATAAAATAATATAGTAGAATAAAATTTGGTCCAAGACATAAAAATGAATATCAAAGCAGACGACTTCAGTACATTGTGTTAGAAATGTGCTGAAGTCGTCTCAGTGGATCCGCCACTGAGACGACTGAATGAATATAAAATACGTGCTCATATGTATTGGACGCTTACTTACTTACAACATAGTGGTAACGTCGTGAAGTTTTAAATACAGGTCCTGAGGTGAATTGAACCATCTCGTGGGTTCGAATCCCGGCCGCGCTTATCTGAGAGTAAAATCTCGGACATTCACTGAACTAGTTACATGGAAAATGGTCTAAATGGCCTAACGATTTAAATTTGTAGTATTAAAAGTGATAGATATTAACATAGTCGATCATTTCCCTATAATGCGTGTTTACTTTTTTACTTCTGAAAGGAACGTGTATTTGATATAGACTAATATATCAAACACACGTTCCTTTGAGTATATAATATAGTCTAGCAGCTCTAGCTAACGTGGTGCATATAAATTGGTATATTACTAATTTATATGCATGACGTTAGCTAGAGCTGGTAGACTATATTATATACTCAAACGTGACACACCAAACTACTAGTAGGATAGTGTATAATCTACTAAAAATAAGATACATATTTAGAAATATCTTAGTTCTGCAAATAGGATAAACACCGGAGCAACATTGGACAGGTCATAATTTGACGGCATAGGCTAGTGGAGCAAAGAATAGAGAGGTATTTTAGTTCTCTGACAAAAAAGCTACCAAAACATTAATGTAATTATGCAGATCAAAATATCCAAAAAAATGCATAGTTAATGCATGCACAGTATAATTAAAGTTGACTGAAATTGGAAATATTTTCGACTAAATAGAGTGAGGAGGAGATAGGGGAAATGGGAGAGGGGGGAGGAAGAGAGAGGGAAAGAGAGAGAGAGAGAGAGAGAGAGTGAAAGAGAGAGAAATAAAGCTTCTATAGCTTTGTTTAGCTCTTCGCGCACATTGGTTTGCTAAGTTAATTTTGCATACATTAAATTAGTTTTGCTAAATTAATTTATTTTTGCCAAATTAATTTAGTAAAGCAATGTGCGCGAAGAGCTCACTTTAACATTTTGTAATTTTTAAAATCAGTCAATTCTATCAATTAATCAGCCTATCCGTATCTCGACCCTAGTTAAACTGAAATTAAAGGCAAGATGATGATGATGAAGTTCAGTCAATTCAATCAATCCATCAGTCTATTCGTATCCCGACCTTAGTTAAAGTGGAATTAAAGGGAAGATGATTTTGATGATGATGATGAAGTTCAATCAATCCGTCCAAACAAACTCTTGACGCAACAAATCCAGGACAACAGCGAGTGATTAGGGTTATCACACGTCTCGTGGTAGAGGTTATACATAATATTGGGTATTACCGTTTTCTTGTTTACTGGTTTACACACAATGACTTTTTGTATTTGTTCAAAGTTCAACTTCTGTACTCAGGTACGATGTGTTGCATCATAAACTATGTCAGCTTTTTATGTCTATGCAAAAACTCTCTGTCATTATTGCTCTGTTGACACTTTGACTTACTTAAATTAGATTGTTTGTAAGCACATAAATGATGGAATTGAACCCCGAACTCTCTGTGTCAAGGTCAATTAATCCAGGTCTATGCTATACTCTGATAGGTTCCAAATAGTAGGCCTAGATAATGACTATTATCCAAGCTATAAGTTACATTAAAGTGCGGATAAGGCGCAACATTTTGTGAAGGGATCAACATGTTGATCGATGGAGTGCTCTTTATAAGCCTAAAGGCTGAGTAGGAATGGAATCTGAGTAGGAATATATACATTGAACCTGCCAGTTGGCAGAACACTAGAGAGAAAGTATACATCTTATACACAGTACTTCTAGTTTCGTACAACATTGTGAATGTGTGTATTTATGTTTGTGGATGCTTGTATGTGTGCATACATCACGAATGATTCATCGTGAGATTTATGCTTCTTGGAGAATCTCTCTGCAGCATTAGAGATGATGGTGAACCATCCATATTTACCTCTTCTATATACTCAGTTCCGTGCAACTCATTCCTTTAGAGAGCCACTTTAGTATGGCACTCTATCTACTTCTATTGATTAGCTTTTATTAAGAAATAACTAACAGAAAAGAATATCGAAGCACGGGCTTACGAATCATAGAGTACAAAAATTATCGCTAGATTATTTTTTTCTCTCTTCTGACGCGCATCCAATAAACTTGATTAATGGCTTGTCATTGTTGACTTCTGTTAACTGTATAATTTACCACGGGTTGAAGCGAATTAACCACATTTATTGTTTACCGTAGCAGACGATCGTAGTTTTAATCAACATGTTTTACGATGTTTAAAATTAACCATTTGTGTTGTTTTGCTTTTGTCTAAATTGTTGAAATTGACCCCGTGACTTTTTAACCCAAAGCTGAGCGTCTGACCAATAGACTTTAATACATTTCTATCGGTAATTCTAAGAATACTCAGGTGGTGCAATACAAAGTTGAAAGTAGCATAGTTTACGCAAATAATTGTAAAGTAGTTTAGTTTCACAGAATATTCATTACATATTTACTCTAAATCGCGGAAAAATAAGACATCTATTGCTAAAGCAATTCTACCTAAAAATAGAGAAGTTGTTCAGGTCCTATAGCCTATGAATGATAGCACTCATATTCCACTATCGCTGAGGTAGACCCCTATAACTGTTTCACAAGTATTTGCGGCTACTATGATATTTATTCTACTTTTTCCATTTAACTATGGTGAACATACAGTCTGAACCTGTACTCCTCTACATGTACATATTCTCTGTACAAATAAAATAATGCAAAAGATAACATCATTCAGTACTCTAGGATTTACTAATAAACCTTTTAGTTAGCAGAGATGAGATTAAAGGGGGGGGGGGGGGTGGTTAGGCGCGGGCTAACTCTCCCAAATTTGATACTCTGCCCCCGAACTTTCAACAACTTGTCCATATAAATATAATTTTATAGAGACCGGAATCAAGCCCCCCCATTTAATCCACTCCATTTCATTAGCCTAGTCTTGCCTTTTAGCATTTAACCATTTAGTACAAAAGAGTTCACTAATTGGTAACAAAACTGTTCGAAATTAAACCTTTTTCCTGCAAAGTCGCCATAACAACTGGTCAAGCTCTCAAGCACACATTTCGACACATATTTTACACATTTCGTTTTAGATATTGTAATCAAAAAGCAAAAACTAAGCTTCAGTTCGCACGGTGATCGTCGATAAATAGACCTACATTTAAAAAATAGTAACAACAAAGATTTTTGAGTGAACACTATTGAAACGACGCATTCGTAGGATTTATTCATATTCATCTATTCATATTCATTTATTCATATTCATCTATTCATATTCATCTATTCATATTCATCTATTCATATTCATCTATTCATATTCATCTATTCATATTCATCTATTCATATTCATTTATTCATATTCATTTATTCATATTCATTTATTCATATTCATTTATTCATATTCATTTATTCATATTCATTTATTCATATTCATTTATTCATATTCATTTATTCATATTCAGATATATCTCTCACCACTGGCTTATATCTGTCGTATTTCTCGTCACTGGTTTGGAACAGGTAACAACAGCTTATTTTCAGTTTTCCATTGCTGCAGGAAATACAGATGTGCATCCGCTTGTATTCCTCCGCAGGACCTATTTTCCCACAGTTTCCACACACCCTAGTCTTGGGTGTTCCCGAGCGAATGGCGTGATCATTGCAGTAGAGAGCCTCCCGTGCTACGTGAATAAACGGAATGGGTCCACGGCACACGGCGCAGGAATGTTTTGTAGCTCGAGTTCTCGGCAGAAGCAAGAAATTCTTGCCCTGACACTCTGCGCACTGGACCAGGTAATTTTCCTCAGTCGGCTTCGGCGCGAATCCATTGCAGAACATAATCTGCCCAGTAAATCAATCAATCAATAATCTAATCGATTTAACCGCGAATTATACTTTGTAAATATTGTGTCTAGATGAAAGAAAGAAAAAGTTTATTATTGAAAAGCTTTCATATAATATGTTCAGCATCCGTAATTTTCGGTTTAAATTAATGTCCAGCACACGTTTGAATACAGGTCTGTATGAGCAAGTAGATTAGCTTGCCAAATGCTGCAAATTATCTTTGTAATGGATATATTTAATGACCATCGCTCTCTAGATATTCTGCTGTATCACTAATATAAGAACTATCCTGAATAATGTCTTAGTAGACAGCAGTGTACTGGGAATCCCATGGAGGTCTGTAATTAAATCATTTCTATAAAGGAGATGTTCTTAAACATTACCCGGATTTCTAATAAAATTCAGTAAAGTTGCCTTCGTCGCATATCCTATTCTTCACCTCTAATATATTATCTTTTCGTCCTCTCTATATTTATCTCCCAGCCCTTATCTTTCTCTCTCTTTCTCTCTCTCCCTCTCTCTCTCTCTCTCCCTCTCTCTCTCTGCGACAGACAATATATTGGATTACATGATTATATGTAATTAGTTTTATTTCATTTCATTGCAATCAAGTATTCAGGGCGCGTATAATTCTAAATGCATACCTTTTAGTCCGATCTAATCAATGCGCTATAGATTTTTGTTATTGCGTTAAGATTACCTATTTAACATGCACATTTCGCAGGTTTTGTTTAATTCTGTTCTAATTTTTATTTTCAACACATTTTTGGACACTTTAGCCTACATGTACATGACCAATTAATTAAAATGGAAAATGGCTCATGGCTCTCCTAAATGTGTCAGAATCCTAATTTATCACATGCAGCTCTGTGAGCTATACCCAAGCCATTGAAGCTATTGCACATATATTTCGTACATGATTTTATTTGAGAATGGTTTAATCTCCCACTGCTTACCGAGATGTTTTAATAAGGACTTTACGTATTTTATTGTAAAGATGTGTTTCACAGCAGTTACATTATCAGCAACCAATTAATTATAAGCGGCATATTTTATTATAAGCAACATATTTAATTATAAGCAATATTTCTACTGAGTTAAAATATGGAAAGCGAGAATTAAATCTTATTTTTTAACGAACCCAATAGATACAATATACCAGAGACTGAATTAAACATAAAACTAGAAAAAAACAGAAGCTAATGATATCTAAATGGAGAAAGTGCAAAACAATTGAGAATTTATTTCACAATTTTGTACGAATCTCATGTGAAGAGAAATGTTTTACATTTCCTCCCAGAAGTTTAAAAGTCCATCCGACATGGTTTCAACACCCAAGTCAGTCCTCATCCAATGAATATACCCCAAGATGACGGGAGATTATTCCTAAATTGGCGCTAGCTGCATTGTGTGCAACACTTAAATTACAACAACATAAGGCAAAGATTGTGAATAATCATAAAACGAAAATAATATAATAAATATAGAAATACATCAAACCGTCTCGCAAATATGTGCGTCTATCGTATGTATGATTAAGCAAAATGATGGTCTTCGAGTAATTTAAAAATTTGCTCTCACAATTGTTATAGGTTTCAAACTGAATAATATATTTTAGTAGCAGTTTCAGGAATTCAACTTGTTTCTTATTAGTTCGATAGCTAAAATTAAAGAAAAATAATTTATCACGATTAGATTTTTTAGGAACTCCTCATTAGCACATCAAACTTTCAAAGCCATAGTGTCGTTTATAGCGACTCAGACGTAGAAACCGGTACATAATTCTGTCTTACAATCCTAAACTGAAAATATATGTTTTGACAATATATGTTATAAACTTAAGTATCAGCATCATAGTACAGGCAGCTTTCAGGTTACCAATGTCTGAACGTTTCGATTACAAATGCGATCAATTCCCGGTGGAGCTGTTCAGAGAGTACAATCTCGGACACTCACAGGACTGGTAATATGGATAATTGACTAATCTGACTAATGGTTGAACATGTGGTATTTAAAGTGATAGATATCATCATAGATGATAATTTAATTATAACTTTTAACTTTTAATGAGACCTTTAATCGTTCAACCATTGATTGTTCAAGCTTAAACTTAAAACCTTTAATGAAATAACTATTAACATTTAACTTAATATATTTTGAATCACAATTTATTTAGCAGAGACTTCATCACCGCGAGCATTACAATGAAATTTCTGTTGTTTGCATTCGTAAGCGCAATTAAACTAGATGACGTATAGATAAAGCTTTTACATTAAATACGCTTCTGCATAGGATGTAATAATTATGCTAAGACTGTAGTCTAGCCTAACATTCATATTTCAATCACCAATATCATTCGCATATCGTTGTTGACAAGTAAAATATCACAGTGCACAAATACTAGACATAGTGTCTAGGAGATCAGGTTTTCAGTAACAAATAAACTAACAATCAGAGAAAAACCATTACTATGACAAAAGAAATTGAAAGCAAAATTACGAAATAGAAAAATTGAAAAAACCTAAAAATCTGTCATCGTTCAATTGTAAAATTGCATAGCATAATAGCTTAAGAGTTTCAGAAAACAAAAATATTTATTACATTGGCACAACAAAAAAACTGTTTATAAAAATTACAAAAAAATGACACATGATTATCTATATATAGCGTTGTTATATTAATAGAAAAAGGAATGAGAGAAAAATAAACGAAACACTATACTAGACACCTACTCTATTGACAGTTCAAATGTAAATATAAAGAGAACTAAGTATTTTAAGAGACAAAACAGAAATCTGATATAGCAAGAGTAAAATGCAATTTTCTACATGAGAATAATACTAATCGGTGAAGGACTCGTCTGAACAGATCAAATTCATGAATTTATCCCAACATGTAAATAGTTGCTAAAACAATAAACTTTAGCATTCGTTTTAAGTGTGTTTGCAATCAA
This sequence comes from Enchytraeus crypticus, assembly GCA_905160935.1. Classification (NCBI taxonomy): domain Eukaryota; kingdom Metazoa; phylum Annelida; class Clitellata; order Enchytraeida; family Enchytraeidae; genus Enchytraeus; species Enchytraeus crypticus. The sequence continues at coordinate 2,217,699 of CAJHZI010000503.1, read as the reverse complement.
GGAGAAAGGTTAATCGTATATTATTATTATGCGTGTAGAAGATTAAGGCTTGAAGGTTAATCGTATATCATACGCATAGAAAGTTAATGCGTGGAAGGTTTATCGTATATTATGCGAGTAGAAGATTAACGCTCGGAAGATTAATCGTATATTATGCATGTAGAATATTAACGCTTTGAAGGTTAATCGTATATTATGCGTCAGCTGCTACGTGCTCCTGGTAAAAGCACGGCTAGGATAGACTTGGAGCTGAGAGAAGATGGCAGCACTGATATTCTGACCACGAACATTCCCTGCACAGCTTACACTTTATCATCCAATCCTTTGGTCTAGACTCTCGACAGGCGAGGCACTCAGCCCAACTGGAAAACCCATCGCCCTCGTGTTCTCTGCACAGAACTGCGTATTTAGCGGAATCTATAAAGGGAATCCATGATCCGCAGAGAATGCACTGCTTATCCAGCACTGCCTCTGAAGGTTCCAGTACTCCGGACGTCCATTTGCAACTGCTGCACATGTAGACGTAGTTAGTGGTGTCCCTAAACAGGATCTCCTGACAGCGTATCTCCTGCAGATAGAGGAAGTAAATTTGAGTTTATTTCAAGTCAAGCGAAGTTGTTGCTCTCAACTGAAACTAACGAGAATTTTCTGCTTAAATAGCACACACACGTTGCATTGAGCTGCAGCTATTGTGAATTCGTTGAATTCAGTTGTACACAGCTGTTGTATTCACCTGTGACTTGGAGCTTGCTATCCCTTGCGGCAATTTATAAAGTTAAATATTTCTAGTGTATAATTGTAGAAACCTTTTAAATTAGAAAACTAAACAAAATCGCTCAACTACAAAACGACACTAATTTTACTTCTAAATATCTACGAGATTACGTTTTTAGACACATCATCTAAATGAATTGTTAATGATGTTCTAACTTTTAAGAGCGAAAGCCAAACCATCTGCAAGCAAAAATCTCTTAACAATAGCTCAATCGTGGCCTAACAGAACTAGTTCATGGATTTACACCCACGTCGTTTCACAAAACAAACACTCTAGCGCTCTTGCCATGTGCGCGTAAGCTTCCAAATTATTGCGTCAGCGGTCATGGCTCCGGATAAAAGCAGGACTAGGATTGAGTAGGAGCGGACATGAGATGGCAACATTGATATTCAGATTCTCCAAATGAACAGCCACTGCACACTTTGCACTTCATCATCGACTTTTCTGGATTGGACTTCTGACAGATACAACACTGAGGCCAGCCGGCACGGTGCCACCATTCCCCCACGTGATCTCTGCACTTGACTGCGTCCTTGGTGTAGTTCTTAAATGGTATCCAGTCCGCGCAGAGGATGCACTGCTTTTCCATCACGGACTCGGAAGGTTCCAGAATTCCACTAGACCACTTGCAACCACCGCATATGTAGACGTATTTCGTGGTTCCCCTGTCCAGAAACTCCTGACAGCGTATCTCCTACAGTTCAAGCAAGGGTGGATTACTGCAAGTTACACCCTTCCACTATTTAACAATTGTTGCATGAAATAGCTGGGAAGCTGATGATTAGAGTGGTGACTTAAGAGAGCATATGTTACATTTGGTATCAAGCAACTGTTGCATTGGACTGAAACCTGTAAATATTTGTTGAACTACAGCACTACAACAAACAGCTTTTGATGAAACTAACGAGCATTTGTTGCACTAATCTGTTCCTGTAATAGACAAGCCTTTGTTGCATTAGATAACATGTTGCATTCAGTTTTCTCCTACTGCCAGTTGATGCATTGAATTTCACGCAGAAGCTTCATTGATAAAATACTTTTATACTTAGACCACTCATGCTCAATACTCCTGCAGGTTCCAGGATTGTTAGAGCTTTAACTACAACTCTATTGCGGTACTGCCGGGGTGCATATGAATTGCGACTAATATGTAAAGCGTCCAAAATCAAATGCAAATTTAGAAAGTTTCAGTAGAAACCTATGGCCTATTATAAAGATAATCTTCCATCACTAATCAAATAGAACCGTAATACTATCAGTAGTACGTAAACGTAGAGCTTCAGAAAACTAATGTTGTCAAATGTTAGTGCAAATGAAATCGTCTATCTTACAAAGGCTGAACGTACACTATGATAGACTTGCACGATTATTATGTTGCGATAAATATTAATTAATCTCAGATTTTCGAGAACGAACTTTGAAAATTCTAACCTAATATCGATTTGAACTTGAATTAGAAGAGAATCTGATAATATCTGCATGTATGCCAAAGTCAAAATTGAACATTATATGGGTGGTTATATGCTTAGAAGCAAAAATCAACAAAACTCTAAAACAACAACTAATATAACTTGAATAGTCAAGCTCTCATATATAGCATATACGATTGAAAACACTGCTACATATTTTGCCTTCAAACCAACAGAACACAATTCTACATGTAAATTTACTGGTTCCACTTTGAAAGAAGGGTAAGAGTTTTAGGGAAAATATCTGCGGAAAAGGAAATTTATGAAGGACAAAGTTGCAGTTAACACACCTGCAAATTTTGCTTTCTGACTTGCTCACTAGTCTTCAGTGATCTCACGTCGGTTCTGTAGAAATCTGTTAATCTACATAATCATAAATGACATACTATTATTACAATGTAGTGATCATGTCGTAATCATTATCACTGTTATTAATATCCATCACTTTTACTTAAAGTATTTAAGTTCTAAACCATTAGGCATCAGTTATAGACCTACGTGATAGGTGGTCCTATATGTCTTAAGAATATTGAAGATTTAATTCCTAACTAATATCAATATTTAATTCCTAATTAATATTCTCAGGAATCAGAAAAGGAGAACAAAAGAAGAATCTCCAAATTTTCGCAGACTGACCTAGTCGGGAAATTTTCATGAGACTTTATTAAAATGAAATCCACCTACCTCTTCCAGAGTCCAGACTTGATCAGATGATGTGGAAGATCTGAAGCCAGGAAATTTTCATCGCTGCATTGCTTCTCGTAATAGTCAGCCAAATAAGTGTGTAGCTCCACCTTAGCAGAATCCTTGTCGAGCAGTAACTCTTCCACCGCCTGAAAAAGCAGGAAAATTATAAATTATTTATTCAGATTGATATTTGCCAAGGGCTTCGTACAAGAATCTTCATAAATGTTTTCAATATAACCTTGCAGTATCTCGGAAAATTGACTAAAACTATAAAGCACTAAATACGTAAACAATAATAGTAAAGGTTAAACTCTGTTTCCTCATCCAAGGAAGATGTCAGAGACGTCAATGTCGTACATGTCAATCAAACCTGAGAAAAAATAAAATAAAAATGAAAATCAGCAGAGCAGGGCCTTTTTCATATGCCATATTTTCCTTTTAATGGCATATGCCATATGCCTTTTTCATTTTTTTAGAATGTCATGATCTATTGTGTCAAAAGCAGCAGAGAGGTTTAGTGATAATTTTATATTTCCATGAGTATTTTACAAGATTATACTGACTGAATTTACTCACTACTCGCCTCTCGATTGTACATAACTATTAGTTTCTATTCAATATTTAGCAGGTTCAAGATAAAAATTTGCTGTGAACTTGTTCTCATTATTTGATTCAACATAGGTCGATTGAAATACACTAACTTATAATTTTATAATTATCAGAAACGTTTCGCTACAATTTCGAACCTAAGGCTGCTTAACATAACGGCCCACTGGGTCAGGAAGCACAGGTGCTTGTTTTAAGACCCATTTCCTCCTTCCTCTCCATGGTTATTAGTAATCGTTGCCTTTTGATGGCGCATCAATTGCAGCCGGCGCGGATTTAAGAATAACCTTCCATCACCCTGGGATTTTTTCTTTCAAAGCTGCCAACACTCGGTCTTCCAAAGCGGTCGCCCACAAAGTACTAACAGAGGCCGATACAACTTAACTTCGATTATTGACGCGCAACTAAACCAAGTGCGCTAATCCCGCCGTCTAATTATTATAATTATCAGAGAATGAGTACATTTATGAATAATAGCGTGCTAGGTAATTGATTATTTTTAAAGTTAAGAGATAAATGAAATCTAGCTCGTAATAAAAATTTACTTGAAATATCCTGCAACTATGCCATCATGGTATATGTACATTTAAGAAATCAGCACTAGAGAAGTCTAAAATCATCCTGAATGAACCTGGTACATGAGCTGATGGGTGAACCCGACCCTTGGTCCAGTCTCGTCGACGACGATGCGGGTGAAGGGCTTGAGGTATCGACGTAGTGTGGCCCAGGTCACGTGAGGGACCTCTTCCCCTGAGGCAGGGTTGCCCAGGAGTTTGGTCATCTCCTTCTCTGGAGTTCCTCCTTTAGAACTACCAATTATCTTCAGCAGCTGTTAAATAGCATTAAAAGACTTTTAGATATGAATCATAAATAATATTTTTAACATTTGAATCCTTAACATTTGAAGGAATTAATATAACATTGAAGCGAACAATAAAAGTCAGTCGAGAAGTAACGTGGAATTAACACCAGTGCGCTATTTTATTGCACTCAAATAAAAATCTATGAAAAACGTCAAGCGATTTGATTGGTCGACGATGTGCTCAGAGAAATGCTGAGAATTCATGGTAAAATTTCGATGATCTACGTTCTAACACTAGCGGATAGTTGATATAAATTAAATAATCACTTTAATATGACTTAGTTTAGATGAACACCTTTTCCATCTTCTTCGTTTCATCCTCTCTGATCAACCGCTTCATGACCTCTTTGATGAGTTGACCGAGGTCGTCAGGCAAGTCATTGATCTTCTGCGAGACTGTACTGAACTCACCAAACACTCTCAGCTCTTCACACACCACTGACAACCACAGCGGCACCCGTGACGACTCGTGACGTAACAGTGACGTCATCTGTGAGTCGTCCAATCTCTGCATAATATAAAATAACTTAAAATTAATAAATTGTAATAATTGTAATAATTTAATTAATTAATTTCATGATCAAAAACTCCGAGATAGAATGTGGAAGTCATTTATTTGCCCATCGCACGATCCTTAGCGGAATGATTTGTATAGAATCCAAGTGTCGCATTCCAGTGAAAATTCAACTATCATTAAGCATTGATTCATCATCATCATCATCATCATCATCATCTTCCCTTGAACTCCAATAATATTGATTAAAACTGTAAAATTCGATTGAACTCCGTCACTTCATCAGATTAAAATCTTGAAAAATTTACAAACCTTATTATATTTCTGCATATAGAAGGTCACAAGATCTTTTGCCCCCTCACTGGTCAGGGGACCCACGTCCAGAAAGAGGGCCTGGCGAGACTCCATCTGGGTCGAGCACTCGGACCTATCAGAGCGACAACTGACCACGACTCGAACCCCCGGTGGGAACCTTGGAGGAAGCCACCAGAGATAGTTCCTACTGGTCAGATCCTGCATCTGAATATAAATAAATAGTCAATGAGAAGTTCAATTCATCGAGTTAATCAAGATATATCTTCTTCTTCTTCTTCTTCCTCATCTACTTCTTCTTCTTCTTATTCTTCTTCTTCCCTTCAATCCCAGTTTAACTAGGGTCGGGATACGAATGGACTTTCTTCACTCATCTTTGTCCCATACCATATCAAAATCTCTTCCATTCATTTTAGACAATTTTGTAGCAATCAAGATATATAAAATCAGATATAGACAGAGGCAGAGGCAGGCCGAGATTAGGTATGCTAGATGATTTAGAGATCCACTCGTATGTGGACATGAAGAGGAAAACGGAAGACATAGAAGTGTAGAGGTGTTATATATCATGGAGCTGCCAGTAGGCAGTGCTCTAAGAGAGAGACAGTCAGTCGTCGCGATATTTACCTTTGCGATCCCTACAAAGTCGTTAAGTCTATTTTTTTGTAAGTTTTAACATCAAATAAATATCAATAATAATCAAACTAATTCAGTATAGGCCTATTATCATTAAATATCTGAAGTGAATATACAAATTATACATGTAACTAAAATACTAATAAATTACATTGTTCTGCCGCTTGCTAATTATACTGAATTAAGCAGAACTATATTTTATACTGTCAACATCAATAACAACAACAGAATTAGAGTCATTCCTAGCTGAATTCACTAAACGTTACAAATATAAATTATATTGTTTTATGGTTTGTAAATTTCTAAATTTTCGTTTTTTTGTGTAAATGTTCAGCTAGAATTGTTACTTTGCTAAAGTGTATATTTCAGTTGATTTTGCATTATACATAACATTAATATAGTTGTAGACGGTGGTCAGCTAGATAAGATGTGTATCATCTTCCCTGACGGCCGTTGTTCTAGTTTCTACAGACTGTTTGATACCCTGTGTTTCTGGGAATTTTATATTTTATTTCTTTTAAATGTTTATTTCTATTTGTACTTGTCAGTGATTTGGTGTTGAAGCTGAAATAAACACAGATCTCTCTCTACCTCATCGAGCGCATCCAGTATAATGATGCTGCGCTGACCCTGAGCTCTCGCTGTCTCTAATGCCTCTCCCAGCTGACTCTGCAGTTGTTCTTCTTCTTTAGCGTCATCAGCTGATGCGGCTGCACAACAACCAAACAGTATCAGACCTCTGAATGTTAGCATGTCAGTATTATATCACTTAGCTAGCACAATATTATCGGTTATCAGTTATCATATTGTGTCAAACTTCTCAATCTCTTCTATTGTACTGCCTAAAGGCAGGTCCATGGCATGTAACTCTTGCAATCAATTCTATCCTCAGCCTTACTTTTCATCTCTATATGAATAGAAGCCATTTAGGAATCAGTATCGGAATTGTCCACTTGACTTCAATTAAGCTCTCTGAGTGAAGAAAAAAACATTCGTTTGTTCCGTTGAATATCTCATGTTAATCTCTCTCTCCTTCTCTCTCACTCAATCAATCAATCAATAAGAATTTAACGTCCGGTTCCTCACCATAAGGCAATGTCAGGGACGTCTCTTACAGCAGCTACACAAACAGGCGCCAAAGCGCTACATGAAGCACCCCTCTCTCTCACTCTCTCTCTCTCTTTCTCTCTCTCACTAATTAATTGTAATAATAATTAATTAATAATTATTAATTAATTATTACGTTCAATAATAAAGACTGAAAGATTTATCCACCTAAGTCCTCCCGCTCAGGGTCGAAATGCTGCAGAATTCTGTTGACAATGTTCAGCGCTGTCTGACTCGATGCAGTGCTGCCAATCTGATGATATAAAACCCTCTCTCCTTTCTATGCGTAACACAATAAAATTATGTTTTATATTGTAGATCAAACCACGTAGGCTACACCTACGTAATTTGATCAACTAGCTTATTTTATTACTTGTCTCATCTGGTTTGTCTTGTCATTGATTCGTCTAATAGAGAATTGAAAAACGATGTGAATTATAATTCTCCATGGATCTATATATAGCTCAATCCTTGTAAACAAGCAAAAACGACATTAAATACTGGGAAGGAATTTGCCTCATTGATCCAACACATCTTATGTTTCGCCAGTTAATTATGAGTCATTGCAACAACCTTAGCGTCAATAATTGTTTAAACTTAACTGTAAATTGAATTTAGATTTCATGTAAGTTTCTTAAGCAAAGCGAGTTCAATCAAAGCTATGTGTGAAATGGGACATAGTTTCAAAAGCGTTCATACGTGTCCTAACAATTATAATAAAAGCTATAAACAAACAAATGGTTTAGCGTTCTTTAATACAGCTCAAACATATATTCGGTAAGATACTCGACCGCGGATCAGTTGGTGTGTGGTTCAAATCCTGGGCTCGCCCATCACTGACATCGCTTTCGAGTGAGGAATCTGACGTTAATCTTAGCTTTACCAGCTTTTTTATGCACAATGCCAAACTTAGCTATTTCGATGAATGTCACAATAGCGTAGGGGTAACGTCATGAGGTTTTAAATGACAGATCCTGAGGTGAATTGAACTCTCGCGGGTTCGAATCCCAGCCGAGCTTATCTGAGAGTAAAATTTCGGACATTCACTGGACTGGTTATACGGAAAATGGACTAAATTGAATAACGGTTTAAACAAGTGGTATTAAAAAGTGATAGATATGGACATAGTTGATCATTTCACTATAATGCGTGTATAATTGTTTTCAATTTTTAGATATTAATCTAAATAAGAACCTTGTTGAGCTGCGACGCTAGCTTAGCGAGTAGCGCAGACTTCCCGTGACCGGCCTGACCCAGGACACAGGCTATCCGAGCATCGCACTCCTGCACCCGAAACTGCTCACATACTGAACCGATCATTCAGTTAAAATCAATAAAGTTATCAATCAATAAGCAGTGTGTCAGTTAGAAACTATAAGAACTATAATTTTTAAATTGTAAGATAAGTGGATCACTTTATATATTGAAAACTAGGTCCTTAAAATGCGAATAACATTGTGCAAAAATTGATTAAATTTGCAATTATTTAGCAAATATTTTACTGAAAGCCCTTCTTCTAGACAATCCCTCCCTATATGAAAGCCCTTCCTGTATGAAAGCCCTCCCTGTATGAAAGCCCTTCCTGTGTGAAAGCCCTCCCTGTATGAAAACCCTTCCTGTATGAAAGCTCTTCTTATATGAAAGCCCTTCCTGTATGAAAGCCCTTCCTGTATGAAAGCCCTCTTCTCTGTATGAAAGCCCTTCCTATATTAAAGCCATCCCTGTATGAAAGCCTTCCTATATGAAAGCCCTTCCTGTATAAAATCCCTCCCTGTGTGAAAGCCCTCCCTGTATGAAAGCCCTTCCTGTATGAAAGCCCTTCCTGTATGAAAGCCCTCCCAGTATGAAAGCCCTCCCTGTATGAAAGCCCTTCCTGTATGAAAGCCCTTCCTGTATGAAAGCCCTTCCGGTATGAAAGCCCTTCCTGTATGAAAGCCCTTCCTGCATGAAAGCCCTTCCTATATGAAAGCCCTTCCTGTATGAAAGCCCTTCCTATATGAAAGCCCTCCCTGTATGAAAGCCCTTCCTCTATGGCATTAACGATTTAAGTCTTTTAATCAAAATGAAAATATCTCATCGAGAGCCGCACGGATTCAAACCGCATCCTGATAAAATGTAGATTATTTATCTTATTTAATCATGAACGAACATATGGCAAGAGGTTTAATCTTAGCTATCAAATGCACCACAATATATGCTTTTTACTGCTCGATTTACTGCACAAATTTGCATTGATTGGAGCCAATAGCGATGTTGGTAAGATATTTGACCGCGGATCAGTATGTGCGGGGTTCAAATCCTTGGCTCGCCCGTTACTAACATCGCTTAGTGAGGAAACTGACGTTAACATTAGCTTTACCAGCATTTTTAAAAATAAAAAATTAAATAATTTAATACTCAAATACATTAACATACCAGCCACTAACTCTTCCATCTCGTTCGGAGTGAGTTTCTCGGATCGAAAGTCTCCTGTTTTGTAGTCCACAGAAAAGTCAGTTAGTATTTTCAGTTCCTTCTCCCGCCCAACAAAAATTTCTGACTTCAATTTCATCGTAGTGTAATGAGCGTTCAGTTCTGTGAATTAAACGGTAATACAGGTATAAATGTGTTTCGGTATATACTGACATGCATCATGTATAACGTATCACGTATCATGTGTCACGTACATGTATAATGTATAATGTTTCATGTGTCACGTATCATGTGTCACGTATAATGTATCACGTATCATGTATCACGTATCATGTATCACGTATCATGTATCACGTATCATGTATCACGTATCATGTGTCACTTATCATGTATCACGTATCATGTATCACGAATCATGTATCACGTATCATGTGTCACGTATCATGTGTCACGTATCATGTGTCACATATAATGTATAATAAATCATGTATCACGTATATTGTACCACGTATTATGTATCACGTATCACGTATAACATATCACGTATCACGTAAATGTATCATGCATGAGTTGGATCTGCAATAAAACCGGTCAGTAAATGAAAGTGATGATTAAAATGTCATAACTTCTGTCGTCATATTGAATTAACAATAACGATGTTATCATCGGTTGACTTATTGATTGTTTACGGTAGTGATTGATTGATTGGATGATGATCTATTGAATCAATGATATTTGATTGAATTAACTTCTTACCGAGTTGTTTCTGTGTAAGATCTTCAGCCAAATGATGATCTGGATATTGTCTGTCAATGGCTTCCTTCAGAAACTGAAGAACTCTTTCGGCAAAACTTTCCAACTCTACGATATTAACCTGCATTTAATCCATATATTTAGGCTAGATGTAATTTAGACATTTACTGGTGCTTTAAATATTTTAAGCAAATCCACTTTCTTCTGGGGCCCGTAGAGAGGTGCCTATGTAGTAATGTTATTATAACGATGCTTTAAATTACATATTAAAAATTTAGACTAAATCTTTTAACGGATAAGTTCGAATAATGAAAACAACATTAGAGAATGAGCCTCGGATACTTAGTGAATTACAACAATGCATAAGAAGTGTGCTAAGGAGAAGTAAGGTCCTATACGAAAACCGGTCCGGTGATCAAAAACAATCGATGCAGGCAGTGCCAGTTCTATTTTATGGTATTCCAGCTGTGAAACTGAATAAATCAGAAATCGAAAGCTTTTCTAAGGCGTACAACAGTGTCTTCTCAAAAATTTTCCGTACATTTGATAAAAATAATATTTTATATTGTCAGTGGTATTGCGGTTTTTTGCCATTTGATTTATTATGTGAATATCATAGGTTTACATTCCTGCATAATTTAATGATTAATGATAAGTTAAGTGCTAAGCAGCATTTGGACTCTCCCGATTACAATGATTATTTAAATATTAAAAGTAAATTTGCCATAGATAGCAATGACTCTTTGTCGAGTATTCGTTATAAATTCTGGCGCTATTTTAAAAATGCTCTGTTTTAACTATTCTGCAGTTTGTGAAAAATTTGAAATTGTTAAACTTTTATGTGCACTTTTTTATATGTATTCTGTTGTGTCACGTTTTGCAATGTAATTGTATATGTGCGTGTTTTCTGCCAAGAATTGGTGAATAAAAGATTATATTACGTCTACGGTGGGAAAAGGTAAGTCTTAAGCTAACTAGAGAAAGTTGAAAGAGAAGTACAAGATAATGAGAGAAGTATAAAGAATACTCAGCGGTTGAGATTCGAACCTTTTCTCTTCCAGTTGAAGTATCAACGCCGGCCACTCGGCACTTGTACTGGTAGAACTGTGAAGGAAATCTACTGGATAGTTTCTCTTTCAATCTCTGAAAACAATCAACAATGAAGATCCATTGAATTGCTTTAGACATTAAAACTAAAAGCTAAAAAAGCTAAAAAGCTAATGTTAACGTCAATTTCCTCACTCGAAAGCGATGTCAGTGATGGGCGAGCCCAGGATTTGAACCCCGTACATACTGATCCGCGGTCGAATACCTTACCGACATCGCCACATCATCATCATCATCTTCTTCTCTTAAATCCTAATTTAACAGGGATTTGGAATTAATATTAACAACAGAAAAAAATAAGATGTCGTTCAAAAAAGTCAGTAAGAGAAACAATAGTCAGTAATAGTCAGTAAAAGAAACCTTTTGCAGTTACAATTTGTATTTCAAGCGACTTTAGTGAAAAGAAGTAGTATCAGCGTGCTTAGATTATTCGTAAAAATCTTGTTGATCCGGGCTTTATAATTACGCTGATTAATTGATGTTTTGTTTTTTTAATAGTGGAATATTCGCATAGTGCACTAATAACAATAATAAATAATAATGGTGTTTTAAGTCCATTTTAATCTGTTTTTAATCAATGATCCTAAAGGAAAGAGTAAAAGGAAACTATATCAGAAGCCATTGTTTCAGAAGATAGAGGCTACATTAAAGTGCGGATAAGGCTTAACCTTTTGTGACCGGATTAACTCGTTGATCGATGGAGTGCTCTTTATGATGCGTGAGCACAGCCCGAGTATCTTTGATCAACTAATAGGTAGAGCACTAGAGAGCGAGAGAGAGAGAGAGAGAGAGAGAGAGAGATATTAAGAACGAAAATTTCATGACTAAATTAACTGGTTATATGCAAAATTTAGCGGCGTCATAGACATAGAAAATGCTAAACGAAAAGAATTAAACTAAGCTGAACAATTCCACTGTACCTTGAGATGATACTGACTGAGAGCCTCTTTGTCTACAAATCTGTCTTTCTTGTCTTCTGGCAAGTCTTTGAGATACAACGGGTCTCGAAAACAAAATATTGCGTTAGGATTGTTAAATCTACAATGAATAGATAAAAAAATAATTACTGATAGGAAAGGTGAAGTGAATGAAGGAATATTTACCAATGAATGAGTGATTGCTGAATGAACATTATACTTCCTTTATTGCAATGTAAAGAGTCATGATTTATTTAATTATAGTTAAGTTACAATTAGCTGGATTGAAACTCAAATTAAACCATCTTGATCTTGAAGCAAAGCAAATATCAAGCATAATTTAAATATGCATCAAATTTTCAATACCTTTACGAGCCCTAGTGAATACTGTGTTCAAAGGTAATATTGATTAATTGGTTAATTTAATTATTAAATGTAATAGATTGAAATGCATAGCAACATTTTCTTAAAACTTTAGTAAATTTAGAGATTTATTACATTTGTCGCTTTCTTACAAGTATGAGTATGAGATTATTAAGCATATTATAAAAACGAGTTAATCATTACTGATATTTAAGATAATCGGAGATTATCTTAAATATCAGTAGTGCCTAAGTTGACTTTTAAATCGTCATTAGTTATCAACAAATCATGAGTTATAAACCTGACAGTTTATTATTAAACGGATTATACATCATTAAGTAATGAAGTATTAAATAGAGCAATGCGTAGTATAATACATAGCAGTACATAACAGTATGTATTATATAGAGTATATATGTAAAATATTAATATAGTAGTATGGTAAATGATATATAACAATAATATGTGTATGATATAATAATAAAATAGTAATAGTATGCCTTACTGCTACTATGCGAAGCAGTATAGCAAGGCTATGCTTTAGACTGACTTTCTGGATTTTGAAATTTGCACCGTTTTTAGACCTTCTTTCTGCTAGCCGGCTTGATATTGTTTCAATAGTGCTAGATGTTGTCATTGATAACTGTAGCACTCTAATTGTTATGTTATGTTATGGGCAGTTAATGTCTGTGCTTTTCTTTAATCTAATAATTACAAGAATGGTGTGAGCACCTGTAGGCACCGTGCAGTATCTCCATGTGAGTGATAGACACACCTGACACCCACTCGTACTTATGCTTGATGTCATCAGGGACCTCGCCATCACTCGGCATCCAGCCGTATCTATCAATCAATATATCAATCAGTCAGTCAATCAATCAGTCAATCAGTCAATCAATCAGTTTCTAAGTTAATCAGTCAATCAATCAGTCGGTCAATCAGTCAGTTTTTTAGTCAATCAGTCAATCAATCAGTCAGTCGATCAGTCAGTTTCTTAGTCAATCAGTCAATCAATCACTCAGTCAGTCAATCAGTCAATCCATCATCAAACAATCAACCAGACTATCAGTCAGTCAATCTATCTATCAATCAATACATTACTTAATCACTCAATCAATCAATCAATATGTAAAACAATTAATCAATAAATCAAATCATACAATCAATCAAGGCGGTAAATATTCGGCTAATAGTCCGATTACAGAACAGCAGCTGCAGAGCTCAAATCCTCTCTCAGTCACTAACAGGATTTCTAGACAGGACACTGACATAGGTCCTAGGTTAGACGAATTAAAACATAGGCATTAAGCCTAAACCATCAATCAATTTTATCATTAAGGAATAATATCTGTATAGTCGATCATAACTACACTAAGCACTTTATAATGAATTGATGAGAAAGTAGATTAACATATCAAGTTCAACAGTCGAGGTATAGAACAAGTATTTACCTATCGCTTAGCATGCTAACAAAGAAAGGTAGTTTCTCGTTGTCTTCATGACAGCGATCAATTTCCTCTAGACAGGTACATATGGTGGTGCGGGTGGTTGAATCTTTAGGCACCCCCCATCTCAAGTCACAGTCAATGAGGGTGAATTTTCTTTCTTCACACCATTCTCTTAATTCTGGAAAGACCTTAATAAGAACGCGACGAAGCAATGATATCAAATAAATATTGAAACTGATTCTTAAATTATTTTAGCTTTTAAGAAAATTGAAATAAAGAAGGTATGTAGGCACAAAGCGGAAAGTGGAAGACATAGAAGGGTGGAGGCGTTTTATACCATGGACCTGATAGTAGGCAGTGCACTAAGACAGACAGACAGAGAGAGAGAGAGAGAGAGAAAGAGAGAGAGAGAGAAAGAGAGAGAAAGAGAGAGAGAGTGAGAGTGAGAGAGGGAAATTTAAAAAAATGTAAATGTTCAGTTAAATAACGGGAATTGTTCTCAATAGTAAAGTTTAAAGCCAATAAATGTAGAGAAGGCAAATCAGGGCTTTAGTTACTCATTAGTTGAAGCATGATCCACGGCTTAAATACAGTCATGAATATAGCTGAACCAAACTTATTAATTACGACCTAATTATATAACTGACTGATTAGTAGGATTCCGCCGATATTATAATCATAGATTATTCAAAAGTAATTAATAGATTAATTAATAGAGTAATTTAATTTATTATATTATTTAAAAACATTCCTATCATGCGGCATAAAAATAATTCGAAGCAGCCATGACAACCTATAGCTATATAATTGAACAACAAATTGTCTGTGTTATTGATTGATTGGAATGTTACATGATTTAAAGATTCACTCATATGTCGACATGAAGAGTAAAGCGGAAGACAGAGAAGAGTGGAGGCGTTATATACCATGGACCTGCAAGTAGGCAGTGTACTAAGAGAGAGATTGATTGATTAACGCTTTAACTAAAAGATTAATTTGACGAATTTCTCAAACCTTTTTTATGAGTATTTCTCTCTCGCTGTGCATGTCTGTAAAAGTCGACGACACAAACACTCGAATAGTTTTCCATCCTTGTCTGTCTGCCAGTCTCTGTAGTTCCGCCTGCTTGTCGGTCTGCTTAACCTTCTCTCTTCTCTTCATTTCCTCTTCCTTCTGTTTCTCTATTATCGTCCAGGCTTGTTCCACCTTCTTTGTGACGTCATCGGTGGGACGAACAAAATCGTGTTGATTGAGCTGCAGTGGACTTGGCAGACTGCCAGATTTCTTCTCAACCTGCTTGGATTGGTCACCTGACCTTTTTTCCGCTGTGTTTGCTGAACTTTTCGAAGCGCCTCCTGGTGTGTTAGACTGAACATTTCCGTTTGATGGATTCGGATTACGGCTGGATGAGTTGCTCGCACCACCGTACGTATTCTGATAGGGCATTTTACCGGTTGACTCCGGATCAACGTGCACTCTGTTTCTAGGCATGATTATCGTGGACGTGATTTCTTCTTCCGGTGGAGCGGATAGAGGTAGTAGTCTACGACAGCAGTTAGAGGACATTCCGATCAATCACCTATAGAGCGTCCTGATCAATCAAATAGAAGAAAATCTGATCAATCAAATAGAAGATATCTGATCAATCAAATAGAGGACAATCTGATCAATCAAATAGAAGATGATCAATCAAATAGAGGACCATCTGATCAATCAAATAGAGGACATTCTGATCAATCAAATAGAGGATAATCTGATCAATCAATTAGAGGACAAACTGATCAATCAAATAGAGGACAGTCTAATCAATCACAGAGAGAAAATAATTACAATGTTATCCTACGGCTAGAATAAAAACGACATTTCTATCAAAAGCTATAACTCTAAGTTTAAGATTCGTTTTCATGGCAAAAGTGCGCTGTAAGCGATGATTCTGCTTGGTTTTGCATCCATAGTATCTTGTTTTTCGGTTACGCTTTCCACTCCATGAGCTGATTTATTATTATTATTTTTAATTTGGGTATAGCATTTATAACAAACATATAACCCGTGTTGTGCGCGGATTGCTGAAGAATAGACCAATCATGGACTGCAGGTGCCGTTAGAGGCGATAAAGCACTAAGTTCCAAACCAACGTCAGAAAGGGCATTATGTTGGTGTATTATAATAAATATTTATAATACTTATTACTTAGGCTATTTATTATATTAATCTCTATTCACAATACTAGGTTATTTATACTAGTCTACTTATTTTGCATAGACAGAACATTAAATACGAGAATAACTAATAAACAAATAATTAGCATAAATAATTAATTATGAATGTATATATGAATTAAGTAATTTAGCGAAATACCACTGATAAGTTATTATTATCCTGCAGTACGACTACACACGTATATGTCGTATGTAAAGTAGATCAGAAATGGCGCTAACCTACACACACTGCAGCGCGGCTTGCACTGCATTCACTCTCACTCAATGACGAGTTGTGAAAGCCTTGTTGTAGTTGTTGTCATGACAACCAGTGTTGCAGATCTTCACGTGGCAACTAAGGCTCTAATATATTTTAAGGGAGGAAGAGAGCAGTATTTAAAGCAGCACTTCCGGTTGAATCGTCTAGTTTTCAATAACATTTTGTTAAATCTTAAATATTTAATGACTAAAGTCTTAAAAACCTTAAAGCCTAAAATTTAAAGTCTTAAAGACTAAAACTATAGAAAAGCGGTAAAGATATCATCGTGTCCTATAATATAGGCCTATATATATATATACATGTATATATACATGTATATATATATATCTATATACATGTATATATACATGTATATATATATATATATACATGTATATATACATGTATATATACATGTATATATACATGTATATATATATATACATGTATATATATATATATATACATGTATATATATATATACATGTATATATATATACATGTATATATATATATATACATGTATATATATATATATACACATGTATATATATATACATGTATATATACATGCATATATATATATATATATATACATGTCTATATACATGTATATATATATACATGTATATATATATATATACACATGTATATATATACATGTATATATACATGTATATATATATATATATATATATATATATATACATGTATATATATATACATGTATATATATATATAGTTTACATATATAAAAATTATATATATATATATACATGTATATATATATATATATACATGCATATATATATATATACATGTATATATATATATATATATATTCTCGGCCGATAAATACCGTATATACATGCATATTATATATATATATATAGTCATAGATATATATATGATATAGGGGACATGTAGGCCTTATATATATATATATCGATATATAGTGATAATACCTATATATCGACATGAGGCAAGATATATATATATAATTTACAGTATAATAGGCAGATAAATACCTATATATAGACATATAGCATAATCTATATATATATATACATGTATATTATATATAAATACTATATATGTAGGCCTGAAATATTAGGATATACATGTATATATAGGCTATAAAACCTATATTAGACATGTACTATATATATACATAGATATAACATATATAGGCCATTATATATCTATAGACATGTAGGGGCCTATCTATATATATATACCATATATATATGCCTATAAAATACCTATATATAGACATTTAGGCCTATCTATATATATATATACTGTAGATATAGGCCTATATATATATATAGACATGTAGGAATATAATTAATATATATATAATATATATATATATACATATAGACATGATATATATATTATATATATCAATTCCTGATAATAATAAGGCTATAATCTGAATAAAATTTATTTTGTCTACCAACTGAGTAATTTTTACTTTTTTAACTGTTGGTAAACATAGTGAAGGCTAATTATACAAAGGATAAGCCCCCTTTTTGCGTTGTATACATTGTATAACTACTATAAATTACTCCTCTTCTTGCTTCAGTGGTACGCTTGGTGAAGGGCTTTATTACCGCAAAAGATTAGTAGGGTGAAGAGATAGAGAGCGATGTGCACGCGAGAGAGAGAGAGAGAGATGAATGAGAGAGACTGTGTGTGTGTGGAGAGGACGGAGAGAGAGAGGTGTGTTGTGTGTGAGAGAGATGGGGAAAGAGAGAGAGGAGAGAGAGATGGAGAGCGGCAGAGATAATAGCAATTATTTACCACCAATAATTGACCTTCCTTGTTTCTGAACTCCTAACGATAAAAAGTACAGCGGTCGATATTCTGAATTGCTTTTGATCATAAAATTCCCGACATCGCTGTCCCACTTCAGATTCTTAATAAGGATTATGTATAATAACATTTTAAGACACAATTACAAAATCAAATCCAGAATCAAGGCAATTAACTCTTAATAATATTTACTGATTACCTTTATTTTGGGATTGTTTCAGTCGTTTAGATTACCTACTCAACAATCACTATTAGTGGTTTTAATATTGAAGTTTACATTCCCTTCCTAAAAAGGATTCCCATGATTTAGTATTGAGAAGTTTAATGAATGGTAAAACTGGTATAATTTTTATTTTAAATTCCGGTCAATTAGTGGATTTTTATTCTAAATTTGAATTTACTAGTAATTTATATACTTGCCCATGTGAACCACTTATTTGGTCTCATTTCAGTTTAAATTTTTCATTTCTTGATTAGGTTGTTTCAATTACAGGTAAATGTCGATAAAAGTTTGCTGAATAAATTATTTCATTTATAATTTCTCTTTAGTTACTTAACGGTCAGTTATGGCCGACATACAAATAGTATTCCTGACTGAATGGATGAAAGAATAATGAAAATTAGTGAATATTTGGAATATGAAATGAATGACTATATTCGTTCAGCACATGTATACTAACGATATCATGTTTCTAAATACTTTTAAATATTAATTACTAATCGATTAATTTGGCAAAGAAATAACTGGGGCCTCGATCGCTTTCAGAACTAAACGGTATCGTTCGTAACTTATTTTATAGTCATGAAGCTTAGTTCCGCCACTTCTTCTAACTGCAGTGGTGTGTGCTTATGCATGCCTAATTGCCGTACTAGCATTCCTTGGGCATCCTACTTGTCCTTTCTAGCACGTAACATGCAAGTAGTAAGAATCTGCAGCATACAAAAATTCACCGCCTGAAATGTGGTATACCAGTCATAGAAAGCCGAGTCATTAAAAGAACTGGCATAGCCTTTATAAAAGAAATATTCGTTTCTAATGCTATCTGAGTAGATGTTGATGGATTTTAAACATTCATATATAGAGATGAACAGGAAGATCAACAATAATGGTTCTAAAACTTATATCTTTTTTTCTGTCGTTAGGCAAGACTAAGAGAAGGCAGAGAAAGCTGGATACCTAGAGATGAGATTGAAGCGAGAGGCAAGAGAGAGAGAGAGACGACGCGATTTGAATCATAAATTGAATAACGTAGGATACTTAGTTTACATACAGCTTTGCCTTTGTCATATTAGATGTCGTCAAAGAGAAAGGACATAAACTGAAGAGCAACGGGCAACCACCTCGAAGTCCCACATTTTCTTAGGCTACACAAGATTTTTATAATGTAGTCCCACTTATGGGATCAATTTTTTGATCAATGGAATGTTCTGGAGCGTGATCTAAAATCGCATACGCTAAAGGGAATATATTATATCTATAGTATATATATATATAATTACTTTAGTTATTTATAAATGTCTAACATAATACACCCGATCTATCTATATATATATATATATATCTATCTATATATATTTTCTTTATTTTATTTATAAATGTTATACATATATACACATGTATATATATATAGATATATAGATTCTGTGTATTATGTATAGACTTTTATATATATATATATATATCTATATTATATAGTATACGTACTTAAAATACATGTACACATAACTATCTATAGATATAGATAGAAATATATGGTGGTGTGTTGTGTGTGTGTGTGTGTGTGTAAAAGATTCTTTTACTACTTTTTCTCATTATATATAGATCTATATATATATATATTATATATATAGTATATATATATACACACACACACCTGTAAAGTATAAAATCCTCTGTTAACTCACCTTAGAAATTAAAACTCGTCAATTCACTTAAGTTCTTGCATGGGCTGTCAATTTCACATAGAAATGCATCTCTCATAGCTTGCAATATGTCGAACTTGTTGTTCTTCTATCGACAGATCTAAAGTTACAGGTAACATACATACTATTTCTATATATTAATATAATATATATATATATATACATTGTACTATATACTGTATATATATATATATGTATACATGTATAATATATAGATACTATATGTATATATAATCTATATAGACATGTAATTATTTCCTGTAATATATATATATATATACGTATATATAATAATCTATATATATTTATATATTTAATACACATACATCATATATACTGCATATATATATATATGATCTATATATATATATATATATATATAGTACTTTTTACAGTAATTATTTTCAGCCCTATAATGCAAAATTATTGAGAGAGAGAGAGATAGGGGAGAAAGAAAATATTGATACCTTGTGTTAAATTATCACTCAAGGTTGTGCACTGGGTTTTGCGATTTCCAGAAGCACAAAAACCGGCAAGGTAAACAACTTTTGAAAATCTTTTTTCCAGATTCATCCGCTGACAGATAGAACGCTGAGCCCAATTCCGTCCCCCCCCCTTTGTGTTTTGTGCTTCTGGCAAATCAGAGCCTCTGGGGCATTCTGTTTGAAAAGCCACCCACTTCCCGCATATGGCGCCTAGATCTTTGGTTGGTTTGCCGTTGGTTGGGAGAATTCTACTTCTGTTTGACAAGAGTTGCAGATTACGAGTAGTAAACACATCGGCAGCGTTGTGAATGAAATTCTTACAGCAAATCGTCTGAAAGAATAGAGGTAACAGTATTCAGATACAGTACGTTCTTTTCAGATAAGTCCTGAGTTTTAAATAACAATTTATACATGTAAATGAAACCATAAACACTCCCTTTTAGAACAAATCTTTCCTTTCAGTAACACGCAGTTATAGTGAATGATCAACTATGACTGATATCTTCACTTTTTAATACACATGTTTGAAACATTAGCAACTTAGACCATTTTTCCGTAAACCATGCAGTGAATGGACCGAGATTTTACTCGCAGATCAGCGCAAACTGGGGATTCGAACCCCCGCGGGTTCAGTTCACCTCATGATCTTCACTTAAACTGCATGTTACGTTACCGCACCCTGCGCTACTATTTGGGAAAAAAACATTCTAATTAAACGTATAAATTATATATAATTATAATAATTTATAAAAACAACTTCCGTAATCCCCTATTCATTGTCAACACAGAGGGATCTAGATAGAAAATATACATTAATTATACGTTGTAAATATAAACACAAATAATGGAGACACAGAAGATAATAAAAGCAGAATACGATAACGAAGTAATACATTAACAGAAAGGTAAAATAAAAGATAATACACAATATTGAAACTATACACATTGATAAAATGCTATAATTAGTTTAATTTAATATACTTATTGTCATATTGTCCTGTTTGATAGTCAAGTTAACTAATTCAGTGTTGCGTACGGCTAGAATTCTGTTGTCTGAATTGACGGGACTTCTTCAATTATTAACATCGGATCTATAGAACACCGCCAATCTGTGAGATCAAGAAACAAACTAGTATTAAACACTTTCCACATAGCTCGAACACATTACGGCAATCGCTATTTACAAATTACAGATACAAAGAATTATTTACTTATATTTTATTTGTCTTGAAGTTATGAATCTATGATAGTTTTGATTTCTATTGTCATATTGTTATAGCGGAGCCAGTGTCTATGCGGTAAGGATATTCGACCTCGGATAAGTATGTGCGGGGTTCTTAAAATACTGGCTCGCCCGTGATGACATCCTTTTCGAGGGAGGATACTGACGTTAACTTTCTTACATCTTTGCTATTTAAATTTAATTTTGTGCCGACTACAATTTAACATAGTCCATACAATTAACAGGTCCATGAGGCGTTATGGTACCATGGACCTGGCCAGTATGCAGTGCACTAAGAAGTGAGGAGAGAGAGAATTTACCAAAACTCCTAATCCAACCTCTCCACAAGTCCAATTGGATGAGATGATGGGTAAGATCTTCCGCAAGGAAAGCTTCCTTTAACAAAACCTTCTCATAGTAGTCCTGCCAGGTAGGTGTTTACTGCACCTTCTTGCTTCTCACACGCCAATAGCCGTTCTTCAACATCCTACAAAATATAGCCCACCAACTTAAAATGGAAAAAAATGCTGTTGTGCAACAAATTTTCGTGCGTGATTCGACATTTGATAAATCAATATTTAGTTGATTTACTAGAATGGCTTTACTTCATAATTCATTAATTAGTGATACGATTTTAACAATAACTTTACGAGTTATTAAGTCGGTTGGATTAATTGGTCTGCTATTTTTTTAATGTCAAAGAGACTCAGATCGCTTTTTTTTCAATCCTAAAAACTAAATACTGATCACCTCCATAAATATATGTTTACTGAAATCTCTAATTTTCTTAAATAAATTCTAATTTAACTTAAAATACCTAATTACTTAAAATACCTAATTTACTTAAAATACCTAATTTACTTAAATCTTTATTTCTTGCCTAAAATACCCTAGGGTTTTACTTAACTACTAAATATACTTAAAAGACCTGAATCTGATTTATTTATCTCAAATTTACTTAAAACACATATTTACTTAAAATACCCAATTTACATTAAAACCCTTTACTTAACTCAGATCTACTTTCATTGACTTTTCCGCCTACCTTTCACTTGAATTTCAGTTTACTTCAGTTTTAATTCAGTTTAATTTGCTTTTACTTTGAATTTCAAGTACGTCAGCTGGTTAACCACTGAATTACACACACCAGTAACTTACTGTTACCTTAATTTTCTGTGACGGCATCTCGATGTGTGTCCCGAGCCGTCTTGAGAGACCTTATGGTTCTGATCTTGACGTTAACACAACCCAACCACCTGACTTGACATTAACCAAATATACCTTAATAACCTATGTCTTCAAAATACCTAATTTAATTAATATACCAAGCCTTGGAACAAACGTCCTCAAGTTAATGTAAGAAATTATCTCTATAGATGTCTAAAAGCGTCCTGTATGAACCGTGGCACATGAGCTGATGGGTGAACCCGCACCCTTGGTCGGCATCTCGTCGACGAGTGCGGGTGAAGGGCTTAGGTAATCGACCTTAGGCCCAGTTCCGTGAGGACCTCTTCCCCTGAGGCATTTTTCCCTAGAAGTTGGGTCATTTCTCTTTCTGGAGTCCCTCCCCTTTTGAGCACTGATTACTTAAGCACATGTTTAAATACATATAATATCCTATATCCTAGATAGTATATATATTTCATTGTAAAATGTGTTGATTTTTATCTTCTAAATTTATCACATAAATTTTATTTTACATTTGTAGTTATTTTTACATTTATGTTCTATATATTACTCGCCTCGTGTTGGGTACGGGATGCTTGAAGAAGAAACAACTGTGTAAGATATGGCGGGCCACGTGTCGTATGAGAAGGCCAACGATAAAAACTAATTCCAAACTAGGGGAGGAAAAGGAGGGAGCTAACGTCATAAGGGGCAACGTTCGATTGGTGAGTGCATAGGCTCGGGCAGAAATTGCAACAAAACAAGACAAATGGAAAATAGTGCTATTCTATCTCGTCCCGCTGGTTAAAAAAAGTCTTGTAAAGCTAATGTTACCGTCAGTTTCCTCACATCGAAGAGCAATGCAGTGATGCAAGGGCTGGATCCAGGATTTGAACCCCGCGGGCACATCGATACTGATCGCGCGTGCGTAGTATTAACCGACTTCGCCATCTGGCTGGCGCAGTTCCAACTGAGTTTTAAGTGGATGATGATGATGATGATATTATAAAGTACTATATTATATATATGTATCGTTTATTTGTTTGGCATTCAGACTACTTATCACATCACGCTATGTATTGATATGCCTTCCTTATCCTTTCCATCTTCTTCGTTTTGCAATCCTCTCTGATCAACTCTCTTTCATGACGCTCTTTGATGATTTGACCGAGGTCATTCAGGGCAAGTCATTGATCTTCTGCGAGACTGTACTGAACTCTCCTAAACACTCTCAAGGCTGCTACACACGCCGCTCGACAACCAGCATGCGGCAACTCGAGACGTACTCAGTGACGTCAACAATGACGTCATCCCTGTGCGTGCATCGCAAATCCTCTGCACAGTAGTTGAAATAATTGATTTATGTTGATCTCTCTTGTGAAATTTAATGGTCATTGCCTAGCTGCCAAACGTTCATGGTATATAGGCGCCTCCACATCTTCTCTGTCTTCCGCTTTCTTCCTTCTGGCTTCTTCATATCCGGCACTATGAGTAAATCTTTAAATCATCTAACATTCGCGGTTCTCGCCTGCCTCTGGCCTCTATTTCGCAATCCATTCTGCCTATATTTATGTTGATAATCTCGAATTTTGAAAAGATATACCGGGGAGAGTATCAAAAGCTTAGAACACAAGCAGGTAAAAAAAAAAAAAAAAAAAAGGGGGGGAATTCAATTTCATCAGTGACCTAATTAATGACTTCCGGACTAGTGTTCTGCAAGATAACTGTATTTTTTATTAAGAAGATATAAAGGTATGCTAAATTCAATAATTAGTTAAGCGTATGTTAAATTCAGTATGTATGTAATAGGTAAATTAAATTCAATAGATAGGCATTAAAGGTATGTTAAATGGCAATTAAAATGCAATACAAAAGAATATAAAAGATGCGAAACTGTAATATTTTCAATCTATTTGTAACCTCATCTCTAAGTAATATTCTGATTGAAGTGTGCTAACAGTTTAACTACTGTTATATGTGCGACTGATTTAACATGGCAAGAGTGAATAAGAATTGGTGAGATTATTAGTCTATCTCATCTTACTGACGCCTAAAAACAATCTTCAATATCAGAGCAATATTGCGAAGATAGAAGAGTCTTGGTAGTCAGATATCTTGCGGACTTCATGCTCCGCTATCAGCCGTTGTTCTTGGTTTTTACAGACTGTGTGATACCGCTGTGTTGTGGGTATTTTTAATTTTATTTACTTTTGAATGTTTATTCCTATTTTGTATTTTTCGTTGATTTGGTGTTAATGCTGTACATAAGCACATATCTGTCTCTGCTCACGTATGCAGGCCAGAGCGAGAATCATAAGGCCTCTAATTATTTTATATTCATAATTAGAGTAAGATAGGTGAGGACAACACAGCCTACAAGACCAGGCCTCAGCTGTTTGATGGACTGGTGTTCGGAGAGGTGGACTAGTTTCAGCCTAGAAATATTGACTGATTCAATCATTGTTACTGGATAGAATATGTGTAAAACAATAAATTCTTGTTAGATTCTTTCCTATATTTAAGCATAATGGCAAACTCATTTAACGATGAAACGAATAAATGCATCAGCACATTAAATCTCATCAATCATCAAGTTAAGAATCAAAGTCATCTTATTCATTGAATCCTGTGGCGCATCCTGTACATTTATATAAATTATTAAATCTGTCTCTAGTCAATCAGACCTTTTATACTTCTGTCTGTAGAATGTCACTAGATCCTTGGCCGCCGGACGCGCGTCAAGGTGGTCCCACGTCAAGGAACAGGGCGCTGCGATCCTCTAGACGGGCCGTACAGTCCTTGTGCCCTTCGCGCTCGACTAACTGACCACGACTCGAAACCCCCCCTGACGTAACCTTGGAGTAAGCCACTCCGTAAAGGGGGAAAGGCACCAGAGATAGTTATTGCTATTTATAATCTATGCCAGTCTCTCTAATAACAGTGCAAATCAAAAAGAAGGTAATATTTAATGGAAAAGAATCTGTTTAATATTCTGACAGTGGCACCTTTTGGGCAAGCCTGCTATTCGTTGACGTGGTTAAAATATATGAAATTACAGATCATGGCATCACTCATTTTCTTCTGACGCTTGAAATTCAGCGTTTTACAAGGCGGTAGGAAATTAAATTTTTTCATATGTAGTTTTAGAACTTTTTATAGAGGAGCTCGAGGAGGCCTAGAGCCTAGGAGTCCTGGAGCCATGAGCCTAGGGCGCCTAGGAGCCTGGAGCCCTAGGGGGCCTGGATCCTAGGGCCCGTTGGGAGCTAGGAGTCTCTGGAGTACTAAGGGCCTGGAGCCTAGAAGCTGAAGCGCTATAGGCCAATGGGCATGAAGCCTGGAGCCTAGGGGTGCTGGAAACTCCTAGGGTCCTGGAGGGGGCATAGGGCCCCTGGTAGCCTGGGGCTGGGAGGCCTGGAGGGCCTAGGTCGATCAACAATCGAATAACCTTTTCTGACGTTGGATTGGATTTTATTGCTTTGTGTGTCCTTCTTGTAGCGACATGTACAGTCGCGCAGATACTCTAGTCTTTAGGCAATCCGGACTAGCAAGCGGTAAAAAAACAAAAAAAATAAAGGAAACACGGTACTAGACTGACAGATGAATACAATTATGGTTTAAATAACCTAGCTAGAAGCTACAGTGTTATAACTCCTTATAGCGTCCTTCTCGTCAAACAGTCTCAGAAGAGCGCTTCAGATTCATCATCGTTCGTAACAACGCGAATAGTTGAAATAGGTCCATCCGCAGTATCTGATCGTATCCTCATGTATTCAGCTTTGAAAAACTATAGGGCCTACTACAAGGTAAAATTACTATATAATTTAACGATATAAACTGTTTTAATCGTTGTATTACGAACATATATATGCTATATGATTTGATTACTGGATTTGGAATGTTGCAACGCGTTTTTTTTGAGGGATCCTTCTTTTTGCTACGCTCGACTTGAATTTTTAATGCTCAATAGTGCTCGATGTGTTTTCATTGAGGACTGTAGCAGCTTTGAATTTTGTATGGTTATATTAATTACTATATTTCTGCACATTCAGAAGTATTTTAGTAATTTGGAATCTAACTCTCATCCAATGCATCAGTATAAGACTTTTACTGCTCGCTAATCTTCCCTTTCGCTCGAAGGCCATTTGTAGAGTTTCCTCAGCAATTTCTTTAAAGCAGTTCTCAATCGTTAAATCTTCTTCACAACATCTTAAATTAAGTCAGCTAAGGATGTAAAATTATCTACGGATTAACACTTTAATTCAACTATGCCTAAGCAAAGAGTAAATAGTATATAGTTGGCTATATTCCCGAGAAATAGAGTAATAATGTTTTCCAACAAAGGGAGAGGTAAAGGAAACTGATGAGAAATAAAATACTGTCGCATAAATGGTATTGGAGTATAATCTATAGCTTAAATTGCAGACGCGTTCATTCATAGGTTAATATAGCTATCAATCAATTAATGTATATCAATCATACGCCCTTGGTTATAGGCTCAATATAATAATTAACAGTAAACAAGCTAAGGTTAACGTCAGTTTCACCTCACATCGAAAGGTCGATGTCAGTGAGCGGGGCAAGCCCAGGATTTGAAACCTGCACATCAATACGATCCCGCCTTCCCGGCGGGGGAGGTATCTTACCCCTTCGGCTCACAGGCTCGCAACTGTCAATAATGATGATTTAATTGTAGCTTGACACCATGGGTCGCGAGAAGTATGTCACACGCAACGAATGATGCTCATCATCATCATCATCTTTTCCCTACCCCCCTATTTATCAAGGATAGGGATAGAATATGCCTATCCTTTGAAGTTTTTCCTTCGATCATTCGGTTTCAATTTTGTAGCAATTTCTGCGTCCTAGCGCTCACCACCAATGTCTTTCTGCCGTTGGTTTGAATTATATTTTTATGTGGCTCTTTTACAACACGTACATATTTACCAGGTTGGTCTATCCTTCAGCAACCCGGGACCCATACGGGTAAAGATTCCCTGAACAAAGTCAAATAAATTTAAAAAAGAAAAAAATATATTAAGAAGACGATTTACATGTTGTGAATATGACTAGACGAACCATTATATGTCCAAACATTAACGTTATTACACAATAACGGCGAAAATTGTGTATTATTATTTCAAATCGCCAATTACTAATTGTCATTTCACTACCTTTACCCACGTAAAACTACCTCGCGTATAAAAAGTGGATTCATAAGTAGAAAAAGTTCGCTACTAGATATTTTTTAGAAGAAGAAAAACAGCCAAAAAAACATTATAAATATTGTTTCAGAGTCGTGAACCGACTGCAAGTTACGAAAGGGGAAGACTCTTTCATTAAAATAATTATTGAAGGGATCTATCGTCCTTGGAAGTCTGCAAATACTTGAAATTAGAATATTCGCATAAAATTCTCTAAACCTCCAGGTTGAGATTTTTAAATGATGAAGGCAATTCTGCTCACTATGTTCTAGCTGTCTGATTCTGCGTGCTACCAATCTGATTATACAAAACGCTTTCCCCTCGCTTTCCCACAATATATAAGAGAACTTAAACGATTATCACCTACTACTGCAGAGCATTGTCCTACTACAAATGCCAACATATATTTTCCTTTATATTTACACTTAGAAGGAAATATCAATCGTAAATATTAAATATCTGAAATTATCTATTGATTGACATTATCTCGGTGTTTTATTTTTCAAGTAAAGTAATAATGAATATGATAATTAAATATATAATATTTAGATATAAACAGTTAGTTTTGAAAAAAATCTTATATATTCTGTTCTTCTGTAAAATTCTGTCATAAGCCTCTGATAATATTTCATCCAGACAAGTAATAAGCTCTCTGGTCATTATTTTAACCATTTTAACACTGGCCGAGTCTGTTGCAGTATCCAATCCCAGATAGTTCTTTAAACATATACGGTTGTCGAAGTTCATTATCCTATACTCCGAATAACAGGTTTGTATTTGAAGGTTTTAGATCTAAGAGGCGCCATAAAATAAATACTGATGACCGGAGTACGATGCAGCCATTTTAGGATTTCCAATGATAGAATGGTCCGTCTACGAAACTCTTTAGCTATCTGAATAGTTTTAGTTAATTGGGGTCGGACCCTCTTCATCCGGTTCCATTAACGGATTTTGTCTAAAAGTTTATCTACGGGAACAGATGGGGGTTAAGCAGCATCAATCATCATCATCTTCTTTCGCTTTAAATCCCAGTTTAATAAGGGTCGGATACGAAGGATCGTCTCCGACCCCTCTTTGTCCCATAACCATATCAACTAACTCCTTTAGATTTCGGATTAAGAAATTTATAGGCACTTTCTGAGCCTAGGCGCTCACCAAACCGAATACCTTACATGTGGTGTAGGCTAATCATCAGCTGTAGAAACATTGCTCAAGATTAATTTCAAGAAAGTTAACTATTCACATTAAATAACTGAAAGTGATTAGTAAGAAGCTATCTTAGCGATAGGGCAGACTTTCCGTTACCAGCCCTGTCCCAGCACACAGGCTATTCTATATCTGTCTCTAGCACACCAAATTCTCACAATCTGCATCAATCAATCAATCAATTCATGAATGTCTAAGTCACCATCCACTATTACCCAATAATTTAAATATCTATAGGTATGTTAGATTATTTAATACTCACTCATAAGTGGCCAATGAAAGGAAGCGGGAAGATAACGAAGAGAGGAGCTTTATATGCGATGGACCTGCCAGTAGGCAGTGCACTAAGAGAGACGAGAGAGAGTTTTATAAAATATTTTATATTCAATCAGTCAATAAGTAATACATCAATCAATCTTCTTCAGGATAATCGTTCTTAATCATAATTACACGTAGGCCTATATATAACATACTCAAATATCATTCACTTAATATATCACTTATCAGTAAATCAGTTCAAGTAAAATAAAGTAATCTAGGAGATATGAGAAATCAAATTGGAATAGAATGCTATCAAATGGCAAATGACTTCGTTCAAAAAAAAACCTAAAAACCTTTTAAAAGAAATCACTTGCCCTTTTGAAATTTTTTCCGACTGTTCTGACTCGAGATTCTGAGTTCGAAAATCGTTATTTTGTAAGTCCATAGAGAAGTCAGTGATTGGCCAATTCCCTCTCCCCGTCAAACGAAATATCTGACTTTACTTCATCGTTGTTTCCATGAGCATTCAATTCTGGAATTACAAGATAGCAATTTCATTTTATGACGATCCATGTAGAAGGAATAACATAAATGTTATGTCGCTTAATAGACCTGAAGGGTAATAGGCAGTTCTTCAATCAAGATTGCAGCTGCTTGTATCCAAAGTTCAGAAATCACTCCCTCAGCATTTGAAAAGCAGTTCATTTTTCTTCGACGTTGGTTCCTATCTTCGATATTTAAACAAAATTAAATAGCGATTTCAAAATAGTGCGTTGTTCTCAAAGAATGCTTGATTGATTAATGATTGATTAATTGATTCTTGATTGATTGATCTCTACAATACTTACCAAGCTGTTGCTGGGGGGGGGGGGGGGGGGGGGCGCACCGAATTGACTGATTTATTGATGATTGATCTAAGAATACCCTACCTAGTTGTTGTTGCTTGAGATCCGCCACCATTGATGGTCAGGATACTGTCGCTATGGCTTCTTTAGAAACTCTAAAAACCCTGCGGCAAAAGTTTGTCTAATTCGACAATATTGAACCTATAACGGGTAAAAGTAATAAGTCATTTATAGTGAGCAAATAGACTACACTAATGGAAACTTTCAAGTGTAAAATAATTCGTTAAAATAAGTTTTTAAAAATGATACAAGACTTTAATTTTGTAAAGAGGCTGCTCTGTGTATGATAACCAATTGCGACAAAAATCCAAAAATTCTAAGGTAGCAAAGTCACAGAAACCACAATCATGAAGCTAACTTCTAAAAATCTAAGTCGATAAATGGATCTGAAGCAATTAGCAATTTCTACAGTATTTTCCCCTTTATATTTGTGTTGCACTCGCCGGGGGGGGGGGGGGGGGGGGGGGGGGGGCGTACATATTTAAAATAAAGCATTAATAGGTTCAATTCTAAATACATCCTGACTTTGTAAATTTCCGATATCACAAGTCCACTTTAGTATGTTACTTTATGCTAAGTCCCATTACTTGTGAGAGCTAATGTATCTAAATGAACTATTAGTATAAAACTGTGGCCTATGAACTAAATGGGATCGAACCGAACCGAGCGAACCTGAAATTCATAACATTCTCCACATCTCTACTATGACACAATCTATAAGATTCATATTACTCAAATTAATTATATCAATTATGAAACATTTTATTACTTTATAATTTAAAACGTTAGGATTCGAACCTTCTCACACGACCTTAGATATATCGCTGCCGCCACGTCTGCTTTGTAAACTGATAAATTTGCGACGGAAATCTATCAACCAACCTTTCCTTTATTTCTGAAATAGAACCGTTTATAAAGTATTAAAAAAGCAAAGTGTTTACAATTTTTGAGTGTCAGATAAAGCTGGATGAACACTTACATTTTTACTTTTGCTTCTCTCTCTCTTTGTCACTGCCTACTGGTGGTCCTGGTATATACCGCTGCACTATCCTCTGTTTTTTTTGCTTATCATTATTAATTCTCATAATTATTATAAACTATTCATTTACCCAAACTGGTGTTGCAAAATATATTGGAAAAAAGCAGAGCCCATATTTGTAAGAGTTGGCTCCGGGTTTTCATTGAGAGCGAGCCTAATAAATAAAGCTTGTGTAGTGTTTGTTGTTGTCATGGACGACAGCAGGCAGTGAATTGTTATTATTATGTGATTTGTTCCCTTTTATAATTCATATCTTCTATAATTTATTGGTACTTCAATTTAATATTGTGAACTAAATTATTCTTTTAACACGCACTCATTTATTTACCTATTTAAGGTGTTTATGCGAAAATAATAATTAATTATTCGAAACCCTTAAGTGATATTGACTGAGAGCTTCTTTGTCCACAAATCTCTCTCTCTTGTCTTCCTGAAGGTCTTTCAGATATGACGGTTCTCTTAAACAGAATATGGCGTTAGGATTGTTAAATCTGCACAACCAACAATACACATAACAATAATAATAGTAATAATAACAATTAATAATAAAAACAATGCATATAAATTATGTAGTCACTATTATTAATTATAATACAACTTTATTCAATCATTGAACTTGCACAATAATTAATTAAGGAATAAAGAAACGAACAAGGAATGAATTCATAAATGGTCCACAAATTAATAAAAAAAATATTAAAACTTCTGCGTAACTTGCGCATGGTCAAAGCCAATACTTATAGAAATTTTGTTAGAACAAATACGTTTCCACTAAATTCGCTTTCTCATTCGGGGGTGTAAATGTTCTTTGATATGGAATATTCATCATTTGTTTAGTGTCGTCGAAAAATTATTTGAGAAAATACAAAAATAAAGTAAAAAATGGATAAATCAGAGCGATTGTTAGATTTCTAATAGCTCACTAGTTCATAAGTTCTCTAATAATCATATGAAGTTTAAATTATTCATATCGCTAATTTGTTCAAACTAATAGGTTTAAAAAAGCTGGTAAAGCTAATGTTAACGTCAGTTTTCTCACTCGAAAGCGATATCAGTGACGGGCGAGCCCAAGATTTGAACCTGCACCTACTGATCCGCGGTCGAATATCTTACCGACTTCGCCACTAGCTCCAGCCAGTGGCGAAGTCGGTAAGATATTTATTGGTTTAGTTGATTACACTTTAATTGCCCGTATTGTGTCCCGGTTATTTGAAGTATTGACCAACCGTTGACTGCCAGGGTCGTAGAAGGCGACTAAAGCACTAATATCCATACCAACTTCAGAAACGGCATTCGGTTGGTGAGCGCCTAGGCTCCAGAATTTGCTACACAAATTTAAACGAATGGAAAAGTCTCAAATATGGGATTGATTGATGATATGATGTAGGACAGAGGGGATTTGAGACAGTTTATTCGTATCGCGATTCTGGTTAAACTGGGATTCAATGGAAGAAGATGATGATGATGAGTTGATTACACTTCAATATCGTGTGAGCACCTGTAGGCCCCGTGCAGTATCTCCATGTGAGTGATAGACACGCCAGACACCCACTCATACTTCTGCTTAATGTCGTCTGGTACCTCGCCATCACTCGGCATCCAACCGTATCTATCAATCAATCAATTAATCAATCTGTTTCTCAGTCAATCAGCCAATCAGTCAATCAATCAATAAATCAATCAATCAATTAATCAATCAATTAATTAATTAATTAATCAATCAATCAATATATCATCAATTCAACCAATCAATCAACGTCTTAGCCATTCAGTCAATCAATCAGTCAGTCAATCAATCAATCAATCAATCATCAAATCAACCAATCAATCAATCGATAGATCGAACGAAATATCGAACGACCAAGCAATCAATCATTCAATCATTCAATTAACCAGTCAATCAACCAGACATTCAATGAAACAGTCACGTAAGTACAGAATCAGTCAAGCAGGTAGCATAGCGGTTAGACCAGACCTGTGAATTAGTATGTACATGGTTCGAATCCAGTTCTCCTCTAATTATCGGCATGTTTGCCGAGAAGGAAACTGACGTTAAGAGGATTATAAACTAGGGGTTAAGCACCGCTAGCTAGGAGTATGCATTTGTTTTCGGGTTATAGTAGTGATTCAATAATAATAATTAATAATTAATATTAATAAAAACTATATTAATTATTAATTCTTAATAGTTAAGTAATAGTAGTTAATAACAATTAGAATTGTAATTATAACAGTAATTCAGTAATCAATCTTACGATTAGTAGATATAAAACAATAATTTTTACTAGAAATTTTATAAGCAGATAATGACACATACATGTATACCTGTATTTACTAAACAAATCATCATAGCACGGATATATTTAATTAAGCCTGCGCTAAAGAGTTTAAGTTAATACCTATCGCTTAGCATGCTAACAAAGAAAGGTAGTTGCCCATTGTCTTCATGACATCGGTCTATTTCCTCTAGACAGGTACATATGGTGGTGCGGGTGGTTGAATCTTTAGGCACCCCCCACCTCAAGTCACAGTCAATGAGGGGGAATTTTCTTTCTTCACACCATTCTCGTAATTCTGGGAAAACCTGAAAAACACACGAGGCGAACGAAATTATAGTTATGAAAAAACAATTAACACCACAGTTTAATAAAATAAAATAATTTATAAATTGTCAAATTAACATGGTTTGAGGCTCGCGTCAGTATGTTAGCGATTCGTGAATTAATAATGACGTTCTGAAATGTTCTAAGTTTTTCCAATTAGTCCCAACCACTTTATCAATTAAAATTATCTTGTTTTAGCTCTTCCGGTGAGCATGTCAATCTTTAGCCGTTCAGGTTCTCATCCCTTCACTCCGTGTCCTTCGTCTAATTAAGAGTCCAAGTCTTGATCCGGTACAGTCTAAGCATCTTCTTTTCTCTCTGTCGTCTCTATTGCCTGATGGGCGGAAAATGGCTTTCTGCAGTCCAGATAACATTAACTACTTGCACGAACAAAATATCCCAACCGTTGCTCTTCTATTTACCCCATCAGAAATGTCTGCTGAATTATTACTGACTAGTTCTCCTGCATATATATGAATATCTCACCAATCTGCGCGTGTGTCAATAGCCAGGCTGCTTGCAGTCCTAGAGAGTGCATGATGATCAGGGACTTCAGGATAGCTTACTTCCAGTCAAAGAGAGTTCATGATGATCAGGGACTTCAGGATAGCTTACTTCCAGTCAAAGAGAGTCCATGATGATCAGGGATTCAGGATAGCTTACTTCCAGTCAAAGAGAGTTCGTGATGATCAGGGACTTCAGGATAGCTTACTTCCAGTCAAAGAGAGTCCATGATGATCAGGGATTCAGGATAGCTTA
This sequence comes from Enchytraeus crypticus, assembly GCA_905160935.1. NCBI lineage: Eukaryota > Metazoa > Annelida > Clitellata > Enchytraeida > Enchytraeidae > Enchytraeus > Enchytraeus crypticus. The sequence goes on along the minus strand of CAJHZI010000503.1, from coordinate 2,182,685 downwards.
CTTCTAGTCCTACAGTGTTCATGATGATGGAAGTGCCTTGATAGTCAAGGAAATGCTCTTTAGATAATGTGCAGACTAGCAGAAATAACAGGAATATATAGAGTGGACCTATCATTTACAGAAAAGCACATAGTTTTACACTATCAAACCTTTTTTATGAGTATCTCTCTCTCGCTGTGCATGTCTGTAAAGGTCGACGACACAAACACTCTAATAGTTTTCCATCCTTGTCTGTCTGCCAGTCTCTGCTGTTCCGCCTGCTTGTCCGTTTGCTTAACCTTCTCTCTTCTCTTCATTTCCTCTTCTTTCTGTTTCTCTATTATCGCCCAGGCTTGTTCCACCTTCTTCATGACGTCATTACTGGGGGGAATAAAATCGTGTTGCTGTAGTTGCAATGGTCTCGGTGGACTTCTTGGTCTCTTTGGTGGCTCTTCTTTCTTTAATCCACTTGTCGTTGGTAGTGTTTCCGGTGTTTTAGTGGACTGACTCAGAGGATTGTTTCCAGATAAATTATGAGGATTATTGTTGAGTGAACTATGCGTAATGTTACCGTTAGAGTTTTTATACGCAGCGTTACCGTAAGAGTTTTTATACGTAGTGTTACCGGATGCAGTATTCAGATGCCCGGTTCCGGGATCTACATTTACTTTATTTCTAGGCACGGTTACTGAGGAAATGATTTCCTCTTCCGGATAATCGGAGTCGTATATTCCAAATCTTCGGCAGCAGTCCGAGTACATCCTATCCATCTTATACAAATCTTCCTACAATGCGTGACACATCTACAATCATTCATATAAGTTTAGAGAATTCTAGAAAATAATTGGTTACAAAGTTATGATACTAAATTAATAAAAATACGATTCTGTTCGATTACACAGTATTTACACTCATTTAATAGCGGTCGACATAGTAAGGAAAGCGTAAGCAATACAGATAGGTTTGAGCTTTCATATAGAGTGCCTTAAACTTAACAACAACTAACTGCACTTGTTCATATAAAAGTCGACAAGTAAAGGAGAAGACGATATGTCAATGAACAAATGAATGAATGAACGCAAAATGAATATTCCAAGTGCATTCTTCGCCATTAGCCTACCTTGTTAGTTAAAGTTAAACAAGTACTAGTAGATCCCAATGAGTAAATGGCATTTAAATAAAACAAGAAGGCCTATAAATGTATGAGCAATACGTGCATGTTGACTTGAAGTTAAGACTGGCTGAATAATGCAGCCCTTAAAAAACTGTTAATATATGACGTGCGAGTGTATTTATGTGTGATAATGTATATGTGTGTGTATGCGTGTGTGCGCGAGTGTATGTGTGTGTGTATGTGCGGGTGTGGATGTGTGTGGATGTGTGTGTGTGTATGTGTGCTTGTGTGTGTGAGTGTATTTGCGTGTGCGAATGTATATGTGTATGCGTGTATGTGCGAGTGAGTGCGCGAGTGTGGATGTGTGTGTGTGTGTTTGAGTATCTGTGTTCGTTTGCGTGTGTGTGTGAGTGTATTTGCGTGTGCGAATGTATATGTGTATGCGTGAATGTGCGAGTGTATGTGTGTGTATGCGTGTGTGTGTGCGAGTGAGTGCGCGAGTGTGGATGTGTGTGTCTATTTGAGTGTCTGTGTGTGTTTTCGTGTGTGTCACTGTGTGTGTGGAATGCGTGTGCGAGTGTCTTTGTTTGTTTGCGTGAGTGCACTCAAGCTTTAAGAGCGCATAATATTATAACTAGGCCTCGTAGGTAAACTTATATAGGGCCTACACTGTAAGAGTACATATGAAAGTGCCCAATAGTCGTTATAACAAATGCAGCATTAACACTAGTTGTCAACTCTTCATTATAGTCTACTGTACACTACAGAGTAATGCAAGCTCAGCAAAGCGGTTTATATACACCCTGTACTCAAGTCATTCAGTTGATCTAGATGTTGTTGTGGCAGTTGTCATGACAACCCGTATTGTAGATCTTCACGAGTGCTACTGAAAGGATCTCTAGTTTTCAGGGAGGTAACGCATTCACATAATTGTACTACATTTTAATACAATATAGCATAGCATAACGGCACATTGGGTCGGGAAGCACAGATTCTTATTTAAGGCCTATTTCCGCCTTCCTCTCCATGGTTATTAGTAATCGTTACCTTTTGATGGCGCATCAATTGCAGCCGGCGCGGATTAAAGAATAACCTTCCAACACCCTGGGATTTTTCCTTCCTAAGCTCTCAATACTCGGTCTTTCAAAGTGGTCACCCACAAAATACTAACCGAGGTCGATGTAGCTTAACTTCGATAATTGACCCGCAACTAAACCAAGTGCTCTAAATCCCGCCGTCACATTTTAAACAAGGAGTATTTCCACTTGAATTATTTAGTTGCCAACACATGGTTCAGTTTACTATGTTTATTCTAATAGTATAGTAATCAGAATCTAGTAGAAACCAGAGAACTAAAGTCAAATATCTAATTTTAAACTAATATAGGCATACCTTTTCTTTTTGAAAAGGAATTTTAGGTCTACTCAATATTTTCAAAAGCATATTTAGAACCTATGCTTATTAACTTAATTACGACCACTACATTAGCTGTCATTTGAAGCTGACTGTAAGACATACAATACGTACATGTATACAATTTACACTTCAGAATCTTAATATCATTCAATATAGTCGAAACTTTAGCCTTACATTCGAGATCGCCATCTGATCCACATGTCTACTGAAAGTCGATTAGAGTCTTTAGACTCTACATGAGCTATCATTTTTTATATCACAAGTTTAAACCGTTGGGCAATTTAGTCCATTTTTTAATTTTTTAATTTTTCCTTGTAACTATGCAGTCCTATGAATATTTATTTTTCTTGGTATCTTAGTAATTTTCGTGAGTGCTAAATTCTTATTTATTTTCTCAAGTGATCTCGATCGAGCTTTAGCTATTTATGTAGAGCCAATATGTGTACGCAGGCCTATCTGTTGACGGAAAGGGGGCTCGAAAATGTTTAACAGTTGGACATAAAGTATACTGAAAGCTACAAATAGGCTTCTCGATCTCTAGTATTTTCCTCTACTAATTTCCTGAAATTAAAATTTACTCTTATTGAAAATTAGGTAGGTATAGTCATTGTTATAATTACTATGATTGTTCTGCAGTTTCGCCACAAAGGGACAGTTCTACGAAACTTTTTGAACTGATTTTTTGGAGTTTGGAATTTGCACCGTTTTGAATCTTCTTTTGCTCATGGTCTTGGATTTGTCTCAACAGTGCTCGATTTTGTTACGGAAGTCAGTAGTATTCTAATTGTTGTTATTAACTATTTTTATTTTTGCTTAAAAGAAATAGATTTTGTTGTTCGTGGTATCATGACCTAATTATCGCTCGAAATAGGTCAACAGGTGTGCTAATAAGCAAATAAAAGAAAAATACTCAATAACAATTCCGTAGAAACTGTTTCGCTGCAGCGATTTATAATTAGGTTACAGTTAGGATCTTAGGAAAGATGGATCAGTTATTATTAGTGCAGGCGATACTGTATTTCTTTATATTCCTCTTTGGATTGATCACCTCAATATCATCTGGAATTGCAAGGGTAAGGTTTCCTGTGTTATTGTATTTTTATCGTTATATACAAATGAATTTTTACGGATTTTGATTTGAGTCGTTCCTTTAAGTAACTGCATTTTTTTTTTTTTTTTAAATTTAAAATAGGCCTATATAATTACGTTGGACAGACGACAACTGCTGAAGAAGTTTAGAACATAACAAAACGTCGTTAGGTCACATGCCATTATGATAATGGCCTTCTTCGAACACTTTCGGTTTTCTTGTGGTTCCACGCGATATTTGATATATATTTGGGAATTTGAGAATAACCTAATCAAAAATTTCTTCTGTTTCATAAGCCAACTTGCCTAGATACAAAAGAAGGCAATTTGAAACTAAATGATCTTGAAGACAAAATCGCATAGCCTATCATAATGAAGCAGATATGGTCTGTTAAGCTTGATGGTAATAAAATATAGTATCATAAGTATTATACGTTTATTTAAGTTACTGTTATTATTCTATTGCTTTAGATTTTATAATTTCTTCCTGCACAAACAGAACTAATAAAATAATAGTCATATATATTCTAATTCTAAAGTTGCTATATTAATAAAAAATGCATTTTAAACATCAATTTACTGCAAATATCTTATTTAAATGTGTTTTTCTCCTTTTATCTCCTTATGCAGTATAATTTCGGTGGTAATTGCATACTCTATGGATCGGCAAAGTTCAACACCTCCAACAACTTCACAGCAAACATCTTTTCAGCGCACCCTTCTGTGTGCAACTTCCTGCCAACCGGAAATCTCATTGTTGGAGTTCTGTTTGGATTCTGTGCTTTCTGCTATCATGTCTATTACGTTCATCGGAGCAAGATCAGCAACAGAGTTGTGTACGTGTTGCTTATTAACGGAATTTGTTTTAGCTAAATACATTGGCATAGAGTGTTTCATATTCTTGAAAAATGCACAATGATGGAATTGAAAGAATTAAAGTTAATATTATTCTATCTAAACATAGAAGTGCTATTAATAGATGTGTGCAGCATAAAATAAATGCAAATAAAGTTAGAAAATAATTATGATATTGAAAAAATATTTACGAAAGACATTGTTTAGAGGCTGGTGGTCACTCTTTGATTTACAAGATCAATGCTTTAGTATTAAGCTACCAAACCTTTTGGTGTATTACATAATCCATATAATGTATAAAATTATATAATCATTCCTAACACCTTTGATTTACAAGAACAATGCTATAGTATTAAGCTACCCAACCTTTTTAGGTGTTATATAATCCCTAAAATATATGAATTATATAATCATTCCTAACACTGAGTTGTGTTCGATATTGTATAGCGTACTGCACTATAATTCGGCTTTTGTTCATCTAGTATTTGATGTTGTTATTATGAAGGTATTGTTTTTTGTTGCAAATGGCAAATGAAGAATTGCATTTCTGATTATAATTTACTTTAATGTTTACAAAACTAATGTTGAACCTCCTTTCATTTATAATTACATTTAACTACTAATCCAAACTTATTTTTACCATCAGGTTTTCTATTTAAAATAACTGGAAAATGAACTACTTTATCGTAAATTTTTTAATAAAGCTTTCATGTTCATAAATATGACACACACTCTCTCTCTCTCTCTCTTTCTCTCTGACTTTCTCCTTCTGTCTTTGCCTGGTAGCAGTTTCTCTACAATAAAAATCTCTGCTATTTTTACTTAACGTTTAAATCTATGCTTGTCTACAGCTATCAAATGTGTCTCAAGGCGCTGTGCTTTGCCGCATCACTTGCGACATTTATTACGCTGGTGGCTGGAGGAGCTTTGGCGACTGGAATAGCAAAGTGGTGCGGATCTGTCTTAGACTCTGCCGAGAACATCACCTATACACTTCTTCAAACGTAATAACTCATTCTGCTATGTATATAAATTCTGGTTTTATTGTTGTTGAACAAGCAGTTGAACTTGAGCCTCGATCAATGGTTGTAGTTGGAAGTGAGAGCTGGCGGAAAGGGCCAGAATTCTTGGGTCCTTTTAATGTATTTACAGATCTCCTAGTTTCTAATATGGGCCCCTAGCATTGGAACTCACCTATGGAAAAATTAGAGCTAGGTGAACTGAGTTCCCTTGCTTCTTCCCCCCATTCTAACCACTGACCTGTGTGAGTTCAACATCTCATCATCTGTGTGAGATCAGCATTAACTCGTGTTAATGCTGATCATCCTCTAAAATTCATTTAAGTAATAGAATCACTGTTTTGACTACTATGTGTCACTTATTAGTAGAAAACTAATAAATCATATAATAATATATGTTTTATGATTATATCTTATCTTATAATCATAAAACTAGTGTGTAAATTAATTTATGGAAATTTATTATGTGTTTTCTCGTAATTAGTCTTACCTGCTGCAGAGCTTGAAAATAAACTTTGTAATGACCTCTCATTAAGATTGAGATAATAAATGTTAGTTTTACGACAGATATATGGATTGGCTTGCTGATTGATTGATTACCGATGAAGATACAGCCCATATACTTGATTTTATATAATTGTCTGACTGACTAGCTTGCTGATTGATTGATTGTTATCAGATGTAGTGACACACAGTCTACAGATGTTGTTAATTGGACGATAGCTGAAACTAACTATCAAGTCACTGCAGGAGACTACTTCTATGAATATTCACTAGCTCAGGTTTACATGAATATTCATTAGCTCAATTATGAATTAAAATTCACTAGCTCAGGTTTATATGAATATTCATTACCTCAATTATGTATAAATATTCACTAGCTTAGGTTTATTTGAATGTTCAATAGCTCAATTATGTCTGAATATTCACTAGCTCGAGTTTTTTTGGAATATTCATTGGCTCAATTATGTATGAATATTTGCTAGGTCAGGTATTTACCAATATTCATTGTCTGATATATAAGAATATTCTGTAGCTCAGGTAGAACCAGATATTCATTATATATACCAATATTCACTTGTTGAGGTATATATGAATGTTCTGTAGCACAGGTATATGTGAATACTCAATAGCTCAGCTATATGTGACTATTCTGTAGCTATGTGGACTTTTATTAGCTCAGATGTATATGAATATTTATTACGTGTGATGCTCATTGATTGATTATAAGGCCAGTACACTCTGATTAATTATAATCAGTTGATATTGCATTGATTGATTGATAAGTAGTCCGAATGTCTGATGCTGTTTCGATTGATTATTTGAAATTTAAATCTACATAACACTATGCTGATTGATTGACATTTCAAGATGTAAACTATCATATGCTGCATTGATTGATTGATTGACTGATTCCCGTGTTGTGTCCGGGTTGTTTGAAGAATAGACAAACCGGTGACTGCTCGTGTCGTAGAAGGCGATTAAAGCACTAGGAGCCAAACCAACGCCCGAAAAGGCATTCGGTTGGTGAGCGCCTAAACTCCATAAATTGCTACAAACTGTTATAAAGGAATGGAAGTGATTACATAGGAGATTGGCTGATGATATGGTGAGACAGAGAGGAGTGGAGAAGGTCTATTCATATCCCGACCATAGTTAAACTGGGATTAAAGAAAAGAAAATGATGACGATGAATAATTATGATGGTTGATTGACTGATTAATCGATATCTCTATAGGTGGCAATCTGGGTCTCACTAGTGTTCTGGATTATTCAGCTAATTATCTGCTCTTATCGTGTCTACATGAAATCAAAGCAGAGCAACGCCTATCAGGATCCCTTCACAATGGATCCCATGGACACGTTCTCCTAACTTCTCTCATCGCCTCAATTATCGCGTGACAATATGCTTCGAGAGGCTTCGACTATGAAACTTAACTGATTGAATGTATTGCAGCTGTAGGGGCTTGTGGAAGCCAATAAGTAGTCGTTCAGGTTTAGAAGAGTGGAATTGGTAAAGTAGTTAAATAACATCAGATTGTTGTGTATTTCTCAAGTAGACCTCCGAGTAATATAAGGATAAATCATTTAACAATTTATAAGCAATGATTCGTATGATGCATGTAATGTAATGAAGCTAGATAAATTTAATGTCCATTTCTGTATCGCAGGCAAGTGTCCTGTAAGAGACGCCCATCTGAGTTTTGAACCTGTGACCTCTTTCTTGTGGGTGCTGTTACTAATACAGCCATATTAACCTATATTATACTTTACTCACCTTTTTGTTCTTCCCTATTGATTTGAAGTTATATTTGTACTTGACCTATCCTACAGTTACTTTGATATAATTCAGTGTAGTATAACAAGCGTCCGAACAAATTATCAGTGTTCCTAATGGATAAAACGAGATTTGAACTAATTCAACCAATTAGCAAAGGCATAAGGATCTGATTGTCAAATCTCAGAAAAAATATTTGAGTTTCTAGATTTAACGAACAAATCTTGCATTAAAAAAAATTTGTGCATAATTGACACATTACAGAATGCTTTTAGATTATAATTCGAAACGACTCTTAGAGTGATATTGCAAATATCTAAATTGTAGCGTCACAAACTTAGTTGATTTTAATGTCTTTGTTAACGTTTCTTTATTCTTTTACAGCGTTTTATATGTTCTGTGGTTCTTCAAATTTATTTTTAGAATTTGTATTGATATCAAACACTTATTATTTCTTGATTGATTTCTGTTGAGCCGTCGTTAGATTTTCCATGTGCTCTAATATATTACGTTTGTGTTAACTATATATCAGTGATTTTAATATCAATTCCGTTTGATTTAAATTTATTGGAGTAGCGCCGTTTGATTCAAATTTATTGGAGTAGCGCCATATGATTTAAGGCTATTTGAGTAGCGTGCTCTGCTAGTTTTCAAATTTGACATCTGCAAATATTTCAATCTGCTCTAGTGAGTCTCTGAAAGAGAGAGGAGTCAAGAATCTGCTAGACATAAAACTACAATAATATAGATGAGACAATATATTTGCTATAAATGGATTAGAAAATCAAACTGGAGTGTGCCATTTTATACTTAGGATAAGCCATTAGAAAGATAAAAGCATTTTTAACTCGGTTGATATTCCGTCACATTTATTTCTGTATTGATATTTTTATACAGCTTTGTTAATTAAAAGTGACTGATATTTTTCCAACAATTTTTGTTCTTTTACTAATCGTAAACAGCGCCTCAATGTTTTTATTGTATTTTTTCTCTGCATAGTTTTTTATCTTTTGTGGCTTAAATATACCAATGTTCAGATTATATTTTTAAATCTAGCTTATATAGAGCAGCAAAATAGATCGAGTGTCACTTAAAAAGCGCTGTAAAGACATTTCGTGATTTAATAATATTTTTCTTTATTTGTATTCTTTCTTGATAGAATTACTGCATTTTGTACCTGCTTAACTTGGATGTGATGTTGAAAGCAATCAGTTGAAATAATCAAAATAAATATTTTCATACTTCAGAAAATGTTGTTTACTATAAGGTTTGTTTAATATGTTTAAATTTAGTTTATTATGTCTAACTTTAGTTAAATATGTCTTAATAAGCTTCATGTGTAGATATATTAGTAACATCACAAATTTTTGCAATGATCAATACTTAGGCATACTAAAGCCCATTGTAAATGATTCTAATTATCAAGTGGGCCAATCACAGAGTAACATTTTGGGCACATTCAGAACCAGCCAATGAACAGTTAATAAATTAGCTAAAGACTTATAAATTTCTTTTAGATAATAATATATATCACTATGGACGATCGTTTCATCACTTGAGTAGTGTGACTTGTGTTTAACGTTTCTGAATGTGCATTTTACTGTAACACTTTACGACATGAAAGCACAAGGTTTTGGACTAAAGAGATTAAGAGTTCAGTTCTAGGGCATGCCGAAAGTTTAGATCTAGTCTTCTGTAAACTAATTTATTAACTAACTAACTAACTAACTAACTAACTATTAAATTTATTCTTCATCGTAAATATGGACAATTTTCATAAAAATCGATCAATTCATTAATTTTTATAGTTAAATCTTATACAAACAAACGTAACTACTGTGCCAATATATTCTTAACGGTTTCAGTGTCAATGCTTAAAACGTTAAGAGTACATAAATATATCTTAAAATCTTAAGTTATGTTCGTTCCCTAACTCTTAATGTTCTAATCTTCTTCTTTTCCCTGTAGATGACCCACTGCCGTACTGAAATAATATAAAATGCAAAACTGGCTGTTATAGTAGAAACAACATTAATCTATAATTTTGAGTATCCATCAATCAATGCATCAATCAATCCTTTATATCTAGAGGACTGGCTCTTCGTATCAATTTATTTTACAAACTTGCAATGAAGTAGCTTAGCCATACAAAAGTTGAATATTTGTAGGAATTGATAAAATTAAATTGTAATCATTAGAATCATTATAAGGTCTTTGTAAAATGGGAATATATGAGAATTGGAGGGGATATAGCGTAACGGTTAGAATGCTCTCCTTGGATGCAAGTGGACTTTGTCTAAAGCCCTGGTCAGTAAGCAAAAGATGGATATCCCCTTGGGATCATGGAAGGTTAATCATGTATCAGAGCTAGCTGCCAGTTGACACTATCAATAGCAAAGACAATAGTAACCTGCCAGAACATGTAAAGCTGGGTCTTAGAACAGGCATGCAAGTGCCTTCTGTATCAGTTTATTTATTATTATTATTGTTATTATTAAAATCTCACCAATCAGTGTCGGCTTTAGTCAGCAAATTATACAAAAATAACATTTTGGTTCTTCAGTGCTTAAGCCAATGAAAACATTACTAATAGCCAATTTTATGGCATCCGAATAGATAGCTACCGACAGGTTTGTCAGTAGTTACTATAGGGATAGTCACTATTGGATTTTATGAAAACATTTAGAACCAATAAACTCACCAATTTATTGGCTACCTTATCTCAAATTCCAACAGTTAGGCCTCTATCATCTTGTGTAATACAGCGACCTTCATTGTTCTCAGTTAAAGTTTGCTACCTGAGCTAGGAGTGGAGTGGTGTGTTTGAAATTAAGCGCGTGTGAATAAAATAAGTTTGTCACTTGGCCGCTATGATTTAACTGCCCAGGTGGCGCTAGCCAATAATAAAACAAAAAAAAGCTTAGAGTTCTTGGAAAAATAACGTTACCTACTCGACTTGAAGTTAAGAGTCGAAAAGGTTCGTAAAATGCAAAATGAGATTATTAAGTTATCAAGGCAATAAAGACCCTTTCCATAAGTAGTAATTGGCAACTTATATGGAAGATGAATCAATTAAATGGTTAATTATAGTTATATAATGTTAAGAAATTTGTTAACTTTGTGAAACAGATGTTATAATTTGTTTAATAAAACATATAGCGCTGACATAGTTATCTTTTACCTCTTAAGATATATTGGAATAAAACAAGAACATACCAAGAGGATCAAATCGGTAGAGATCAAGTTTATCGGCAAGCCTTTCTCTAACGTGAGCAAACGAGTGACCCGAGGCAGCCATACTCTCCATCAATACGATTATAAACCTGCAAAACAAAGAAAATCGGTCCCACTCTGCAATCATCAACTAGAAAATTTATAAATATACAAATAAATTACAATTAGTTCAATTAAAATCAATTAGAAAGGGCTCTCACCCTCTCTCTCTCTCTAGTGTTCTGTCAAGTAGCAGGTCAAAGGTATATATTCCTACTAATAAGGTGCTTTTCATGCTCAGTAAAGAGCACTCTATCGATCAACGAGTTATTCCCTTTACAAAAGGCTATAACTTATCCCCACCTTAATGTAGCCTATAGTATTGAGAAGATGGCTTCTGAAGTGCTTTCCTATTGCCTTCCTCCATTCTTGCTTAGCAGGACTAAGGAGTATTGTCTTATTCGAGGCATAAACACTGTATCAGGGATATCGAAAGCTGCTACCATACACAAAAACGACAGCCTCGCACGCATAGTTATGAATGACAAGATCCAATACAGTGCATGTCCATTACACATGCACAGGAGGCCTGACAAAATAGACCTATGTAAGCCCAAATACAGTCAATCGATCAGCTCAATATACTGGTTGAATGTACCACTTAAGCCTATATGTGAACATGAAGAGGAAAATGGAATGGAGGCATTACATACCATGGACTTGCCAGTAGGCAGTGCACTAAAAGAGAGAGAGGTTGATAGAAAATTTGATTCAAACTTACTTTCCTTTGGCCTTGGCCATGTTTACAGCAGTCAGGAACATGATGAGCTGGTAACAGGAAGTCTCTTCATTTGATACTCGGTAACCCACTGATAGTCTAAAACCAAATCATTATTTATACAATGAATTATTAAAATGACAGACATCTCTAGACCACTGAATACAATACAAGCTAGTATTATGTAAATAACATAATAACAAAATAACATTAAGGTTACTGGCATTGACACAGAGGCACAGAGGGTAAGGCACAGACAGAGAGACACAGATAGAGAGAGACAGAGAGAGAGGCACACACAGAGAGGTACAGAAAGAGAGGAACAGACACAGAAGCACAGAGAGAGAGGCACAGGTGTGCAATGAGTTTTGTGCCAATGGCACAAAGATTCGGGTGCATCAGCAATGAAGGCAATGGAATAGTTGTACTGGTACAGCAGAACTGGCATAGTGGATTTATCTTCTATCATAATTTAGTAAATTCCATATATCGGTTGATTTAAATTTTAGCACAAGTGTAGCCTTCATCTCAGAGTTAGGATCTATTAGGCAAAAATTACAATTATATAGTAAATTTACATATCAGAGTATCTTAAGAAAGATAGCATAATTCTATTACACAAGTTTTTCTCATGAAATATTTTTAAAGTTAATTATTCAGAACTTCAGTGTGCATGCGATTTTCAGTGATAATTATCACTGCAACACAACACCAGTTCTTAAATTTGTTTAGTAATGATCTACAGTTCAAAACCGCAAGGGTTGTGATCAGCGTTTTCCTTAGCAATAACAACAACACAATTAGAGTGTTATTATTTACCACGACAACATGCAGCACTATGGAACCAAAATTCCATTCATACGGTTTTTTCGACAACTTTGAATGAAAAAGTCTCGGGTTTCGGAAGGTAATTCTTAAATCGACGCCGTCTGCAATTGGTGCTCAAAAGGCAACGATAACCAATAACCATGCTGAGGAAGAAGGAAATTGGCCATAAACAAGCATCTGTGCTTCTTGACCCAGTGTGCAGCATATTTAATAGCACTCAAATTATATGTTTGGCGGATCTTCACTTTTGGCTATCACCGTTTAATGAATTTGTTGCTTATCAAGTCAGATTTGGTTTGATAATGGTCAACGTTTTAAAGGAAAATTTATATAGACCCATATATAGGCATTGTCGCTTTTAGATTAAGTTTAACCTTTAATAAGAAAATCTCAAAAACATGCCTTGTTTACTACTTTCATAGTGACAGAGTAAAATCCTCAAGAAGAAAATTGAGAAAATGAACCACAACAATACGATTGGAGTGCAACTGTTGTCCCTGACAATATCACGCACGAAAATTACTTAACTGCATTAGATTGCTTAACTACAACATTTGAAAACCTTTGTAATATTCTAAATTTTAAGGTAATTTAAGTATTGTTGTAATTTTAAGTCGACACTTCAATTATGTCTATGGGACTACAAATTACTTCGTTAACCAATTTAATTCATAATAGTTATAGATATTTTTAAAACGGATCCGACAGACCGAAAAAGGCTCATCCATAATTTTTTTAAATATTATACTTTCGTACGCTATTATAATCGAACGAATAAGTTAATTTCTTAATTGTAAATGTATTAAATTACCATTAATCTTTAATGACTAATTTAAATAATTAGACTACCTCTCGGCACTTAATTCTTGAAAAATTAGACTGAATTCTTGTTGGTTGGAAAACTTCAATAGCTTCTGAAGCTGAATGGGAAAACTCTTTCGATATCTTCGAGTATTACAAAGTCACCTGTTTCTTTAGTGAAAAATCTCGGTGTAACCTAACATTCAATGAACACATAACTAAACCTGCACAAGCTTGTTTCTTCCTTATCCATGATCTTCATCGAATACGTCCATAATTGTCGCGTGAAACAGCTGCTACAATTGGTACTGCTCTTGTGCAGTCCAAGTTGCACTACTGTAATTCCCTGTTTTTAAATCTCTCTAGCTGTCTAAATATTCTAAATAAGAATGTCTTAATAGCGTAGGGGTAACGTCATGAAGTTCTAAATGACAAATCCTGAGGTGAATTGAACCCTCGTGGGTTCGAATCCCGGCCGCGCTGATCTGAGAGTAAAATCTCGGACATTCACTGGACTGGCTATACGGAAAATGGTCTAAATTGCCTAACGGATTAAACATGTGGTATTAAAAATTGATAGATATCAACATAGTTGATCATTCCACTATAATGCATGTTTACTTTAGCTGGCGTTGAGATTGATCGTTTGCAGTTTGTTCAGAATTCTCTTGTACGATCAATTTTTATAGTTCCAAGTACTTACATGTTACGCCAATTTTAAAGTCTTTGCACTGGCTTAAGATTAGAGAGCGTATCATTTACAAAACAGCTTCGTTAGCCTATAAGTCCATTATCATCCCTGGACAAACTTGTATGTCTCACTTGATTAAAGTGATGCGCAGCCTGCTGTTACTCGGTCTTCTAAGTTAAGTACTCTTGTGAGACGAGACCTAGCTTACCTTCACGCTTTAAGCTATCTAATCGTTCTTTCCAGCATGCTGCACCGCAGATCTGGATTTCTCTTTCATACAATCTTCGGAAGTCTTCGTTTGAATCACATCGGCCTTTGCTTTCCTATGAGCAGTTCCATAGGCAGTTGAAGACCTATCTTTTCCAACTCTCTTTTCCATCCAGTGTCCATGAGTTGCGATCAGCTCCTAAACTTACTTTTCTTTAATTCACTTTCCTTTGGACTGATTTTCAGGATTTTGGAATTTGCACCGTTTTTAGATCTTCATTTTGCTCCCCGGCTTGATTTGTCTCAATAGTGCTCGAAGTTGTCATTGATGACTGTAGCACTCTAATTGTTGTTATATTATGCTATGTTAATCTATGAGATACCCTTGGCAGAATAATATAGCAACGGCTACACCAAATGGAAAGTGCTCATGTTACTTTTACGAATATAGGCCCATTACTTTTGTGTTTTTGATTATATTACGCAGTGTAATGTAAACTCTTTGTAGTTATACAGCAGATACATTCATAATTATTGAAATAAAATTAGTAAAAATCGATATAACAGTGTTATTTTGTATGTTTTGCGTAGAATTTATACATTATACATGTGTACATACGCATCTACATATGGACATACATACTTATAACACATATACTGTACATAAATACTCACATACATACATTCACACATACACGCGCACGCATGCACACACATGCATCCACGCACGCACCCATGCATACTCTCACACGCAAACACACACACACACACCTTCACACAAGCATACAAACATTTGTATATGTATGTGTATACTGTAGGTAGATGCTTACATAGGCTTAGATACACACGAATACATACCTTCATACATGCATGCATACACACATGCACATATACTGGAGCCAGTGTCGATGCCGGTAAGATATTCGACCGCGGATCAGTATGTGCGGGGTTAAAATTCTGGGCTCGCCCGTCACTGACATCACTTTCGAGTAAGAAAACTGACGTTAACATTAGCTTTACTAGCTTTTTTATATACATATGCATACTTGCCTGCATGCAAGTAGGTAAGCAAGCAAGCATGCATGCAAGTATGCATATACACATACACGTATATATATATATATATATACACAGTATATATATATACACACATATGCACATATTGAGAACTTGAAATTATATCTGTATAATTAGGCTATATAATTAGGCACAAAACTCAATTGTCATATGTGTAGTCAATAGTCATTTGTGTAATTTCAGTTTTGTTTGATGACATTCTATATCTAAATGGTTTTAATATAAAATATCGTTACGCATTTGGTTGTACAAATTCCAGTAGGCCTATTCCGGAAGCTAAGGCACGAAGATTTAACATATTTGCAATAATATTTATATGCATGTTGTATTATACAATTATATAACAAATTAATAGGACCAGGTGTAAAATAGTGTTTTGTCATGAAGATATATGTGATAGATATGACGATAGATGTTATGTGATAGATATGACGATAGATGTTATGTGATAGATATGACGATAGATGTGCTCGTAAAGTATTTCATTTCCGTTGAAAAGCTTTAAAACGTTCAACAAGTTCATTATTTTATGCCTTTTAGCAGCTATCAGCTGATATTGTTTACCCACGTCTCATCGCCATGGTGAATGAAATAGCAAAATTAGTTGTTGTCATCTTTGTAAGTCTCGAACTCAATGTTTTGCAATGGTCGAGATTGCCTTTGACACTATACTACTGTTTTATTTTATTTTATGGTATCACGTGCATATTTTGTTAAAGTAAAACATTCACAATTAATAACACGATATACATGTATGTATCTGAACACAATCTTTTATTTTCATTTTCTCGATAGCAGTGTTCTTTTAAATTAAATACGTCTCTTCAAATGATAGTATCGCCATGCTTCATTTTGTTTCTATGATGCACAATTTAGAGGCTGTACATGTAGATCTCAATTATTTTCTAACCTAATTTGTGGATATATTAGCTGATGAATGAGATCAGTGAGATTTTGATGGACTGTCGATGTATTGTTAAATGGGCCATCAATTAACGTTTCGGTTTTTTCGTTTAGAGATGCAGGCGAAACATAATTTTTCTTTAAGCGAATTAAAACTTAACACATGTCCGCTCTTTGTGATATTCCTTAAAGATATCTCAGATATGCTATCTGAACACTTGTCCATTCTTTGCGATATTCTTTAAAGAGATCTCAGATATGCTACGAGACCGGTAGAGAAGGCTTTGAATTCGATTCTTCCATCGGGTAAAGGATTGGTTTTCGAAATGATCTCGTCCAATTTCTTTTTCTCAATCTGAGCTCCTGACTCTAGGACGAGCTTTTCCAGCTCAGCGCGGGAGATGTATCCCGTGTTTTCTGTATCCAGAGCTCTAAAGAGTCCGACCAGAATGATGGCTCTGCAGTGCAATAAATAAATAAATCAATCAATCAATCGATCAATCGATCGATCATTAATTCAGTAAATCGATCAATTATTCAATCAATCGATCGAACGATTGATCAATCTATCGATCAATCGATCGATTTATCAATAAATTGATCAATCGATCTATCAATCAATCGGTCAATTATTCAAAGAGTCAAATAATTAATCGGCCGATCAATTTTTGCTATTTAAAATAATTAATTAATGCATTTCACTCCACAAGAAACGGTCTGATATAAATACATGTACAATAGATTATGTTTGTAGTGTTGGTCAATTTTCAGACCAAGTAAATAGATTCGTAATAGGTTCGTAATGTTATCTTTTCTAAATATTACTGTGACCTAATTACTTTTGAATGTCTTAATAGCGTAGGGGTAACGTCATTAAGTTTTCAATGACAGACCCTGTGGTGAATTGAATCCTCGTGGGTTCGAATCCCGGCCGCGCTAATCTGAGTGTAAAATCTCGGACATTCACTGGACTGGCTATACGGAAAATGGTCTAAATTGCCTAACGGATTAAATATGTGGTATTAAAAAGTGATAGATATCAACATAGTTGATCATTTTACTATAATGCGTGTTTACTTTTTTTTAAATATTACTGTGATCTAATTGTATTTTGATATTGACTTTTGATGTACATGGAGGCCTAGATGACTTTATCTATCCATAGAAGGCGTCCATCGGTAGTCCATCGTCTAATTCATTTATATATCTGCCTCTTTATGATTAATTAAATGCATGGTATAAGTCAGCTCCAACAATGCAGTTCTCTCTCTCTCCTAGTGCAATGCCCACTGGCAGGTCCATAGTACACAACGCCTCCACCCATATCTATCTTCCGCCTTCCTCTTCATGTCCACATATGAGTGCATCTTTAAATCACATATAACATTCCTTTTGATACCGTTATTGGTGGGGGATTCTTATTATGACGAGATGGACCCCTATGCCTTCTTCAGCTTCGACTAACATTTACGTCTCTGACATTGCCTTATGGCGAAATCGGACGTTAAATTCTTATAGATTGATTGATTGATTTATATTCAGAGGCGTCCTTCCCGGAGAAAAAATTCTGTTTACCCAAAAAGTCAACAGGATTTTCTCCTGTTTTCTGTTTACGAGGCGGTTATAATCTTTTATTAGCGCTTCTGAGGAAGGCAATTGAAAATCACCTCAGAAGCCATACATTTCCCAAGCCATAGGCTACATAAGGTATGGATAAGGCATAGACTTTGTGATGGGATTAACTTGTTGATCTAAGGAGTGCTCTTATGGAGCGAGAAAGCACTTAGAGTATGAATATATATCCTGAACCGCGCTTCATGAAGAATCGACCGAAGCGGTTAATAGGCTAAAAAGTATAAACTCACGCCACTAGTTTAGGAATGGCAACAGCCATAGTCTTCAGGAAAGCTTCCCAGCCGATCTTTCCCTTTTTCTCCGGGTCGCAGCGATTGATGATTTCCTACATAAGTGGGTTAAAAGTCATTAAATCATTTAATTATTATTTTAATATTGTATAATATTAATACCTTAATCTTAATAAGCATAGCAGATTGATAGACAATTACTAGTATGCAATATAAGCTTTACATAGGCCTACTTTAAAGAAATAGTTTAAGCGATGTTAGAATCTCAAAAGGAACCATTTTTTGTTTCTGGTTTAATTACAATAGCTTTGATGTCATACCATGACTATAGTACTGTTGTTTCACAGATACAGTAATAGTGATAGTTTTGTTGTTTCTTCTTAACCTATCAAGCTGCTAATAATTTGCGCAATAACAAAAGTACGCAATAAAAAATATGTAAATAAATTCGTCTGTCGTGTAAATTTAAACAAACTAAAATTGAATAAACTGAATAACATCAACTAGAAGTGTACTTACGTCAGCTTTCTCGGCAGTTATTTCTCGTCCCAGCTCTGAGCAAAGCTTGCGAAGTTCCTCAGGAGTGATGTAACCATTCTTGTCTGCGTCGATGTAGTCAAACAGGTTCCTCAGTCTCACCTTCTCCTCTTCAGTGAACTCTAGCGGGGCCAAGGCAGACATTACTGACAGCTTATTGCTCTACTTTATTTTAAAATCTGTCAAAAAGAAACAGGTTTATGAAATTATTAAAAGAAACAACGAAAATTTAGATTAATTCGGTTTTTTACTTGAAAGAGTCATGCAGAATTCTTTAATAGTGGTCAACTGATATTAGTATTATTATTACTATTACTATACTTATTATTGCTATTATTATTATTATTATTACTGTTACTGTTATTTATCATTAAATATAGTGAACTCAGATACTTAATCATTGCTTCGATAATTATACTATCATAGGCCCTATAGATATCATAATACATTGCATACAAATTGAAAATTACGTAACTGCACTAATTATATTACCATTAAGCTATAAGTTAAATATTTAAACTGTAACTTAATTATTAAACTACAATCTTAAGCTGCCGGACAATTAATTCAGTTTTTGTTTAACATCTCAATTTTATTCGCCTTCAGAGCAGAAAAATTGTTACAGGTATGTAGGTAGGTTATACTGTGTTTAACGTCAAGGTTCAGAAGCATAAGGCTTCACTTCAAGACGACTCGAAATACTCGAGCTACCGTCAAAAGATTAATGTAAGTTAAATTTTTTATCATAAAATAAGTAAAAATAAATATATTGAAATAATAGGCCTATCTACGGAAGAAAGGTAGAATTTACAATGTGATCTCTCTGCGCGAAACTTATATAAGACCTACGTTGCTACCGATGACTGGATGCTTGTCTAGTTCGGCCGTTCTGTTATCAGCTAGACAAACAAGATAAGGTCAGAAGTGTGCTGGTGTGCACACACTATCGTCGTCAAAACCGACGCTCACTGACAGGAGGTTGACGAGCTGAAGTGGTACTTTATCATGCTTCATTTGACTCGATGGTTTTATTTAACTTTTAGATCGTACAAAAGTTATTGATCGATTCCTAATTTGCGATAGTGTATAATAAATGAATAAATAAATGGTTAATTACTTGTAGAATAAATGGTTAATTAGAAATACTTCTAGCCATTGGAGACACACATAATAAGCTGTGTTTCAATACGTAACGGTCTATATATAGGCATAAATTATACAGAAAAGCATTGCCTGAAACCTATTATAATGTTCTGTAGACTATGTTTTTATCTTTGAGTCGCTACAGCATCCTATACGATCTTATAACATGTCTAAAATTGTTACTGTAGCTGAGAAAAATAAAGTATTTGCTGACTGGCATTATCTTAGGCCTAAAGCTTTAAATGGAATTAAAAAGCTGGTAAAGCTAAGGTTAAAGTCAGTTTCCGCACTCGAAAGCGATGTTAGTGACGGGCGAGCCCAGGATTTGAACCCCGCACATACTGATCCCCGGTCCAGTATCGTACCGACCTCGCCACTTTCTCCAGCAGCCAGTGGTGAGGTTGGTAATTTTTTATGTAATGCTAATGATAACTTCCCAGTGGCGAAGTTATCATTAACACTTAGGTTTGGCGATGTGGAAAATACGATTACTGACATAGAAACGACGTCGCCTAGATTTTTGTTGCACTTTCTCAGAAATAAAAAATCAGAAATGATAATAACTGCTCGATTGAATATCTTATAGATGTATACTGACCAAGTAGTGAAAAATGCGCATATTGATTTGAAAAACAAGTAGGCTTCCAAACAAGAAAATTATGTAATTAACAAACAGGCTCATTAATTACAGTTTCGCAGCCGCAGTCACATATAATTTCCATAATTTATACCTGCCTGCACATGAAGTTGTGCTCGGTGTGATCTGAATTTTCTTATCCTGAATAAAGTAAATACTTCAACAGAATTATATCCTTTTGATTGAAACACTTTTTAAATAATAACGTATCACAGGCTTCAACTTGCTCAGTTGATAGCCTTCCTCATTAAGACTAAAGTGTTATCAGTGTTTTATGATTAGCTCTCGATTCCAATGGTGCTGGATTCGAATCCCATGTCCAACTAACTCTAATATTTCTGCTGGCCGTTTAAACTGAAGTAAAAATTAGCATTTGACTGGTTTTTACCTTTCACAGTTTTTACCCGGTAACGTTTTTACCCAATACCGGTTTCTACTCTATAGGCTACCGGTATTTCGGTATTTTTACCGGGCATCGATTGAATCGCTACGTATCATTAATGACTATTGAGAATATATTGACAGGTTGAAAATGTTCATTTCTATAGGCAGCCAGAAATAGAATTTAATGAATAAGATCGACTGGAGGTATAGATGATCAAAGACTATAATTATGTATCTTTGTACGAATTTGTTTCTTAATCCTTCTCATATCATAGAGCAGTTGAAAATATAAATCAAATTAGCTCTATTATTCAACCAGGGCTACTAAAAGCAGTTTGTGTTTTGCCTGCATTCACTCAGACTTAAGAAATAATTATCAATCGGCGAATCTTTTCTTAAGCCCATTGGATGATCCTGTAGCATGATCACGTAGGCCTCCAACTGCGGATCACTATCTGCTGGGTTCAAATTCTAAGCCCGGCCATCTGTGATATCTTATCGAGAGAAG
This sequence comes from Enchytraeus crypticus, assembly GCA_905160935.1. Lineage (NCBI taxonomy): Eukaryota > Metazoa > Annelida > Clitellata > Enchytraeida > Enchytraeidae > Enchytraeus > Enchytraeus crypticus. The sequence continues at coordinate 2,161,363 of CAJHZI010000503.1, read as the reverse complement.
AGCTTTTCAATAAAATCGACTTTCTATTTTTATGTCTGCCGTCTCGAAACATTAAAATATGCGATCTGCCGTCGCAGAAAACATATTAGAGAATTACGGCTTGGGTCAACTGGGCAGCTCTCGACTAAATGTCAGGTAGAACCGATAAGACAAAACAGAACAAAGTCTCTGACAGTAAAATCTGAGATATTACTTGTTTAACTGCGGCTGCACTGTATCCGGCTTTATCTGATTAAATTCCGTAACGATAAGTCTTTATCAAAAGCGTAGGAGCTGCCTACTTGTTTGATATTATATAATGACATTCATTGTTATCTTAGAATACATTTGTGAGTCATTATAATTATTTTATAATCCCAGATTTCAACTGAAAATGCTGTAACGTTACTTTTAATTGTATTGTATAAATCTGAGCTAGAGAGTCCTCAATAAAGAGCAAGACAGTAAAATGTTTAAATAAATCTGGTCATGCAAGAGTCATCAGAACTAAATTTTTTAAATGACTTAGTATTTAATGTGAATGGTGAAATTAAAGTTTAATTTTTAAATATTTATCTCATGAATATCGCTACAGCACACAAGCACTATGCCGAAAGGCAGCCGAGAGAAAACCCTGTATTAGGCAGCCTAAAGAAGACCCTGTATTAGGAAGCTGATAAAAGACCATTAATTAGGCAGCCGAAAGAAGACCATAGCTGATTTTAATATCCCATGTTCGCATGAAGGCCAAACGACTTATTAACTGAGGCCATTAATCAGAGGATGTAAATGCTGAGAGTTGAAAACTCGTTTAACGGCCACTTCATCGCCTCGGGCCCCATCTATAGTGACCAAGAGGTCCAAGACAAACGTTTGAACTTTCACCTCGAGATTATAGGCTGAGTAGCCTATCGCATAGTATCTCCGGCAATATCTTTATCTCCAGTTTTATCTAAAAGGGTTAACACGCATTACAGTGAGATGATCAACTATGTTGATATCAATCACTTTTAATACCTCGTCTTTAAACCGTTAGGCAATTTAAGTCATTTTCCGTGTAACTAGTCCAGTGAATGTCGGAGATTTTACTCTCAGATCAGCGCGGCCGGGATTCGAACCCACGAGAGTTCAATTCACCTCAGAATCTGTCATTTAAAACTTCATGACGTTACAACTACGCAACTGAGACATTTTAAAGGCTTAATCTAAAGGCTTAGCTTAGCTAAGTTTCATGAAATGCGGGCGAGAACTGAATTTAAACTTATTGATTGATGACGGAAATCTAGCTGCACATAACGCTGGTTGACCAGAATAACATTCAAGCCTAAAACAGTTGCAATGCGGAGCAAATGTACAATTAACACGAACTGCAGAAATGTTTGAATTTAAAACGCCATTATAATTAATAATAAATTTTAAGTGTTATATATGCATGTACATAATTTTGTTATATATGAGAAAATATTATAATATTTGTTTTATTTGAAATTTGTTTTGATTTTGTTTAATTTTATTTTTACATGTGTATATATATATATATATATATATATATATATCCGATTAATTCTACTAACACTATAATAGTAGCCTATTATTATTGTCGCCTCTGACATGGCCTCCACTATATTTATTAACTTTGACTGTAGTCGACCTTTACCGCTCACTTGTAGTTTTCCTCAAGTCTATTAAACTTTTCAAGAGATACCATTAGCCTTACTGTGAGGTCAAAACATTTGCTCATCCTCCTGTCTAATTTTATGCCGCAAATATTCGATGATTCAGGCGGCGATGACTGAATGACTTAATTGATTCTTCAAGTATCCAGAGTGTGGTGTCAAGCTTTAACCTCCCAAGCTTTTACCCTCAGGGGTTTCTAAGGTCTTAACCCTTAAAGATCTTAAATTATCCTCGTCGGGTCGCTTATACAGAACCTAGATTATGACTTAGGCATGTACCAGTTGACAAGTCGTTTTCATTGAAGCATAAAGGGATCTTTTTAAGTAAAGTAAGCACAGGTTTGAACAACTATATTGTTAAGAGTTGTTCAACAGAAGTTATGAAAATCAGAAGTTATGACTCTTCCAGTCTTTAGGAATAACGGAAATATCTTCATAAATTAATGGCGAGATATATTAACTGCATCGTTAAAGAACAACCGGTAGATATTTAGGCTAAATTAAGTCCAATTTTACATTAAAAAGCTTTTATGATTTGATTCATATAAGGTTAGCCTATTGGACGTATAAAATTGACCTTATATTAATGATAATTCAACTCTGGCTCTATCTCCCTCTTTCTCTCTAGCCCTCTCTCGTTCTCTCTTTCTCTCTCTCTCTCTCTCTCGCTCTCTCTCTATCTCCCTATCTCGTTCTCTTTATTTATCAAACTCTCTCTCTCTCTCTCTCTCCCTCTCTGTCTCTCTCTATGGATATAATTCTATTTAATGCATGTTCTGCTGACCCATCATTTCACCGCGCTGTGTCATTAGAAATCACCTGAGCTCTGTTGACTGTGGGACCTGACCTCAGGTTAAGGGCGCATCATTAGTTGCAGTGTTGTATGGTGACGGCTCTCAAGCCTCTGCACTCAACCGAATTTACTTCTTTGTTAACGATTGCAGCTTAGATTAAAAACCACAAATCTCTAAAATAGAGGCTAATACATATCATTATGAAGATTGCAGCTATAGGAGTTCTGCAGGATTATTTATGAATGTAGATTGATTTATTTGCAATAAAATATTTTAGTAGCTTTTTTGGTTTAGCTGTAGGCTATGGATAACTATGGATTCTTTGAAAATTATAAGAAATTAAATTTTCACAATATTAGTAAAGGATTAAATTCTCTGGAATACACTAAGAAATTACATGAATTGTAGATGAGTTTAATAAATAGCCCCCCAAGCCTGAAATTGGCACGGAACTTGAAGAAGAAATATAAGAAGTATATGAAGAAGGACAAAAGGAAAAATAAAGAAAAGAAAAATGTGTGTTGTCACTGTGACCATACATGTAAAATTCCTTCTATACTAAATACTCATTCTTACAATGTTCATCTTCATGTTGTATTCATCTTATTACACTTCTGAGTATCCGATAAATGGTTCTACTTAGAGTAATGCGGGTTATGGAACAGGACAAGTTAAGTGTTGTTGGATTATATAGTTAGGGCTGTGTTAGTATTATGGCTTCACCTCCTCTACTCTTTTCGCCCTCTATCTCATGGACCTGGCTATACCCCCTCGGAGTTGCTTTTAAGCTTCTCCCACTTCTGTCACACCTCACCACTTTCTCTCTCAATCTCGATTTTTGCCCCCCCCCCCGTCTCTATCTCACCTTTCTCCCTTTCAACCACCTACACTTCTCTCCCTCTGCCTGTCAGCGTGTGGTACATTGGAAGACGTAGGCTATGTAGCCCATATTTTTTAGTTATTTGAGTATACATGTGCATGTATAGAAGTGTGGTGTACTAGTGCCTTACCGAACATCAGCCTATAAGCCTTACAGCAAGAGTAGCCAATTCATTTAGTGCATAATTTAAAGTTGTAATAAGCTAAATGTCTGTCTATTTTTACATACATGTGTAAATGCCACTCGAACGGATAACAATTAAGCAACTTTAATTTGATCGTTTCAGCTAACAATCTGGTCTACAGTAATTTAGATTTTGCATTTCTATAGGTATGAATGTTACTGAAATTCATTGGCTGTTAGGAATGTACTGAATATTGTCATGGATGATTCGCCAGCAGTAGCGCTTCAGAGTCAAGGCGGAGGCTGCATCGTGTGCTCTGGAATGAAAGAAACAAATATAGATACGGTAAGCGTACCAGACTATAGTCTTCATAAATTGATTTAGAGAGCTAAATTTAACGTCTCTTTCAAACAATTTCATTGGCTGAGATTTCGGTCGGATTTCGAACTCATAGCCTGCAGGCTAAACAACAATTAAAAGCTGTAAGAACGAATTTTGAAACGGATTTTTAAAACTAGAATTTTTCGATTAAATGGAATATACTCGCAAAAATAGCAACGACATACGAGTATAGAAGCTTTACCTCTCAGCTATTGATTTGGCTAATATGACAACTAGTCAATGGCATGAGTCAATGGCAACAGTCAGGGCATTGAGTAATTTTTTAATCTTCCGTATTGACACATTTAACAATATGAGTGAAATTTGCGTTTAAATAAATTTTGTGCAAATAAGTAGCTGTTAAGAATTATAAATTGAAAATAATATATGGCGCAAATAATAGGCTATAATGAAGACATAAAATACAATACTATAATAATACATAAAATTATCGTCCGTTTGTTGCTTGTAAAAGCCGGCAGCAGATCCTGACGATCCTTCAAGTGTTTAGTTTGTACAGCATAGTTTTTGTCATAAGATTCATATTGTCGTATTCTTTAAATGAGTCATTTGTATGTCATAGTACTGTCACAAAACTAATGATATTGTAGACTTAAATTCACAAGTTCAGACCTATAATCCAATCTTAAATGCTCTGGACTAGAATTTGAATAGTTGAGAATTTACTCTGCTTTGGCTGGGTACTGTCATAGCTCCTTCTTTTCGCATTTATTGACATTTACCCAAAATTTCTTGTAGTTTGCAGATGAATTACCACGTCTATTTCTAATGTCAATGTTTATTTTCCTTCGCTTTAATTTGAACCACGACCACATTCTTTATGGGCCAGTATGTTACCTACTCAGTTATTTTCTCTCCCATAGTCTTTTTAATGAAATGTTTATCAAATAGTTGACTCTTTTCACTGCATTATTGATTTATTTAATTGCTCACTGATAACGTAACCGTTAATTGCACACACTAGCGATTGACTGATTGATTAATTGATTGATTAATTGATTGATCAATTAATCGATTTTTCTATCATAATGTCTAATTGACTTGCTGTAGCCTATATTTGCAGTATTAGCGGTGACCATTTACAGATTTTGGAGCTAGCATGCTTTAGGCTTTGTAACCTTCATGGTATGACATAAACTTCACTTTAGAAGAGGTCGCGAAGTTAAATCTTACTTTTATTACATGTTGTTATGTTTTAGGTGCCGTCGTACAATCGATCGCGTTCAACAGGTTCTGCACGTGAGTTAAGTCGAATTCTACCTATGTATAACAGAAAATATCTTCAACCCTGGCACAAGTCTTCCTTTAGATCCAGCCCAAATGAACCCAATCGTCAAAAATCTCATGACAATGAAACAACAGTCTTAGCACTCCCACCCGAAGGCGTCATCAGCGTTCGTTCTATCCCAAGGGAAATGTGTACTGATTGCTGTAGTCTAAATCAACAGCGTTTCTTCCGGAAGAGAACTATTCCAGATGCTCATTGTAAGTGTAATGCATATTTTCCGTCAGCTTCAACACCTAAAAGAGTCATCCGCAGTGGTCTGGCACCGAATCCACGAGCCAATACTAAAATTGTCTCTCATAAAATCACCTCCACGCATCCTGCTGGAAAGCTTCGAAACGGAATTCGGATGTCTGGAGGACCTCGAGATTCTAGAACAATCCCTCCTGTGTCTGGATGTGCCGGTATAAACGAGATTTCGTCTAGAGTTGTGCCTGCAACTAGAAGTAGAACTGACCGCATAAGATCTGATGACGATGATGTTTACCGGTGGCGTAAAGTAAGATATCGCAGTAACTTTACGAGTAGAGCCTGTGAAGTGGGGAGTGGTAGTACATGTGGAGTTGCTGGCAATATCTGTTTCCAGTCTGAAAATATGGAGAATATTTACCAGAACTATTATAGAGGGATTAGTGGTAGAGACGGACTAGTATGTACATGTAGGTCAACCTGTGGCAGTAGGAGATCTGGATATAGTGGAATTAATGTACATCAAATAGGTACAATTCTATGTAACAATTACGGCCCTAGGAGTGACTATAATAGATCTGGATGCTACTGTAGATGCAGGGATTTTGACAATAGAGATACTGCAAAAATTGCCTGGTTTGAAACAAATAGAGATAATAAAGTTTGCAAAAATGACGCAAACCATAACAATCTATACCTGGATTGCAGCTGCAGAAATGTCATAAAAATGTACGATAACTGTTGCAATAATAGAGGCTATAGAAAGGAGAAAAGAGGCAACAGCGATAGAAAATTTTACAAAAACAAAAGCTGTTGGAAAACTAAAGTTGAAAGCTCAAGGTATAACATCAAGAAACCCCGAGAATTTAATAGTTTGTCTACTGAAATTGATAATGATGCCACTTTTAAGTGCGCTGAGGTCGAATGTAACAATAATTCCAGTAACAACTGCGACAACAAATGCAACAGCTACAACAACAACTGCAACAGCTGCTCTAGCAACAGCTGCAAAACAGCTAAAGAAGTAAATATCGAGGTCAAAGGCCGCTATGCTGATATGAATCAGACGTCTCTCTGGTCAGAAGCAGAATCATTGAAGGAGGCTTTCCAGCTTCAGACTCAACCAACTCTAGGTAGACCATTGTACATGTATATTGACGAACATAAATCAAAGTTAATTGACACTACAGCACAGGATGAGGAAAAGATCTCAAAGACTCCAACACAGGATGAGGAAAAGATCTCAAGGATTCTAACACAGGATGAGGAAAAGGTCTTAAAGTCACATCACTCTGTGAATCCTAGCCACAGTCATTCAGCTTTCGGTCAGCTCAGCCAAAAACTTAAATTCCTTGCAGCAAGTCAGTTCACTCAGCAACCATTTTTAAATGATAACTGTAGTTGCAAGGTTTCCAATTCGTCCAGAATCAAAATTAATGGCTTAAGTAATCAGGAAACGGACGCTAAACTCTTGCACAGCTCGCACAATTCTAGCTGCAACCAGGCATTCATCGAGGAGGATTCGTCGTCCATGACACGCACTGCAGGTGATGGATCGGAAAATGATTTTGTTCTGATTACTCATAGAATAATCGATAATTATGTTATATATCCTAAAGTAATGACGTCATTACATGACGTCACAGATTATACTTTAGTGGCTTCACCGCGTGACGTTGTATATTCTACTTTCTTGAAGTCATCCAATGACGTCACAAATTACGAATTCATGACGTCATCTAATGACAATACATCTGACAGCCTTAGAGAAAGGTTATCAACAGCTAGTATGGATGATTTTGGTGCCTTTCACAGCACCGTGAACTATCCCCTACACAGTACTTTACGTGATGAAGTGATGCCAGAAAGTCTGCTACAAACTGAGTTTGAAAAAGATCTCTTTGATTCTGATACTCATTATGGCGCTAAGCACTTTAAACATCAGTCAGTAAGTCAGTGTTTACACTTGTATCCATCTAGGATTCGATCGCCTCATTCAAAGAGAGGTCTTGTGAATTGCTTACTAAACAGCATAAGAAATGATTCAAAACTAACATCTTACCGGAAACAACCTTTCAAAAGCTATTCTAATTGTGGTCGTCCTACTATAAATAAATTCCTGACAGTGGAGTCGGGCAATGAAATGGGCTCAAAATCCACAAATGACAGCTTATTAAAACATGACATTGCTCAGAGTAGGGTTGCTTCTGTTTGTGGTCCCGTCGATTCAAGATCTGAAATGACCAGCCCTTACATGAAACTTTCCAGAAAACATGCTCATCCAGATTTAGAATTAAATGATATAAACGTAACGTCTCATCTCTGCTCCGCTAATGCAGTCAGAGAGGACAATGAAAAAAAAACAAAACGTGAAGAATTTAAATCTCACAAAAATTCAGAGGTTTCTACGTGTTGTTTGAATTCACGGAAAAATACTAGTACTAGATATAGCATGGGGGAGACAGGCGTGCATTTGTATAATAAAATCCGTCGCAACAAACGGATGTTAAACAATCACGCCAAATCTATCGTCACGCCTGATAAACAACCTTTTACGCATAGTCGTAGATCAGCAGCTCGTCGCTCTATATTAAAGGATTTGAGAAATATTTGCTGTACGATGTCAAGGAAATAATCAGTGTTAGAAGAAAGATACAAGAAGTCAAGAAGTAATGTCAGTGTTTTTAGCGTTTTAATAGGTAATAATAAAGTTAGCGGGTCTTGAAATAATGTGAAATAGTTTAATTAATTAATTAATTAATTAATTATCATGCTCACTTAGGAATTACTTATCTATAAATCGCAATAACCTAAAGTTACCAGTTTATTTTCATTGAACCTTTGCCTCTATAGAACATTTAATAATAAAAATTGCGATTAATTAAGATAGTTGGCCTCTATAGAACACTTAATTATTACATGAATCAATGAAAGAATGAATGATGGAAAGATCGATTGATTGCTGAATTGATTTATTGAATGATTTATTTGCTAACTTACTGACTGATATCTCGAGTGATTAATTGACTAATTGATTGATTAGTTGATTGATTTATTAATTGATTGATTATTGCTTTGTTGATGGATTTAGTGATTGATTGACTGATTTATGTATTGATTGCTTGTAAAGCCTTTCCAATTTCTTATCATGTATTGCACTACAAGCAGTGTTGTGTTCGGATTTGAAGCCTATAGTATTGTATTGCATACAGTTATATTGTACACGTATATACTTGTGTTAGTCTTCTAGTTTTAGTATACATAGATTAACTAACATGATAATTTTAGCAAGATTTGCACGCATTTATTTTTACAGCTACTGGCATTTGTATGTTAAACTAACACGGGTTATATTGCTATATCAACGTTTTATACTTTAATTATTTATATATGCGCTTATTTATGCTCTTGACATCTATGCCCGTACTTTAGATATTTTGTTTTTATTTAACACACTAAGCAAATCGATAATTGATACGTTCAAAAACAAAAACGCATGTAATAAACTTGTACATCTCTATGGGTATGCAGGCCTGTTGTGCAATTTCATATTATTCATTAATAGAATAGTTCTGTTACACTAGCGAAATTTGAAACTTAAACTATTCAAACTATTCAAACTATTCACTATTATTCAGGTCATCGTATGAGATGTTCGTAAATTTGTGTAAAATTCTGTTGCTGTTTAGTAATAGAACTAAATTTTCAATAATTTTTTATTTGTGTGTTTTAATTGCAAGATCTATCGCTATAGCTACTGGTCAATGCCACAGTTCAAGGTACCCAAATAGCTTAGATTGATGGCTAGTCTTACCTTACTATTCTTTCCAATGTAATGCCAAATGGCACATCCAATGAAACTTTCATTGAAAATAGTTTGCAATTCAGTAAGTTCTCATCCGCGCTAGCCTTATTTAGTCAAAGGGGAATTTTGTGGTATCTCCAGTAATTCAAATTTAGCAAAATTAAAAGTTTCAGATTCAGCATGTATAAATAGAATTACTGACGGAGTTACCCGTATTCTTCCTCAGGTTATATACTTTGTGCTTCTTACGATACACAGTTTGGTTTTTAGTCACCCCGATTACAATTTAGAGTTAATGGATTGCTCTTATAGGAAATGAAAACGTAGTCATTAGGAATATGCATCATGGACATGTCACATGACAGAACACACACACAGAGAGAGAGAGAGAGAGAGGAGGGGGGAGAGAGAGAGAGAGAGAGAGGTATTGAGAAAGAGATGGACATAGAAATGATATTAATTTAAGTTCTGAGTCAACTTTAATATGGAAAGAGACATATAATATGTAACAATATTAAACTACATATTCCACTGATATTAATAGATATCGGCGAATTCTGCGAAACATTTCTTACAGTCATTAGTTACCATGACTTTGACATCGAGAAATAAATGACAATTGATTTTTGTGCGACTTCTTTTATCTATGGTGAGCTTTGGCAAATATAGAACGTCAACCTACAATTCTTTCGATCGTTATTAGTAAGCTTATCTTATTGGCAGATACTGCAGGAGGCGTGTGTCGTAAACTAAATAAATTGCCTCTTATAAATAGGCAACTGTGCACAGGAGGCTACTATAATATATATATATATATATATATATATATATATATATACAGTATATATATAGCCTATATATGTATGTATATGTATATATATATATATATATATATATATATATATAGAGAGAGAGAGAGAGAGAGAGAGAGAGAGAGAGAGAGAAAGAGAAATCTTTGACTGGAAACAACCCCAGGAAGATCACATGACATGACATGATAAATATATGCCCTATATATATATATATATGCCCTATATATATATATATATATATATATATATATATATATATATATATACATGTATATATATATATATATATTGTGTATAGGGTATTGATATACATGTATATATATATATATATATAGAGCATTTATATGCCCTATATATATATATATATATATATATATATATATATATATATATTGTACAAAACCAATTTACATATAAACATTTAAATACATACATGTAAATATAGTGTTCTGCTAGGTTCGAGGCATACAGGTATAGTACAACTCAGAGCTTTCTCAGTCCGTAAAGAGCGCGCCATAGATCAACAAGTTAATCCATCCATAGCAGGATATGCCTTATTTGTAGCCTATATATCTTGAGAAAATTTACGGCTTCTGAGGTTGATCTCCGTTGTCTGCCTCCGTTGTTGCTTTGTCGCCTCTTGCGACAAATAAATACTATATATATAACCCACACATTTGCCAAGTTTGATACAAAATTTAATTTATCTTGCACTGGATACATTAAGAATATTAAACTGGTAGTAGAAGATTACTAAATGAGAAATGCATTATAAGAATTTAATGTTTAATGATAGCAGGCAGATAAGCTAAATATTCTGAGTGCTTTATACAACGTTTTCAGTTCATCTTTTATTTATACTATAATAAGATCGCAATGAATGGAGCCATTGTAAAACAAATGCTTTCGCTTCCATGTCTCCACTCTAACTCGCTAAATTGCCTACCCCCCTATCCTATACTCTATCAGTCTTATCAGGTAATATTCCATGTCTCTCAACTCTGCGTGAGTTTTACAAGTAAAACGATTAAATACACTAGACAACACCTTATAAGGTCACTGAGTGCATATCGTTTTAAATCCACGGGGACAATTAATGATCAAATTTGTCAACTGTCGTTTGATGTAGAGTGGAAAAGCGTGAACACTATAGGACACCTATGATGACATAAACCACTCTGAATTAATTCCATTAATCTTAAAAAGATTTATAAATTCAATTTATAAGAAAAGCTCTCTAATATAGAGTTCTTATTTTTAATTATTTATAATTTGCATACATTTTAACCTGTACTTAACGTTCTTTACATTACTAGCTATTTAAAGAGCTCATGTGAACATTGAAGGAATAGGGGCGAAATTTCGTAAGCAGAATCCCCCAAGAATATTGGAAAATCAAAAGGAATGTTAGATGATTTAAAGATCCACTTGTATGTGGACATGAAGAGGAAAACTGAAGATAGAGATGAGTGAAGGCGCTATATACCATGGACCTGCCACTAAGCAGTACACTAAGAGAGAGATGTGAACATAAATCTCTCCGTTGTTGTTTCTGCCATAGTTACCTCTTGCTAACTGTTGCAGTTGACTATAGATCTATTTTCAAATTTCCCTAACACCACATACACGTTTACTAAAATAATAGCATATTCTAACAAAAGCATGGCCATTTACTGGAAAAATTAGCAGTTAAATTAATTTCCACGTCATTATCGCTAAGTTTAGTCTTATAGCCATTTGTTTATCAAATAATTTACTAAAACGTTACGTTATCATTTTCCGAAATAAAAGCAAGAATATAGTTACTAGGTCGTTGCAGCTTTGAACGTTTATGTTATTCATGTATCTGTTTATAAAAAACACGTAAAATAGTGGAATGATCATCTATGTTGATGTCTATCACTTTTAATACCACATGTTTAAACCGGTAGGCAATTTAGACCATTTTCCGTACAGCCAGTCCAGTGAATGTCTGAGATTTTACTCTAAGATCAGAGCGGCTGGGATTCGAACCCAAGAGCGTTCAATTCACCTCAGTAAGTTCAAGTCACTTGAAAACTTCATGACGTTACCCTTACGCTATTAAGACATTCTATTGTTTATTATTATTTATATTACCTTCCATACCTTCCGTAGGAATTTAAAACTTATAAATTGGTGACAACCCGATAAGACAAGTTGAAGACACAAACAAGTAAATACCAATAAGGAGTCGCAATACGCCCACCAATTACAAGGTCTCGACACAGTATCCAAGTCTACGTAATATGAAAGCTTATTGTTTAAAGTTAACTTAAAAGTCAGTCAGTCATTTGTATCAACGAGTAGCGAAATATTTACAGAATTATTAGACCATTGTACGTTCTTTAGTAAGCATTACATAAATTAAGGTTTTATTTTTAAAACGGCAATTCAAGTAAATCTTTGTTTGATTAATTTTTTGCAATAAATTCAAGTTTTAACTTTCACTCAATCTTATTTTCAACAATGACACAGTGCAAACTTGATGCATGCAATAAACAACAACAACAATTAGAGTGCTGCTGTCGTCAATGACAACATAAAGCACTATTGAATCAAATCTAAGCCGGCGAGCAACATATCTCGAAAGGAGTTCCAAAAGGTGCAATATTCAGAATCCCTATAGTCAGTATACTTATAGTACAGGCCTACTTCGCCCTAATTGCATAATAATTTTTAAAACCGTCCGCTGGCCAACTGTTAAAGCTATGAAGGTAAGTATGTTTCTTAACTGCCACTTCTAACCCGTAGCTCATGCTATCAGACCTGTAGCTCATGCTATCAGACCTGTAGCTCATGCTATCAGTCCTGTAGCTCATGCTATCAGACCTGTAGCTCATGCTATCAGACCTGTAGCTCATGCTATCAGACCTGTAGCTCATGCTATCAGTCCTGTAGCTCATGCTATCAGTCCTTTAACTCACGCCTTCAGTCCTGTAGCTGATGCTATCAGTCCTGTAGCTGATGCTATCAGTCGCGTAGCTCATGCTACACGACTAAAAGGAAAAATTCTAAAAGGAATATAAAATAGGGGTTTGATTGGTGATATGGTGTGGGACAGAGAGGACTAGAGAAATTCGTATCCAGACTCTAATTTAACTAGGATTAAAGGTAGATGATGATGAGTTGATTATGTTTCAATTCCAATATCAAATAGCTCCGCGAGCACAAATGCCCAATTTTTTAAGCACTTAATTTTCGTGGGCACGATTCCCGAGCTAAAATCAAACTGAGCAGACTGTAAAACCTCTAACCTTCAGAGGTGCTTCTAACACCGGGATTGGTTTGAAGGATTGCTTCGTGATACTGATTGTTGCTATCAGAGCCTCCCTGAGAAAAGATAGAGGTAAAAGGACAGTGCAATTACGTTTTTGGACTTAATTTTCTTGTCCTTCACTTTTCATTCAGCGCTACTGTGGCATTTAGCACAGAGCGGCGTTTTATAAATATACTTATGTGTATACGTCCTTGACATCATCCTTGTGTAAGGAAACTTACGTTAAAACATTATTATTATTATTATTATTATTATTATTACTATTATTATTATTATATAAGTGTATTGATTTCAATTTTTCAGTGAGAGTACCGTACCATAAGAAAATATAATGCCGATATCCCACAGCACAACCTGTATTTGTTTTATATCCCTCACGCTTGCTCTCTTGTTGCCTTCTTCCAAAGGTAATATTTAAAATGTCGCAGTTATAATCTTAAATTCTAATTCAATAGTCTAATTAGACGATCTGATGCACCAAGTATGATACAAAAACCACTCCCTATATTATCAATATTCCAATTAACAATTTTAAAGCTAGTAAGGCTAGTCAAAGCTAGTGGTAGCGTAAGTTTCCTCACTCGAAAGCGTAGTCAGTGACGGGCGAGCCCAGGATTTGAACCCCGCACATACCGATCCGCGGTCGAGTATCTTACCGACATCGCCATTGGCTGGAGTTACCGAAATCGCCACTGGCTCCAGCCAATGGCGATGTTGTTGACATTTGCCATTTACAATTAATTACCTCAAAATCATTTAAAAGCATCATCTGATTAGAACTCCACATTCATCGTGTCTATCTGTGATATTATTGCTAGGACAAGCTTCGATTGACTGGATACCCTTCAGCAACCATGAGTACTCATATATAGAGAGTCAACCCGGTGTTAGTTGGCACTATGCCAGACAACTCTGTATGGAATACGGTGCTGACCTAGTCAGCATTGAGTCTGAGGATGAATTTAATTTCCTAGTAAGTAAGTAGTAATATAATTTCAAACGTATTTTAAGTCTAAACGCAGTTAATTTGCCTTTAAAACAATTGAAATACCATATTTATATGCTAGAGCTTATTTCATGTAGTTACGACATCAGGCAAATCTGATAGGCCTATCAGTTCAAGATTAATTACAATGTCCGACCTCGATTCAGTATGTGTGGCTTCAAATCTTGGATTCTCCCGTCACTAATATCGTTTTCGAGAGATGAAACTGACGCTAGCATTGTCTTTGGTTATCTATAGCGAATGAATTGTGAATTGAATTCAAGGTTGCCTGCCACGCAGAGACCATCAATTCGAATCCCAGCTCGTCCGTCTAGACCGTTTCACTAGAGATTGGGGAAGCAGTGATTCAACTTAGCCTTAGCTTTGATTTTACGTCTCAAACTGAGTCATTGCAACAGTTTTCGCCTGAATTGAGAGGCAGCAATATCAGTATTCATGAGAGCCTCGCAGAGAGAGAGAGAGAGAGAGAGAGAGAGAGATAGATAGAGAGAGAGAAACAGAGGTTGGGAGCATGATAGAGATAACCAGTGCTGTCACTATCTATCTTTCAGCTCCTTGAACGAGGGCATTGCTATAAAATTCAGCACTTAAATGTTGAAGATGTTTGATTCTATGCAGAAAGGTCACACTGAATTCACCGGAAGTCTATGGCTGGGACTTAACAGATTGGAGGACGGTAAAACGTGGGGGTATTATTGACTATTCCTAGATTATTCTATATGAAAAAATACTTATCCAGTCTATATCTGGCTGTACACTTTCTGTACCTTTCGACCTTCTCCTTTTGTCTTCAAGTTTTTGTAACTTCGAACTCATGCATGTTATTTAATTCAATAAGTTTGGGGGCTTTATTTAATTCAATGCACAAATTCCATGTCCATGTAGTATTAAAACAGATATGCAATAACTTCATACAAGGTCAGGTCAACTTTAGATCTGTAGCTTTATTTAGAATTTTAAATGCGCAACAATTCGAGTTAGTTTTTGTCAAACTGCAAGTACTGTTCATTTCATGATACGAGGGGCGATGTCGGTAAGATACTCGACCGCGGATTAGTATGTTCAGGGTTCAAATCTTGGGTTCACCGTCACTGACGCCGCCTTCGAGTGAGGAAACTGACGTTAACATTAGCTTATTTAATGGATTGTATGTGTTACAGATGGTCGGACGGCACTGACATAGAAGCCTCTCATTCAACTTGGGAAACTGATTTTCCCCAGAACGGGGCTTCCCTGCCCTGGAGATGTGCTTACTTTAGCAAAGGACATGCCAGTAAGATGCTCAGTTGTTGATATCCTCTCGTTTTTACTGCAGAAGTTCAAGAAATGTTGAGCAATGATGGTTTCCTGAAGAGATCAATATTTTTAACGGTGTTTATGAGATCGGCATTCTAGACATTTATTTCAGGTCTTCTATAGTGTAACTGGCATAAAAATACTTTTTACTTGGATAAGTTTCATTCTGAAAGATGATGATAAGATACGATAAGATAAGATATTCTTGGATAAGATTCTTCAAATAAATATTCCACTCCTGTCTCGAACATCCGTGTTTCGCTTTAAAGTGACAAGTTTGACTCATGTATGTATATTTTATACCTCAATGGGCTACTAGTATTGTCTATGCCAATATCAATATTTAGTTTTTCCATTTTGAAATGATAAAGAAAATAGATTTATGGAAATATCTCTGGATTTCTTCTCAATTATAGAATTTAGTATTTATCTCGCTGACGTATGCTATTCGGAAAATTTTAAGTAAGGCAACCTTGATTTTCGAATGAACTCATTTGTGAAATTATCCTGACATTTTGGTCTGCAAGTTTGAGTTATAGTACTAGCATTTCAAAATCTTGAAGCGTCCGGTTTGTCACGTTAAGGTAATTCCAGTGATATATGCAATTTATAGTAGTTTAATATTTTGAACATTTTCTAGTTGGTTTTAAAAATCGCCACTGTGATTCCAAAAGCGCCTATATCTGCAAGAGAAGGTCCGGTATGTCCACTATAACTCCTAAAACAGATCCCACCTCACCGGAAGTGACCGGATACTGTCCAACAGGATACTTTACAGTGGGTACGTATTGATTTCTTAATCATACTGAGATCAGTGAAGGCGTGCAATTGCTCTTATTAATAGTCATATATCTTCAGCTGGAGCCAGTGGCGAAGTCGGGCAGATACTCGACCACGCATCAATAGGTGCGGGGTTTAAATCCTGGGCTCGCCCGTCACTTACATATACACTGACTTACTATAATATAAATCTAAATCTAAAGATAATATAAATATGCATAAGCGTCCCCGACATTATAATTAATAAATTACACACAACTTTAATCTGTCGGCCATATGCTGATGATCCAAGAGGAAAATTTGAATGACCAGACAACGAGTTCCACACGTGCAAGAATCTTATCTAGATTGAATGGGTGAAGTCCTGAATAGTCCTATTTCAGTATACGAGCTTTTCATTACAGTGACATTATATAAATTTCATCTCGTCCAGAGCTATGAATAAAATCAAATATGCATGTAATCAAATATGTTTACCTTTCTATATTTACCGAAAGATGCTGCAATAATTTACGACAGTCGGTTATTTAAGAACGGTCAATTAGAATTGTACTCGACGATTTGATTAATCAGTATAAATAAACAGAAGGCCTGGGTCACATGAATACACTAGGCAGAAGCCGTGAAGCCCAAGTAGAAAGCCGTATAAGAATAAGAATACCGTATAAGTTAAAGCTGAACGCAACATAACGCAACATGTCACGATGAAACAGTCTTTGCATTTTTATTTACTCAAGTTATTGATAGATGGAGTGCTCTTTAGTGAGCATAGGTTGAGCGAGTGGCTCTCTGATAATTTAGGTTTCTGGCTTAATTGTCAGTAAGTGCAGGGTTGTATATATGGTCTTGACCATCACTGATATCCTTTAGAGAGATAAGCTCAGCAATAAACTTCAACTGTTTAAGTCTACTAGTCGTTTAGTTTGATGAAAAACTGAAAAATGATATGTTCATACCAAAAGTCAACTATGGGACAATGGTAGTATGAATAATTTATACAAATAAATATTCTAATATGTTCTGTACATGTCACTGGCTGGTGCCAGTGGCGATGTCGGTGCGATATGCGGATCAGTATGTGTGAGTTCAAATCCTGGGCTCTTCTGTAACTTACATCGCTTTCGAGTGATGAAACTGACGTTAAGATTGTCTTAACTACTACGTGATTTAAATGTTAGGTAATACCAACAAATGCTTTAAGACGGTTCTGCTCACAACTAATATTGGTGTGACTTGGGATGAAGCAGCTGCCATCTGTCGACAGGGTCCTGGTGTAAATCCTGACATAGCCAGCATCAACAGTGAATACGAGAACAGTAGGTGTCTACGCACCATTCTATTTCTTAATCTTTGGACTTTTATTCTGGATTTTTGAATTTGCATAGTTTTGGATCTTCATTTTGTTCACGGGCTTCGATTGTCTCACTCGTGCTCAAAGTTGTCATGAACGACAGTAGCACCCTGCATGTGGTTATTCTATGATATTTGTTACTTCAAGTGTCGTTCTTTTCTGTTCTTCCAAGCCTGGCTGGTCTTGTTTCTCTATACGTCTCTGTCCATGGCATGTAACCATATGCTGGAGCCAGTGGCGATGTCGGTACGATGTTCGATCGCGGATCAGTATGTGCAGGGTTCAAATCCTTGGCTCGCCCGTCACTGACATCGCTTTCGAGTGAGGAAACTGACGTTAATATTAGCTTTTTTAACCAGCTTTAGCTTTACCATGACCATTTATGTTTCCGTTATCCGCATCCATTTACTTAAACTCTCAACGAGCGTCAGCCACTGTCGACCCGTACTTCGTTTGCCTTCCAATTTCCTGTTCTACTACTGTATGACCTACATGTACACTAGTATTGAACCTAATTAATTCAGTGAACGTTGTGATTAAACTTAATAATATGCACTGTGCATATACTCTATATAGTCTCTATATAATGGAATAGCAAGGGCATGTTGTGATTGGTGTGGGACAGATGGGATTGGAGAAGATCTATTCGTTTCGAGACTCTGGTTCAACTGGGATTCTAGGGAAGATTATGATGATGATGCAGTATATAGATCTATATACATATTAAGCTGATTGTTCTGTAATCCGAACACTCCACAGCATTGGCTTTTTTGGCAATGTATATATATATATATATATATATATATATATACATGTATATATATACATGTATATATATATATATATACATGTATATATATACATGTATATATATATATATATATATATATATATTTTTATATATATATATACATTCCTAAAAAAGCCAATGCTGTGGAGTGTTCGGATTACAGAACAATCAGCTTAATACCTCATGCATCGAAGATTTTATTAAAGATAGTAAATAATCGCATTGAGTCGAAAGCAGAGATGATACTGAGCAAGACACAATTTGGTTTTAGAAAAGGATGCGGCACAAGAGAAGCAATAGGAGTAATGCGGGTTCTTTGCAAAAGAAGTTTGGAATATGGAAATATGAGACAGAAATATGCAGTAGGATTACACAAGCAAAAGCGGCCTTTGGTAGTCGAAAAGAACAATTAACAAAAAGTCTAAAAAAGACACAAAGATATAGATAGTGAAAACTTTGGTTTGGACCACGCTATTGTATGGATGTGAAACATGGACCTTAAGGAAGGAAGATATT
Source organism: Enchytraeus crypticus (assembly GCA_905160935.1). Lineage (NCBI taxonomy): Eukaryota > Metazoa > Annelida > Clitellata > Enchytraeida > Enchytraeidae > Enchytraeus > Enchytraeus crypticus. The sequence continues at coordinate 2,142,380 of CAJHZI010000503.1, read as the reverse complement.
AGGAAACTGGAGGCATTGGAAATGTGGATTTGGAGAAGAATGGAGAGGATTACCTGGACTCAAAAGGTTACAAATGAGGAAGTCCTGGAGAGAGTTTGCACAGATAGACAGTTGATAAACGTACTAGGAAATAGGAAGAAGAGATGGATAGGACACATTCTAAGGGGGGAAGGTCTATTAAAAGAGGTCATAGAAGGTAGAATGGAAGGAAAAAGAGGCAGGGGCAGCCCCGAGATTAGGTATGTTAGATGATTTAAAGACCCACTCATATGTGGAAATGAATAGGACGGCGGAAGACAGAGAAGAGTGGAGGCATTATGTACCATGGACCTGCCAGTAGGCAGTGCACTAAGATATATATATATATATATATATATACATTATATATATATATATATCTATACATATATATATATATACATATATATATATATATATGATATATATATAGATATATGTATATATATATATATAAATATTATATATATATTATATATGAATATGTATATATATATATATATATATATATATATATATATATATATATATATATATATATGACAATTTGGTCATACAAACGAGCTGCTGGACCTTTGGGTCTCCAAATGGTAATTTATCTCTACGTAAATTAGAGTGGCACGCAAAAATTAATTCTGCTATACAAAGGCGCCATGAGCGAAGGGTAAATACAAACTTCAACCACAAGACCGAGAGTCACGGTAACCACTAAGTAGCATTTTGTCTGTAGTTTTACTACATGTACTTGTTCCATGGTTGATTAGAAGATGTCATGCATTAAAAGTACATATACTGAATGATTAGTTTTGCTCCTATAGTTTTAAATGTATTTATACTATATATATATATATATATATATATATATATATATATATATATATATATTGTACAGAGTGAGATGGTGTACAGATAAAAGTATAAAAGTAGAAGAGGGGGTATATGGTTTAACGTCGGTCTCAGAAGACAACGATGATGTCGCAGGGGTAACTAACGGTAGATGTCTTTTACGGGTGATCTGCTGTCATTAAGCCAGATAGGCCGCTGATAATGTGAGAGACGTGAAAACAACACACTTGGCGCGAGAGAATGACGCGAGAGAAAAGTTATTATCCCATTGTTATTGTATTTTATTGCTTCACAATTAATCTAGAATAAGTTACATGATTAGAAAGCAAATAGGCGCTGATAGTTACTTTCTGCGGCCACACACTACAACGAACTATTCCATCGCTTTAATAGTACAAGTGCGCCCCAGACTAATTCTGCTGTATGATTATATAGAAACATTCTGCATCATCCGACATACAGCAACCAATAGCACTGCTGCAAAATTACTATATAACTAATAATAGGAATCATACGATAGTTACAGCTTATGGCAAGAGTGTTCAAAATCACCTCATACATTACATAACTACGCATTTTCCAGAAAGTATGCAGTGTTCTATAGTAGTAGTAATTGTACTCGGCTGAGACAAACCACGATATAACCACAATTTATGGATGATTTCGACGACAACTGGAATTTTATGCTTCATTGTGGTTATATCATGTGATATAACCACGATATAACCACGATATAACCACAATTTATGGATGATTTCGACGACAACTGGAATTTTATGCTTCATTGTGCTTAAAATACTACTAATTAATTCCAAATTCACGATATAACCACAATTTCTGGATGATTTCGACGACCACAGCAATTTTTTGCTTCACTGTGCTTTCAATATGAGTAGTATTTGTGATATAACCACAATTTATGGATGATTTCGAATACAATCGCAATTTTAGGCTTCACTGTGCTTGTCGTCAAAATCATCCACAATCATGGATAAATATCAATAAATAAATCAATCAATCAAGCACTCAATCAAGCACAAATCAAGCACAATTCAGTCAATCAATCAAGCACTCAATCAATGAATAAATCAGACACAATTAATAAATCTTCCCTTTCCCTTCCCTTCCCTCCTTACTTTCTTATGCCCCTCGCCTCGTGTCAAACTGAAAACTCCATTGTTTTATCATTTGTTTAGTATACATGTATATCTGACTATTTTTAATTATAAACTGATCATAGGTAATATCTACATTATGTAAACTTCCTTTTATAAGGTCTATTAGTTTTAAAGTTGTCTGAACATATTGTGTATCAATATTACATTGTTAAGTAAATGTTCAGGGGTTTAGGATGTTGGCATACTGCATGGCACCCTTCAGCATACTGATACGTTCCTTCACTTTATCAATTACTACGTTCAGGTCACATTTAAGTCTGCCCTGACCACCTGGTCCCACTCCCCCCTGGCCCGCTACCCCCTCATAAGGTCCTAAATCTAGCCCCGGCTCTCCTAAGAATAGAGTCAAGTTTTGAAATTGTTGGTTATTTACGCCTTCAAGAATTCTTCTCCCACCGTGCAGTTGAATTAGTTGGTCTCTCACTCTCGTGTAGTTAACTCCTCGCGGACCCACATTGAATGCTCCATACTGACCTCTTTCAGTATCCGTAACTATACGGTAAACGTCTGTGATAATAATGAGAGCGTGTTCTCGTCTGCCAGTTGTGAAGATCTCATTAAACACACCCTGATAGGTCCAACCCCTTTCTTCCAAATCAATATTTACAAGATTGTCGATCAATTCCTGTACATTCGCCATTATCTGCTGAACAGAATGAATTTAATTAGACATATCCTATTTGAGCAAACATTAAAAGTTTCAGCAACGAGTAGTATATAAATGTGTAAAATGCGCACCAGTAGTCAAAAATGTCATTAATGATCAAGTCAAACGTAATTAAATCATTCAATCACAATTAAATCAGTCACACGTAATTAAATCAATCAATCACAATCTCAGTGCCGATAAACCAACGAATAACAGCTCTTCTGATTGCCATCTACAATGAAACCGAAAGCATACCTTTTGAATATCAACCAACACGCAGAACACTAAATACACAACAAACTAACTACACAGCTTGATTAGATAAATGACCTTCGTAATAACAGTCATACACAAGATAAAGGTTCGCCATACTCAATTCTGAGCGCCCACGCGGAGCTGATCCCGTCTCAAGAGATGCAGCCTACAGGTGACGAAGTCATTAATCCGGTGATTGGTTCGCCATACCTTCGCAATCTTCTATAGCAGTCACCCACTATTTACTAGTTGCTGCCAATTTATCGACTCACGGAGGGATGAAGGGCTTGGTTTACCCGTTGAAAGTCCGAGATTTTACTCTCCAAAAGACTCGACCGAGAACCGAACTCGAAACTTTAGACACAAAAGGCCGACATGCTAACAACTGAGCCACTAGGACTTTCCTCTAGCTAATTACACACAACAAAATCATAGTTTGTATCATAAAATACCGTGACTGTTAAACATTAGTAATAAAAGTTATTAGGCTGAGCGAATGGCGCTTTGGTATAGCTTCCGGCTCGGGTTCCATCGGTCCTCGGTTCGACTTTAAGGCTCACCCGTCTCCCTCGGAATGTGAAACTGACGTTAAATTTGGCTTTAGCCATTTTTTAAAGTAAATTATCGAAAGAAACTTACCTTTTAGAAGCAATATCCTGCAGTGTGGTAACTTGTAACCTTGCCACGTAATACAGAAATGATACACAAGCATTTCAACTAAGCTAATCACCACACCCTATGTAAAAGTTTGAGCCAAGCAGCTAGGCCAAGTCGGATCTAAGCGTGGTCATACAGGCATGACAAAACTTTTGGCTCGACTTTGTATTGTATACATGCAGAACTATTTACAATTTAACATGTGTTACTCAATGTGAGAACACATTTCGCTTTCGCTTTAAGCACAAATATATGAAACTCAAAATATGTCAGTCAGTAGTACGGTTATTATACAAAAAACTATACATAGACAGCGGTCAAATTCGATGGTTGCATATTGCATTAGTCATTATAAAAATAAATAAAATGTATGTATAAAATGTCAGACGAAATTGACGGTAATTCACTTTCAAATAAAATGAAAATGTTTCTAACTAGAAAGCTCGAAGAAAGGCAAGCTGTTATCAGAAAATTAAAACGAAAAAGGACTATTATAAAGACACTTTCCCACTCTACCACGGTAATTTCGATCGTAATTTCAGCAGTGCTTGCTGCAACTGCTACGGCTATTGTAATCCCACCTATTGCTATTATAGTGTTATCAACTGCAAGCGCCATATTAACAGCTATCAGCAGTAGGTTTAATTTTCAGGCTAAAAGTAATAAACTAAATACAGAAATTGAAAAACTCAATAAACTCAATTCAAAATTTGATTTTGTTGTAAGCTGTAATGGAGATCTTACCCAGGAAACTTACAATCAAATAATATCTGAATTTACATAGTTAGTTGCCAAACTGTAACAGCAGTGAGTCCGAAACATAATTAATTCCTAAATCAACAAACATTAGATTTTTCTGTAATAGCAATTCAAAATTCTCATTCTTTCGATTCGGGTGCAAGTCATCAGCAAATTTGGTTAAAAACCTTCGAATTTTCTTTAGATCAGTGCCATCTTCAGGTGTAATTAAAATTTTATCTCGCTTAAGAAAATCTTTCAACTCTATAAATATATTTTGGGGTAATTCTTCTATTATCGCTATAAGTAGGCACATTAAATCTTTGATGTATGAAAAAAGAGCCAATTCCACAGCAGGTTGTAATTCTATAACAGTGGATGTTTCAGGTTTCCTATATAATCTATCATATCTTAAAATCATGTTCTGCATCCATGTATATTTTAATCTAAACTCTCTATCAAATGCACTAGTGAAATCTTCAGAATGATTCGTTAACAAGTCATTTACAAAGCGACAAATGGACATTAGTTTCTTGGTATTGATAGTTCCAGCATTGTTCATATAGGCTATTTGTAGATATTTTTTATTAATTGCGTCTAATGCGCTATCAGGATAATTTACACCTGATATTCTATGACGTCCCATATCCAAAGTCCCCTTCATAGAATCCCCATGAATTCTTACCATATTGTTTCTAATTCTTGAGTCTTCGTGTTCTACTTTCGAAATTATGTCATTTTTCAAAAGGTTACACGCAGAGCTGATATTTTCGTCACAATATCTTTTGGTGACAACATCACCATCAGCCTCGGGGTCTTTAACGTTAATTATATGATTATTACTCATACTAAGGTTTCCTGCCATAGCATCACCTGTTTTGCTAATCTTAGTTTCAAGATATTTATTAATCAAAGAAATTTTTGAATCCACTATCTTATTCTCATCTCTTGTTCCAATTCTTGACGAACCAGTCTTCAATATAGTACTCATTTTGTATATGTAATTAAAAAATTTAAATTACATATACAAAATGACGAATTATACACCATACGGCGTTACACTAACTAAAGGTCAAATCCAAAAAATAAAGACCGCGCATGATAATGATAGAGAAATAACCATTCGAATATCTAAAAAGAACTTGTCTGGTAATATGAATATTCCACTAACCCAAACTCAAATTAATAAAATTAAAAAATCTAAGTCTGGCGTAGACTTATGTCTGAGTAAAGCACAATTAAAACACATGAACAAGAATGGAGGGTTTTTGCCTCTGTTAGCAGCTCTAATTCCGGCGGCCCTAGGCGCAGTGGGGGGTCTAGCGGGTGGAATTAGCTCTGCAGTTAATTCATCAAAGCAAACATCAGAAATGGCTAGACATAATCGAGCTATAGAAGATATAGCGAAGGGTTCTGGTATGCTCAGTGATGCAGCGGCGCCGATCCCTATTGCTGGTAAAATTCTATCAAATGCGTTGAAGAAATTAGGCTTAGGAGGGTGTGTCAAGAACTTGAAAGGGGCTGCTTGGGGTACTGGCTTATATTTGCAAAGGGAAGGGTCTGGCGTTTTTAAAAAACCCCAGGGGGAATGAACTTCCCCCAATTTCTAAAATTATTCAAGACTATTAAACCACTGAGCAATTTTGACATAATAGAAAAATGCAAAGAGCTAAATATTAAAAATTTCAAAGGAGTCTTTATGCGAGACGAGCTAAAGGGATCAGCTAGTAATAACGAAAGCCTGATACTTAACATTGACGACAGCTCGGGAGATGGCACTCATTGGACATGTCTCTGCAGCAAGAATGGGCGCTGTCTATACTTTGACAGCTATGGTTTTATAGCTCCCATAGAAGTACAGAATTATTGTAAAGGTAAAGTAAGGCATTATAATTCTTTCAAAATTCAAGCATCGAACGAAGTCATATGTGGTCATTACTGTATTTACGTTCTCTATAAGCTGGGCAGTGGAGCTCTATTTAGTGATGTATTAAATGAACTATACAAAAGAAACAATAAAATAATAATTAATAATTAAAAACATGGTAGACTTGGAAATCGATTATTCAAAAATTTATCAGAAAATTATTGGTAGAAGCTATAAAAGTAAACATCACGACATATTTCCTATACATATACGAATGATAATTGCAGGTAGTAGTGGTTGTGGTAAGACTAATTTAATGATCGACTTTATTATGAAGAAGTTAGTGTATTATGACGATATAATGGTATATACAACGACACCATACCAAGACGTATACGAATATCTTAGACTTTGTAATGATGAACTAAAAAATAAGACTAAAGTAAATAAAGATATTGTTACTTTCCACAGCCCAGACGATGGAATTGTTAATCCATCTGAACTTGATAAGAATAAGACTCATGTAGTAATTTTTGATGACGTCATGAATGAAGATCAGAAAGATATGAGAGACTATTTCTGTCAAGGTAGACATAATAACGTGAACGTATTCTACTTATGTCAGAGCATACATCAACTGAAGAAGCATGGTATACGTCAAAATGCTAATATTTTTATTTTATTTGAACAAGATAAGAAGACACAGAAATATTTCCATGAGACACATCTATGTGGTGATATGTCTTTTAAAGAGTTTGAAAAAATATGCAGTGAAGCTTGGGAAAGAAAGCATGGATATATCGTAATAAATCTATGGGAAGTACCTGAATGCGGTCGTTATATTATAAATTACAATAAAATGTATATACCTGAGAAATACCAAATAATACCAAATAATACCAAATAATACCAAATAATACCAAATAATACCTAAATAAAAATTATATATACTTATTAAAATGATGATGGAGTTTGATATTAAAAAATATACAATGGCTAAGAATGAAGTTAAACAAATGTTTCTCAATAAGAAACTTGGCAATCAGCAGTACTATGTCAATCAGGAAAAGCTATTCAAACCATTAATTGACACGACAAGAGAAGCTACTAAAAATCTTGAACAAAAGATAGTTGATGATAGGCAAAACTTGAATGACATTTTAGTCCCGCTTACTAATCAATTAATGCGGGCAAATGACCAAAGAGAGGCGATACAGGCTATGCCATTTTACACTTCAGATATTCCGGAAGTAGGATATCGCGAATCTACCCCAAAAAAGAATTTATCAGGTATTATTTTTGATTTGGATAAAATGCTAAGCGACAGTGATAGAGAAAATTTACAAGATATGAGTCTACCGTTACCTAGTGAAGTCATAAAACAAGGAGATTATGATTTAGTATTAGAACGGATTAAATTGCTAAACAGGCAGTACGGGCAACATGCAGGCAAGAGATCTAAAAAGGATGAGAGAGAAAAGGAAGTGTATAAATCAAGACGGGTGACGTTGGAAATGTATCGTATTTCTTTAGACGAGCAAATGAAAGCATTAAAATACAGAACTGGAGAAGGACTAAAAAAGAAAAAGAAAAGAAAATTAGTGAAACTAAAGCATGGTAGTGGTAGACCTAAAGGAGACCAGGTTGTACATTATGAAAATCCGGCTCAATTAGTTAAGCAACTACAGGAAAATCTTACCGCACTTCAAGCAGGAAATAATGGAGTATACAATACCGCAGTTAGTATTTTGGACGAATTATTAAGGATAAAAGCAATAACCAAGGAAGATTATGACGTTATTTCTAAAAACAATTTTGAGAATATGTAAAAAAAATATAATATATAATAAAATGGCGAAATTAACACTATCAAGCAATAAAACTGACTATACAACGTGGCTAGACTCTACGATAATATTGGATTCCAACAAAGATTATGAGGCAGCATTTCTATCTCTTTATACATATAATTCATTACCCAACATCACTGAAGTTAATAATAAATTTAAATATTCTAACGATAAAGGAAACACCTGGAAACTCATTACATTTTCAAAGGGTGCATATGAATTTTCTGAGATTAACGCTCTGATACAAAAAGAAATGAAAGTCAACGGTGACTGTGATCAAATAAACGATAAATATTACATAGACATAGACTATTACAAGCCAACATTCAAAACAATTCTGAGTATATCAAACGAGGACTACATGGTTGATTTTGGAATTGAAAATTCCATAGGCTCTACACTTGGATTTACAAATGAAAAATTGTCGCATGGTATTCATCAGTCTCCAAATATAATAGACATAGAAAAAGTTAACTCAATACTAGTCCATTGCGATATTGTTACTGGTAGTTATGTTAACAGCAGGAGGTCCAATGTTATTTATAATTTTACGCAAAAAGTAAGCCCCGGCTATAAAGTGATAGAGCGTCCAAGCCCGGAATTGACATTTTTACCTGTGGTTAGAAGACCGGACATTCAAAGTATTAGACTATGGCTGACAGATCAAGACAACAACCCTATAGACTTGATGGGTGAAAAAATTACTATAGATATATTAATTCGAGAAAAAACTTAATTAAAATTTTATTGTTATTCTAAAAAAAATGATTGTTAAAGAGAAACGTAAAATCTACACTTCAAAACGAACTACGATACACGGACAGGGCTTTGTTGATACGCTCAAAGGAATTGGCTCGTACGTATATCAGAATAAAGACTTGATTGCGAAACCAATGTTAGGAGCGGTGGGTGATATTGGAGCGTTTGCATTGGCGGAAGGAGGTAAAGCTCTCATTAAAAAAATAGCTGCCGATAAGCATAAAGGACAATTAGATCCTGAATCATTACAGATATTAGAAAGATTGAAAACTGGTAGCGGTATAAAAAGATTTTGATTAAAAAAATATTATATATATAAAATGGAGACTGAAGTGCAAAATGACATGTTCACACATCAATCATCAATACTAGTTGATAACACTGTAGAAAGAATAAATTACAAATCTTTTATTCCACAGAGTAGGGCAGATTTCAATCTAACCGGTACAACAATAGAAATAGATATACCTGCAAGTGATGCATATTACTTGCCATCTAAAAGTGTTCTTAAAATAAAAGGCAGATTAGTTAGAAATAACAATGACGCTCCCTATGATGCTAATGCTCAAATAGCTCTGATTAATAATGCTCTTATGTATCTCTTTTCATACATTGAGTATCAGTTGGGAGGTCAAGTAATGGAAACATTACATTATCCAGGGCATACTACATCGATGCTAGGTTCTCTATCCTATCCAGATGATTTCAATAGTAGTGCGGGACTAAATCAGTGCTGGAGAAAGGATACAAATATCAACGCAATATCAACCGAATACACAGCTTCAGTGGCAGTTGCAGCAGCTGCAGCCATTGCAGCTGGTCAATTAACACCGCAAAGAAATCCTAATTACAATGAAGGGTTTGCGATTCGAAGATCACTGCTAATGGATAATGATACACCCGGAAATTTTTCATTCAATATTCCTTTTTCACACATGTTTGGATTTTCTGAATACAACAAGGTGCTATACAATTTACAGCATACACTAAAGCTTACTAGAGGTACTGACGATTTGTCCATTCATAGAACAAATGATACTGCAGCTGGAAAAATTCAATTAACAGATATTAGATGGGTTATACCAAAAATAACACCGTCAATTGCAATGCGAACTACATTACTTGAATCTGTAAAAAGTAAGAAACACATTCCAATAAACTTTAGCGGAAGAAATGATCAACATACGACAGTAACGCCAAATGTTCAAGATTTTGAATGGATGATTAACAAATCAGCTGGAATTGAAAAGCCTAGATGGATTATTGTTGGCTTTCAGACTGATAAAATAAGAACACAAGAGCAAAATCCAGCAGTGTTTGATCATGTCAACGTTACAAGTGCTTTCGTTGAACTGAACGGTGATAGATACCCTGCAGATGATACAGCGATAAACTTTGCAACGAATGACTATGTAGATTTTTGTGATATGGCTAACGAATTCAAAAGAGAGTACTATGAATTTAATAATCTAATAGGAGGTACACAAATAGACATGATGAACTACAAAAAGCTATTTCCTCTACTAGTTTTCGATGTGAGACATCAGAGTGAACTAGTCAGGTCTAACGTTATGAGCATTAAGCTCAACTTTAAATTTAGTCAGAATGTTCCTGCTGATACCCATATGTACGTTGTGATTATATCTGACAGAGTGATGAAATTGACTTCTGATGGTCAGACCCCTGTGATTGTAAAATATTAAAGCAAAGTAATTGACTCGAAAATTATAGTTCGCTGAATCAGCAAATCCCGAAATAATTTTATAACAGATGTCATGTTATGAAATTTTAAACCATCTTGGCGTACTCAAATCGAGACGGTCTATAAACCATCTTGGCGTACTCAAATCGAGACGGCCTATAAACCATCTTAGCGTACTCAAATCGAGACGGTCTATAAAATTCTAAATCATATATAAAAATGTATTGCTTGAAATGCAAAAGAAAAACAGAGTCTAGCAACATTCAAGAGAAGGTCACAAGTAATAATAGAAAAAGACTGACTGCTTTGTGTGAAATATGCGGTACGAAAAAATCACAATTCATCGCAAAGTCACAAGTCGACAAAAGTGGTCGGGGTGTTTTTAACAAAATATTAAATGCTGTTGGTAACACTGTTGGCGAGTTACATTTACCATCAAATAATGGTGAACATGTGCCTAATGGATCATTTAATAATCAAAACAAGTACTCCTATTGCGGTCCAGGTACTAAATACGAACAAAGAAACCGAGAAGGCTATCAAGGAATAAATGAGTTGGACAGAATGTGTAAATTACACGATCAGTTTTATAACGAAAATACTGATACTCCTAGCAGAAATATTAGCGATGAAGCCCTAGCCCATCGAGCGCTTGAAATTGCTAATGATCCGAAGTATGACAGTGCTCAACGAAATATGGCTAAAATAGTATACTATATTATGAAAAGTAAAGCAAAGTTTGGTCTTGGTGTAAAGTCAAAAAACGTAAGGTGGGGTTCAGCGAAGAAAAAGTAGTTGGACCCTTTGAAGGATTAGCAAAAGAATTACACAAACCGATTCGTAGAAAATTTACAAGAAGACAGGTAAATGCATTTGAAGTTGATGAAATATGGGGTGCTGATTTAGTCGAAATGCAGGATTTGAGTGAACAGAATAACGGATACAGGTATATGTTGAATATAATTGACGTGTTTTCAAAATATGCGTGGAGCTTTCCTTTGAAAGACAAGAGAGGTGAGACCGTTGCTGAAGCTTTCAAATTAATAGTAAAAAAATCTGGTAGGCTACCAAAGTTCTTGTGGGTTGACCAGGGGAAGGAATTTTACAATAGGAATATGGATGAGTGGTTGAAGAAAAATAAAATTACTAAGTACTCAACCTTTGGTGAACATAAATCAGCGGTTGTAGAACGATTCAATAGGACTATCAAGGAAAAAATGTGGATGAGATTTACGGCCGAAAATACTAGAAATTGGATTAATATGATTGACGATTTAATTGATGAATATAATAACACAAAGCATTCGACCATAAAAATGACTCCAGCTGAGGCTAGTAATAAGGAAAACGAAGCGCATATAATTAACAGCAGGAAGTATAGAAATCTAGAAACTAATAAAAGTAAATTCGCGGTGGGTGATAGAGTTAGAATTAGTCGGCTTAAGGGGTTGTTTGAAAAGGGCTACCTACCAAATTGGTCTGAGGAGGTGTATGAGATAGCGAAAGTAAAGTATACTTCGCCTGTGACCTATATATTGAAGGATCAGTCAGGTGACGTAATAGAGGGAGGTTTCTACGCAGAAGAACTGCAGAAAACTAATCAAGAAATATATAGAATTGAAAAGGTTTTGCAAAAGAAAAAAATTAAAGGCGTTGAGCATGCTTTGGTTAAATGGAGTGGCTACAATAAGAAGTATAATGAATGGATTCCGGTTACAAATTTGAAAAAGTTGGCTTAAAGGAATGATTTGAAATTTGTTATAAGAAAATAATTTTCATACTATAATAAAATGTGAAACTTTCAGAACTGAAATCTTTAATGAAAGAAAACAAGATAAGAGGCTCTTCATATATGAATAAGCCTGAAATTATTGCAGTACTTCTTGATAGAGGTATATTATCTGAAGATTCGATGAAAAAGCCAGACGCTCCTGTTAAGCGAGATTTTAACCCAAAATACGAATTTCTTAGATCCATTCGAAATAATCCAAAAACCGTTGAAATACGTGATTTAGAGACGGGTGAAATTACAGTATATTCGTCTATCTACAAAGCTAGCAGAGCTATTGGACGTAATACAAAGTTTATAGCAGACAATAATGGAAATACATGGAAAAATATAGTGATCAATATCCTGTAAGTAGATTTTTTTTTCTTTTTTTGAAAATTTGAATTTTTTTTTTCTTTTCTATATAAAAAGATGAGCAACAATAATAAAATGGACTACCGTAATAATACAGTTCGTGAATTAAAAGTTATAGCGAAAGAGATCGGACTACGCCGATATTCAAGAATGCGTAAGGCAGAATTGATAGCTATGCTGACGGCGCATCAGTTATCTAATACTTCGGCTGCAATTTTAGATTCGGCTGCAATTTTAGATTCGTCTGTTCCTGATATTCCAGCTCCAATTCTTCAACCAGGTCCATATACACCTAGCGTTAAGAAGGAGGGTCAAGCCAAATCGAAAATTCGTGAAATTGCTGATCAAGTCAAATTAAAAATTCGTGAATGGTCCGATTGGCTGATTGATCACATACCAGAGCAACCGAAACGGATATTTAATCAAAAACTGGAAGCACTTAAATCAACAGTTAATAGTCTTTTTAACAAAAATCATAACATTCAATATGAAGTTCGTGAAACTAAATCGGCTTTAAGAGGGTTCACTAAGCAATATGCCATTGAAGGTAGAGATGGAGTTGATGCAGTATCATTTCTTAATAGCGTTCAACCACATGTGTTGAAGTTATTGAACAACAATCCTCAGACAAAAGTTAGTCTAACACTTACCTGTACCATGGAGAGGGCTAATCTAGAAACAGGGGAAATTACATCAATTGACGCTCCTTTTCTTTCTAAAAATGAAATAATTCTACCAGCCACAGATACAGCAGGTATGTTTGAAAAGTCTAAGGGCAGGATGCTAGAGTCAATGGCTGCTTTTCAGATGCGGGGTAGTAATTGGAGATTTCGTAGGGTGCTGAAATTAGAAATCAATACTGTCGAATACAAGCCGCTCAGAGGTAGCTCCTATATCCCGCTTCCACCTAAACTGGCTGCTAAAAAGGCTATCATAAATTTGAAAAATGAAGACGATCAGTGTTTCAAATGGTGCATTACGAGAGCACTAAATCATACAGAAGTACATCCAGAGCGTATTACAAAAACGTTAATTCAGCAGTCTGAGGAATACAACTGGACCGGCATTGAGTTTCCGGTTAGCTTGAAGGATAAGGATAAGGATATTAAGAAATTTGAAAAGAATAACGATATGTCTATTCATGTATTTGGATATGAGAATAGTGAAGTAATACCGTTAAGGGTATCGACCCGTGTTAGTCAAAAAGCAATCGATTTGCTACTAATATCAGAAGGTAATATTAATCATTACTGCTGGATTAAGAACTTTAATAAAATGATGGCAAGAGGAGATCACAATGCAATGCATTACTGCAGGAGATGCTTAAACGGTTACACAAGTAAGGAAGCTCTTAGTAATCACAATGAATATTGCTCGCAGCATGACGCTCAAAAAATAGTCATGCCAAAACTGGGCACGATGTTGAAATTCAAAAACTATTGTAGATCAATGCGAGTGCCATTTGTAGTTTATGCAGATTTTGAATCTTCAATTGTACCCATTGATGTATGTCAGCCTGATCCGAGTGGATCATATACAAAACAATATCAGAAGCATATTCCTAATTCATTTTGCTATTACATAGTATGTTTTGATGATAGTATCTATTCTCATGTTCCAGTGACATATACTGCGAAAAGCGAGGATGACGATGTGGCGCAGACATTCTTAGACTCGCTCGAGGCAGACATTAAGAAAGTATATAAGAAGATCAAATATCAAAAGTTCAAATATCAAAAGAAGATGATACGTACGCAAAAAGATCTTGACGATTTCAACGCTGCTACTACGTGTCACATCTGTGGTGAAGGAGATTTTGTACTTGAAAATAACCATGAAAGAAGTAAGGTTATAGACCATTGTCATTTATCAGGAAGGATACGTGGAGCCGCACATAGCGCTTGTAATTTAGAATATCAGATACCAAAATTCTTTCCGGTCATATTTCACAATCTTTCTGGTTATGACAGCCACTTATTCATAAAGAAATTAAAAGGTGAGGTTTCATGCATTCCAAGTACTGAAGAGAAGTATATATCATTTTCCAATAAGATCGTTGTTGATACATTTATTAAAGAGGGTAAAACAATTGAAGTTAAACGCGAACTTCGTTTCATAGATAGTTTTAGATTTATGCCATCGAGTCTCGATACACTGGTTAATAATTTGGACAAAAGCAAGTGCAGAAATATAGCTAGATTTTACGAGGGTCGACAATTAGATTTGCTGTTAAGAAAAGGTGTCTATCCGTATGAATATATAAATTCTGTGGAAAGGCTTGAAGAAAGGGAGTTACCTCCGATAGAAATGTTTCATTCAAAATTAAATAACGAAGACATATCTCAAGACGATTACGAACACGCTCAGACTGTTTGGAAAGAGTTTAACTGTCAAACGCTCAGAGATTATCACAATATATATAACCAGTCTGACGTTCTTCAATTGGCTGATGTGTTTGAGAACTTTAGAGATGTGTGTATGACTAATTATAAATTGGATCCTGCATGGTACTACACTTCACCAGGGTTAGCTTGGGAATCAGCTTTAAAAAAAGACTAAGATTGAGCTTGAATTGCTAAGCGATTACGATATGCTGCTGATGGTTAAACATGGAATAAGAGGAGGAATAAGTACAATATCGCATCGCTATGCAAAAGCTAATAATAAATACATGGGAGATAAATTTAACAAAAACGAACCTTCGAAATTCATTCCATATCTTGATTGTAATAATTTATATGGTTGCGCTATGAGTAAGCCTTTACCTACGCATGGGTTTGAATGGATGACTGCAGAAGAAATAGAGAACTGGAAAGAAGTTAGCTGTATCCTTGAAGTAGACTTGGAATATCCCACCACGTTGCATGACCTTCATAACGACTATCCTTTAGCGCCGGAGACGATAGAAGTGAATGGAGTAGATAAATTAATACCGAATTTGAATGATAAAAAGAAGTACATATTACACTATGAAAATTTGAAATTGTATGAAAGTTTGGGATTAAAAATTACTAAAATACACAGAGGTATAAAATTTGAAGAAAGCACATGGCTCAAAACATATATTGATTTAAATACCCGACTGAGAACCGAGGCAGCTAATGATTTTGAAAAAGATTTCTTCAAACTAATGAACAATAGCGTGTTTGGCAAGACCATGGAAAACATTGAAAACAGGATAGATTTCAAATTGGTAAGTGACAGAAAGAAAGCCGATGCATTGATTGCAAAACCGTACTTTGACCGCAGGACGATATTTGCCGAAAATCTCGTCGGTGTGCACATGAAAAAAACGAAATTAAAGCACGATAAGCCTATATACCTAGGAATGGCAATATTAGATTTGAGTAAGACTTTGATGTATGATTTCCAATATAATTATATAAAGAAAAAATATGGTGATAAAGCCAAGTTGTTGTTCACAGACACGGATTCGTTGATGTATGATATACAGACGGATGACTTTTATGCCGACATTTCTAATGATGTAAAAGATAGATTTGACACTAGTGATTATCCTAAGGATCACCCATCTGGAATTAAGAGTGGAGTTAATAAGAAGATCATTGGTATGTTCAAAGACGAAGCTTGTGGAAGACAGATTGTAGAATTTGTTGGATTAAGAGCAAAGTTATACTCATACAAAGTGATGAATAAAGAGCACAAGAAATGTAAAGGAGTCAAGAAAAAAGTTGTTGATCAAAGTATATCGCATGATGACTACAAAAATTGCTTATTTAAGAGACAGGATCAGTTGAGAAAGATGAACGTCTTTCGATCGCGCCTCCATGATATCTATACCGAAGAAATAAATAAAGTTGCATTAAGCGCAGATGACGATAAACGCGTAATCATGGACGACGGTGTGCACACACTCGCATACGGACATTACAGCCTTAGACCATCAGATAAATAAAGTGAACATGTTTTGACTTATTTATTGATTGATTGTGACTGAATGATTGACTTGATTTCCCATTTTGTCCCAGGTCCCATTGATATATTGATTGAACTGATTACCTTGATTGATTGATTAAATTAACTTAAGTATTAATTAAGTTTTGACTGATTTCCCAAAATGTCCTAGGTCTCATTGATCAATTGATCAATGGAACTTAATTATGACTTGATTGATTGATTGACTTAATTATTAATTTAATTATGACTGATTGATTGATTGATTGCTATTAATTAGTAGTATTTTAAGCACAATAAAGCATAAAATTGAGGGTGTCGTCGAAATCATTCATAAATTGTGGTTATATCGTGGTTATATCAACTTAACAAGCATAATGAATCTTGGCGTACTCTAATCGAGACGGCCTATAAAATTTTACAATGAAGCCTAAAATTGCGGTCGTCGTCGAAATCATCCATAAATTGTGGTTATATCGTGGTTATATCACATGATATAAGCACAATGAAGCAAAAAATTGCTGTGGTCGTCGAAATCATCCAGAAATTGTGGTTATATCGTGGTTATGTCGTGGTTATATCACATGATATAAGCACAATGAAGCATAATGAAGCATAAAATTGCGATTGTATTCGAAATCATCCATAAATTGTGGTTATATCACAAATACTACTCATATTGAAAGCACAGTGAAGCAAAAAATTGCTGTGGTCGTCGAAATCATCCAGAAATTGTGGTTATATCGTGAATTTGGAATTAATTAGTAGTATTTTAAGCACAATGAAGCATAAAATTCCAGTTGTCGTCGAAATCATCCATAAATTGTGGTTATATCGTGGTTATATCGTGGTTATATCACATGATATAACCACAATGAAGCATAAAATTCCAGTTGTCGTCGAAATCATCCATAAATTGTGGTTATATCGTGGTTTGTCTCAGCCGAGTACAATTACTACTACTTTCTATAAACTCGATTAACTTACAGCACTACTTGTTAATCCAATATATTCGGCATTCCTTACAATCCTACAATATATATATATATATATATATATTAAATAGAAATATATATATATATATATATATATATATTTCTATTTAATATATATATATATATATATATATATATATTTCTATTTAATATTTGACAGATGCAATATTGTCTAAGTTCGGAGAGCATATCCTCAGTGTTTGGATTGGTCTGAGAATGGAACCAGAGTCAGAGAGAATTTTTAAGTGGAGCGACAACTCACCCGTATCCTTTACTAACTGGGGCAAAAACGAGCCCCAGCCAAACGCGGTATTGGTCTTCAGTTCGCTGCAAATCAATAACATACAAAATGTCTGCAATAGTCGCTTTGGTCTCCTACAAGCACTGTAATACAGTACATTCTAGTGTCTAGAAGTAGAGTCTGATGTAATATTATGGGGTTGAAATTACTTCGCTAATGATTTTAATATAGAAACAACAACAGCAACAACAGCAATTAGAGTGCTACAGTCATCAATGACAACATCGAGCACTATTGAGACAAAATCAAGCCGGCGAGCAAAAAGAAGATCCAAAAACGGTGCAAAATTCCAAAAGCCGGAAATTCTGTCCAAAGTAAAGGGAGTCAAAGAAAAGGTGGTTTAGGCGCAGGTCGCTGCTCATGGACACTGGATGGAAAAGAGAGATGGAAAAGATAGGTCTTCAACTGCCTATGGAACTGCTCATAGGAAAGCAAGGGCCGATGTGATACGAATGAAGATTTCCGAAGATTGGATGGAAGAGAATTCCAGATCTGCGGTGCAGCATACTGGAAAGAACGATTAGATAACTTAGAGCGCGAAGGTAAGCTAGGTCTCACAAGAGTAATTAATTTAGAAGGCCGAGTAACAGCAGGCTGCATCACTTTAATCAAGTGAGACATACAAGTTGGTCCAGGGATGGTGATGGACTTGTAGGTTAACGAAACTGTTTTGTAAATGATACTCTCTTTAATCTTTAGCTAGTGCAAAGACTTTAAAATAGGCCTAACGTGTGAGTACTTGGAACTACAAAAAAATTGCTCGCGCAAGAGAATTCTGAACAAACTGCAACCGATCAATCTCACAGCCAGGGAGATTTTTAAAAAATTGCAGTAGTCCAACTTCGATTGCATAAGAGCAGCACCAATTGTAGCAGCTGTCCACGTGACAAATATGGACGTATTCGACGAAGATGATGGATATGGAAGAAACACGCTTGTGAAGTTTTAGTTATGTGTTCGTGGAAGGTTAGGTGTTATCAAGGATAACCCCGAGATTTCTCACAGAAGAAACAGGTGATATTTTAATACCTGAAGATAACGAAAGAGTTTTTCCATTCATCTTCAGAAGCTGTTGAGGTGTCCCAACCAGCAAGAATTCAGTCTTAGATGGATTAAGTGCTAAGAAATTAGCAGACATCCAAAAGGATATAGAATGAAAACTTTATTGCAGGAGGGATTCAGCATCAGAATAGGAGTTAGGGGTGAAACAAGTGTACATTTGAGTGTCATCAGCATATAATTCATGATCAAGAGAATGGGAAGAGATTAGAGAGCTTAAGGGTGTTGTATAGAGGTTAAAGAGGATAGGACCAAGAACGGAGCCCAGAAGCACACCGTACTTTAAGTGTGAAGGCGAAGAGATGTACTCCATCACTTTCACACTAAAAGAACGATCCGCCAGATTGAGGGAAAACCGATCAAGAACAATTCCACGAATACCAAACCAGGAAGAAAGGCGTTCCAGAAGAATATTGTGATCACTGGTATCAAAAGCAGCCGAGAGATCAAGCATACATAATCCAGTTAAGCGTTGTGTGCACATGGCGTTAACAATAGAATTGCACACAGATAGAAGCACCGTTTCAGTTGAACGATGCTTAGTATAAGCAGCTTGATGCTTATTAAATAGACCATTGTAAGAGAGATGAGTAGAAAGCCCCTGAAGAACAATTCTTTCAGTGAGCTTAGATATGTATGACAGATTAGATATAGGCCTGTAATTCGACAATGATTCCTTATCCAGTGTGGGCTTTTTAAGCAATGGAGTAATAGCTGCAGCAAGCTATTACACGCTTAAAAAGGCGAGGAAATATGCCAATAGAGAGAGAGATATTAACAATCAATGTTAATACAGGAGCAAGTATTTGAATACACTTCTTTAAAAGAGAGGTTGGGATAGGGTCCAAGTCACAATGTTTGGCTGGAGAGTCTAAAACTAATTTAGTAATCTCTTCAATTGTCACTGGAGAGAAATTAGAAAGCTCATCCTTGGAATGATCTACGTGAGTATGAGGAGTAGAGTTAGGAGGTGGAGTGATAGATTCTCTAAGATTGCTTATCTTATCTGTAAAGTAGTAGGAAAATTGTTCAGGTAGTGACTCAACAGGAGTAGAAGGAAGAGAAGGAGAATTAGATCTATGTAAAAGATCATTAACGGTTTTCCACAATCTCTTTACATTCACAGCCTTACTGACCAAAGAGGAGTAGTACTCTTTCTTAGCATTAGCAATAGCAGTACGATAGATCTTGTGTTGCAAATTAGAAACAGTTTTCAAAAATCTGAATGGGTATGACGCCACTTTCATTCAGCTCTACAGCATGCAGTAGCTTTCTCAGATCAGAAGTGTACCAAGGGTTAGATTTCTTAAGCTTCTTGGTAGTCAGAGGTGCATGCTTATCGAGTGGAGATGAAAGAGTAGTGTAAACTGTTTTACTAATTCATCAAGATCATTAGCAGGAGACTTGATCAAAGTCGAATTTTCAAGATCAGAACAAAAGAGATCAAGATCAACGTTATTTACACACCTAAATGAAACAGTAGATGAATTTTTAATAGTATCTGGCTTAACATGATTATAAGTGAATACCACAGAAAAATGGTCTGACGGCGAGTGAGATAAAATAGTAACAGTTAAAGGATCAATAGCAGAGAGACTTGGTGTAATAACAACATCAAGTGTATGATGGTCAATGTGTGTAGTAACATTCACATGTTGAACAGCATTACAAGAGGATAGCAAAGTATTAAACTGCTGAGTTAAAGGATCAAGAGGATAATCAAGGTGAATGTTGAGGTCACCTGTAATCACAAAGTCTGATTTAGAACGGAAGATGTAGTACGGAAGGAGAGTAGGGTAGAAAACTCCGATAAAAAGAGAAAGGTTTGGCATAGGGGGACGAAGATGGTGGTCGATACACTGCAACAACTCCACCACCCTTAACACCAGATATCCTAGAGTCACGATTTGCAATAAACAAATCATAACCTGGAGGAAGAATGGACATCAGTTCAGAAGGAGTGGTTATAGAGGATAGCCAAGTTTCACTGATAGCAAAACAGTCAAACTTGTGAGTCTCAGGCAACTCATGCAAAGCAATGATATGGTCTGAGTTCGAGAGGGAACGGATGTTAAGAGAACAAAGAGAAATATTGCTGCGAAGAGAATTAACCGGAATTCTCGATCGAAACATGCTTACAAACCTGACAAATCAGTAATTGTAAACAATTCAGAAAGTACAATATAAATTACAATATAGTTATACACAAATTACATAAAAAGATACAAATATGCAATAATTAACTAACAATCAAAACGTAAACACTATAACTGTAACAATTTAAACACTAAAAGCAATAAAAAATTACGTGTAACGGATCAACTATAACGGTAAAATAACGGTCAAAACTGTAAATTTATTTTTCAACAAAATAACTATATAACTGATTAACAATATAACATATGAACTAAGTTAAAAGTACGCCAATGAACTTAATCAAGTCTAAAACTATTCACTCAAGACGCTAAATTTCAAAACAAGATAAGGCATACATTGCATGGGTTGGAACTATCAACTGCTCGTGTAAAATATTGCAATGATGGAGTTTAAATTTTTGTAATAATGTAATGACCCCTATTGTTTATCTCGTTATATGCCTACGTATTTGGCAATAAAATGTACATTTTAGTTGAAATACTAGTTAAGTAGCTAAATAACTAATTAACTAACTAATTAACTTATTAGCGAATTAAGTAACTAATTAACTTATAAACAAACTGACTTACTGACTAACTGATTGACTTGACTGACTGACTGACTGACTGACTGACTAACCGACTGACTGACTGACTAATGAACTGTCTAACTGACTGACTGACTGACTTAATGGATGATTGAGTGACTGACTCTCTAACTCACTCACTGACTAACTTACTGACTTATTGATTCACTGATTGACTCACTCACTGACCCACTCACTGACTTACTCACTGACTGACTCACTCACTGACTCACTCACTGACTACTAACTGGTTAGCTCACTGACATACTGATTCACTGACTGACTAATTGATTCACTGACTCACTGACTGACTCACTCACTGACGTACTGATTCACGACTGACTGATTAACGCACTGACTGACTGACTCAATGACTCACTGACTGACTGATTGACTAACTGACTCACTGACTGACTGACTGAATGATGAAACTACTGCGCATATTCCCGCAGGTTCCATGTGTGGAGATGTGGATAACTCCAGGTCCTCCAGGCTCCTGGAACGACCTTCAGTGCAGCTCTAAGAGAGGCTACGTGTGTCAGACATACAAGGGTAAAATATATTTCAGTAGTTGTGCAAATTAGTGTATATATGTTTATTGCATATGGAATAATATCATTGCACAGAAGATATCTAGTATAGCGCTTTAAAGTTGAAGCTCTAAGTTATTAAGTCACTAATTTGAAAGTAAACAGTACATGTATGTACTGTATGTTGAAATGCGAATAGTCATTGTGGTGTAACTCAAATTTATATGCAATTAAATTATTTGCTATATAAACTTAGTGTTCCTCATTTGATGTTTCTCCAGGAATTCATAAATTAATCACTGAGTTGACTAAGCAAGAACTAAGGAAGGCAACGGGAAGCAGCCTCAGAAGCCATATCATTCCATAGTTATAAGAGTAGGAATATGTTAATTGAATATCTAGGAATATACGAATATGAAGTAATATGTTTGAATATGTAGGAAAATATATGAATATGTATGGTTGGACCACTTGGTAGAGCACTAGAAAGAGAGAGAGAGAGAGAGACTAATATTTGAAAATTACTAGAGTACGATAATGTTCATTATTAATATAATTACTTCAGACTCAGCTAGTCCTATTAGCACCCCACCCGTTACGTCATCCCACTCCTGTCCAACGGGATTCACTCCAGTTGGCGAGTCCTGCTACAAAGTCCATTCAACCGGAAGCACATGGAACGCAGCCATGGAGACAGTCTGTAAACAAGATGGCGCTGAACTTGTGTCCGTGCACACGGCAGTGGAGCACGCAGCGTTGATCGTATTTCTTCAGGATCATCCTGATCAGCTGACTGATCTCATATGGATTGGACTCCACTTTGTAGAGGTTGTCGGATTGTTCGGTGATAGAATAGTCTCATGTAATGAAAAATTATAATTAATAGGGCTTAGTTTTTGTCAGGGCTTAGTTGTCGTCAGTAACTAGTTGTAGTCAGGAACTAGTTGTCAGGGCTTAGTTGTCGTCAGGGCTTATTTGTCGTCAGGGCTTAGTTGTCGTCAGGACTTAGTTGTCGTCAGGGTTTAGTTGTCGTCAGGGCTTAGTTGTCGTCAGTGAAGTAATTTATATATCTCTTCGTCAGAACTTCTTCACGAATTAGCTTAAAGTAAAGGCTAAGCCTTGAAATTTGTGTCTCATAATTAATTATGAAATACATCATTTTAGTGACAGAGATTTAAATTACTAAAATATTTTAGAATTGTGACAATTAGGTATTTATAATTTGCATATGACGGGAAATGTGAGACTGAAATATGCAGTAGGATTTCAAAAGCAAAAGCGGCCTTTGGTAGTAGAAAAGAACTTTTAGCAAAAAGACTGACGAAAGACACAAATATAAAGATAGTGAAAACTTTGGTTTGGACCACGCTATTGTATGGATGTGAGACATGGACCTTAAGGAAGGAAGATACTAGGAAACTGGAGGCATTGGAAATGTGGATTTGGAGAAGAATGGAGAGGATTAGCTGTACTCAAAAGATTACAATTGAGGAAGTTTTAAAGAGAGTTGGTACAGATAGGCAGTTGATAAAATTAATGTATTAAGAAATAGGAAAAAGAGTTGGATTATATTCTAAAATAGACTCTATTTCTTGGTCTATTAATAGTGCATATAGAAGGTAGAATGGAAGGGAAAAGAGGCAGGGGCAGGCTGAGATTAGGTATGTTGGATGACTTAAAGACTCAAGCATATGGGGAAATGAAAAGGAAACCGGAATACAGAGAAGAGTGGAGGCGTTGTATACCATGTACCCTACAGTAGGCAGTGCACTAAGAGAGAGAGAGAGAGATTACAGTTGTCATAATTTCAATTGAAGCTCCCCTTTGAACATTTTCCTATTCGATATAAGTATTATATGGTCGACCAGCGTATCATGATAATAATTATAATATCAACGTAGTATAAGAATAACATGCATTAATAATTGCTAATTAATATGCAGATGATTTTATAATAGGGATCTTCAGTCTACTATTGGTCAGACAACTGGCACGTGACTTTTACTAATTGGAGGGCGGGGCAGCCGCTGAAAGGAGAGGGGGGGGGGTGTGTAGCCACTGACGTCACAGGTCACTGGTCTGATGCTAAGTGCTCTAATGTCTACAGCTTTGTCTGCGAGATCACAACCGGTTACTACTATAGTTTAATAAAATAAACAATAAATAGGCAATATTAAAATACCTTAATGATAGAAATGAATTTCGTTGATTGATAAATGGATTCAACTAGTAATACAATTTAATTAGCTAATGAAAGCGAAAAAGTAATTGACTACGAAAACGTTTGTATAATGTTTTGCCTTTTCAGTTAGTTAAACGTTTCAAACACGGGAAACCAGATATATGAGTTTTTGAAATTTGACTCATTCATCATCATCATCTTCCCTTAAATCTCAGTTTAACCAGGGTCAGGATACGAATAGATTTTTTCCATTCGTTTAAGTTTTGTGGTAATTACTTGGCGCTCACCAACCGAATGCTGCTTTCTGACGTTGGTATAGATCTTAGTGCTTTATTAGCCTTCTACGACACGTGCAATCACCGATTGGTCAAATTCTTCAAACTATCCGGGCATCATACGGAGATGAACTTCGACTCATTGATTGATTAATTTTCATATTTAATGTGACAGCTGCGCCTAAGACAACCCCCACACCCCAGGGAGGGCTCTGCCCTAAGAACACAACCCTACATCGCTGGTCTACCTACGGCAGCAACTGCTACGCGCCGGTGACCAACAGCAAGAACTGGGAACAGGCTCAAGCTGATTGTCTGAGTGTAGGGGCGGACCTAGCATCGATCCACGAGCCTCTGGAAAACAGCTTCGTGTTTAATCTCCTTTCAACCATGAGTAACGCTCATTGGATTGGTATGAAGAAAACTGGAGCGAGTAAGTAGTAGTTTGAAATAATAAAAAGCACTGAAACTTTACTTTAAAAATATTTCAGAATTAATTAATTATAATCTGGTATCTTCTACGATTAATTTTTCATTTATTTAATATTTATTATTACTTATTTAATATTAATTTGTTATTTATTGTTGTTGTTTGCCCTTTTAAAGGCTTAGTTATTTAAAATTACATAAACAGGAATATACTGAAGGATATAATAATTTTTATAGAAGTGTAGGCTATAATGAGTTAAATGTACTTTCAAATTTTATTTCATTTTATTAATTTAAATTTTTTAAAGTACTTTTTAAATCTTTACTGCCCTAATATTATTGCAGGGTTTGGAAGCAGACGTTAAATTGTTGCTACTAAAACACTGTATTGATGTGAAATAGATCAGCCGTACTTATGGCAGGATGCCAGTGAGGTGGAGTATGTCAATTGGATGATTGGAGAACCCAACAACGTTAACAGAAGTGATCAGAACTGTGTGCGAGTTCTCAGAACTTCTGCGAACATGAATTGGGACGATTACTCGTGTACCGAGTACATCCCTTACGTCTGCAAAACACCGAAAAGTTAGCAGTTTTTTCTAAATACCTAGGCATATAATATCTATACCTATTATGAAATTTGGAAAGTTCATTTAACTAGGTATAGTTGTTTATTTTTGCTTTTTTGGTAAATGTATTTATATAATGTAAATGTACTTATATAATGTCGTTCTCAGTCATATATTGAAGTATTGGTTATTATTAGTATTAGTGTTAGTTAAGGTTAATAGTAGTAGGATTATTGGGGGGCTAGGACAAAATGATATTCAAGGCAAAGTTATGCATAAAATTTAGCTCAAATCAATATTTGGCCTTGTCTTGCCTTGAATGATCCATACTCAAATGTTTATGAATAATTTAAGCACACCCCAGCCTTAAAAATGGCTAATTTCAATTTTAGCTTTCATGCTAGACGATGGTCCTGAAGTTTAAGCACAGCCCGGCCTTATAGCCTAGCTCAATTCTATATTTAGCCTAGCTCTACCTTCAAGTAAATAGGAATTTTCCATTCATTAGTTTCTTGCTCAAGTGACCTTGAAAAATTTCCATGACTGATAATCATGTGACCGAGAATAGAAACCAATGGAAAAACCCAAGTTTCGGTTCGTGCTATAAATAGCTCGTTACGCAACAACCAAATGACAATGAGTCATCGCAGTGCGGTAAGCAGGATGTAAAGACCTACAGTTTTGCTTCGTCAGCATATTGACGAGCTAATCCTGTTTCAATAGTAAATATACTATTAAAACTTTCATTTAACCATTGTAAATTTATAGCAGCCATCAACAATCCTACCATCGTTTATAATAAAGAACTTTGTATAATGTTTAGTTTCTTTAGCAGCTTCATATATCGACTTGAATTCCACAACTTCACCAGTGAGTGTGTTTTCCAATCTCACAGGTCTAGGATTATTTCTTATAGTCTTCAAGTACTCATACCTTAGGCCTATATCCTTGTTAGGATCAACTTCTTTTGGCGGATATTTTCTAGGTCTTCCTCTTTTTCTTGTTGTCTTATCTTCGTCTCTCACTTCTTCAAGCTTCACTTCGGCGGTTGAGTCTTTCATTTTATATACGCAAGATAATTTATTTAAATGAAAATCAATTTAAAAAAATCATAGTTACTTTAAAAAATTTGTTGATATAAAAAATGACAGACACAGTAGATGGTACTTCGCTTTCAAGTAAACTGAAAGCATTTTTAATTAGAAAGCTTGAAGAAAGGCAAACAGTTGTTAAAAAACTAAAGCGAAAGCGAAAGATTGTAAAAACACTTTCCTACACTACCGCGGTAGCTTCGATTGTAATTTCCGCAGTGCTAGCTGCAACTGCTACAGCTGTTGTAATCCCACCTGTTGCTATAATAGTGTTATCCACTACAAGCGGTATATTGACAGCCTTCGCCAATAAATTCAATTTTCAAGCTAAAAGTAATAAACTAAATACAGAAATTGAAAAACTGAATAAGCTCAATGATAGATTTGACTTTGTAGTCAGCTGTAATGGAAATCTAACGGAGGCATCCTACAATCAGATCATTTCTGAATTCACATAAGAAAATTTGTTAATACATTTATTAACGAATTTAACGATAGCGTTAATATCCAAGTCAAACGCCTTTTTGCTCACTTAATATTACAATCTGCTTCAGTAGCTCACTGCTAAAATATACAATACCTAAATCGAGAATTAATAGATTCTTTTGTACCAAGAGATCCAAATCTTGATTTTGTCTTTGTGGATCACAATGTTTAACAAATCTATTTATTATTTTACGACATTTTTTTACAATTAAGATCCTTTCTTCTGGCATAGCTGCCAGTAATTTAGCTCGAATCAAAGCATTTTTAAATGTAATGAATTGATGAACATTTAGTTCCTGAATAATGTGTATAATGATATTTTTCAGATCATTCATGTAAATAAAATGTGTAAATTCGGGGAGCAACTCCACATCCTCTAGTTGTGAGAATATCGATAGTATGCTCTTTACTCGAGAATATATTGCAAGAAACTTTGACTTGTAACTCGTAAGGTCTGGAAAGATTTTAAAAAGTTCAGTCAGATGGTCAGCCACCTTTATCAAATTTTCATTTGTAATTTCGTCGTTTTGAGTTGATATTAGCAAAAACACTTTGTCAAAATTTCTAGCTTCTTGCATTTTCCAAAGGAGATCATTTTGAAGTTCAGTCATTCTGTTCGGTATGTCAGTATTAACATGGCGACCCAGTGAATCAATATCTTCGTTTAATTTTATAAATTTCTCATCACAATACCTCTTTGTAATGACATCAGCGTCATTTTCAGGAGGGTGTTTAACATAAGTGATACGATTATTATTCATATATAAACTACCAGTCATGGAATCACCATTAATGTGTACCATGCGTTTCCTAATTTCCGATTCAGCGTGTGCGATCAATTTCCGACAATAATTCTTACTAATGGCGTCACTGTCTTGTTCAGGTTCTTTAACATTAGTTATACGATTGTTGCTCATATTAATGTCTCCATTCATTGAACCACCATTCACACTGAGTTTCGTATCAATATTTTTTTGTATAGCAATGTCATTAGCAACTACGTTTTGTTCTACTTCTTTTAGGATGTCTACTCTTAAATTTTTAGCAAACTCGTTAACATAAAGATCGCAGTACTCCTTTGTGACAACATCCGCATCCGTTTCAGGAGGATGTTTAACGTTTAAAATTCTATTGTTGCTCATATTAATGTCTCCGGTGATATCTCCTCCAGTTTTGTCAAGTTTGATACTGTCGAGTTTATCAACAAGCTCGACAATTGGCCTGAAAACTGAGTCTACATGCTCCATCAAATCACCAGTTGTTGAATGCGATTTGCCACCAGTTTTCGATATAGTACTCATTTTATAATAAAAATTTAAATGTTATATAAAAATGTCAAAGTATACAAACTACGGTGTAACGTTGACTAAAGGTCAGGTCCAAAAACTAAAGAGCGCGTGCGATCATGATAGAGAGGTTAAAATACGAATATTAAAAAAGAATTTGTCGGGTAATACGAATCTTCCTCTAACCCAAACTCAAATTAACAAAATTAAAAAGGCTACATCTGGAATAGAATTGTGTCTGAGTAGAGCACAATTAAAACACATGGAAAAGAATGGAGGATTTCTGCCGTTGTTGGCAGCAGCCATTCCCGCCATCGTGGGAGCTATAGGTGGATTGGCAGGTGGAATTAGCTCGGCAGTGAATTCGACTAGACAGACAAATGAATTGAAGAGACATAATCAAGAATTGGAAAACATAACCAAGCAACAACTCGGCGCAGGCTTAATCAGCGACGCAATAGCTCCAATCCCTGTTATAGGTAAAACGCTATCAAATGCGTTGAAGAAATTTGGACTCGGTGGATGCGTCAAGAATTTGAAAGGAGCCAAGTGGGGTAATGGATTGTATTTGGAAAGAGGCGGATCAGGAGTTTTTTTTAGCCAGACAGGGGGAGGTGTAAACTTCCCCCAATTTCTAAAATCATTCAAAACCATCAAACCGCTAAGTAACTTTGATATTATAGAAAAATGCAAAGAGCTAAAAATTCCACATTTCAAAGGTGTATTCATGCGGGACGAGCTAAATGGATTAGCAAGTAACAACGAATGTTTAATTCTTAATATAGACGATAGCGAAGGAGACGGAACACACTGGACATCTTTGTATAGTAATGATGGTAAATGTTTATACTTTGACAGTTACGGTTTCATACCTCCATTAGAAGTTCAGAATTATTGCAAAGATAAGGAAAGTTATTATAATACATTCAAAATTCAAGCACCGAACGAAGTCATCTGCGTTCATTACTGCATTTACGTGCTTTATAAACTGAATAATGGATCTAAATTTACCGATATATTAAATGAATTATACGAGAGAAACAATTTAAAATAATAACTACTACATAAAAATGGTAGACTTGAATACTAACTATTCGAAAATTTATCAAAAAATTTACGGTAGCAACTATGAGAGCAAGCATCACGATATATTTCCTAAAAATATATTTATGATACTAGCTGGCAGCACCGGTTGTGGTAAGACAAATCTAATGATGAACTTTATTATGAAAAAATTAGTGCATTACGACGATATCATGGTGTACACAATGACACCCGATCAAGATGCTTATAAATACCTTCGAGATTGTAATGATGTAGTTAAAAAGAAATCTAAATCAGGTAAAGATATTGTTACTTTTCACAACCCAGATGATGGAATTGCTCACCCTTCGGAACTCGATGCAAATAAAACACATGTAATATTTGATGACGTCATGAATGAAGATCAGAAAGTCATGACAGAGTATTTTTGTCAAGGTAGACACAATAATGCGAATGTATTCTATTTATGTCAGAGCATACATAAACTGAAAAAACATGGCATACGTCAAAATGCCAATATTTTTATTTTATTTCAACATGATGAGAAGTCGCTGAAATATTTTTATGAAACACACGTATCGGGAGATATGTCATTTAAAGAGTTTGAAAAAATCTCCAATGAAGCGTGGGCAAGAAAGCATGGATATATTGTAATAAATCTGTGGGAAGATCCTGATTGTGGACGATAGTAGTAGGATTATTGGGGGGCTAGGACAAAATGATATTCAAGGCAAAGTTATGCATAAAATTTAGCTCAAATCAATATTTGGCCTTGTCTTGCCTTGAATGATCCATACTCAAATGTTTATGAATAATTTAAGCACACCCCAGCCTTAAAAATGGCTAATTTCAATTTTAGCTTTCATGCTAGACGATGGTCCTGAAGTTTAAGCACAGCCCGGCCCTATAGCCTAGCTCAATTCTATATTTAGCCTAGCTCTACCTTCAAGTAAATAGGAATTTTCCATTCATTAGTTTCTTGCTCAAGTGACCTTGAAAAATTTCCATGACTGATAATCATGTGACCGAGAATAGAAACCAATGGAAAAACCCAAGTTTCGGTTCGTGCTATAAATAGCTCGTTACGCAACAACCAAATGACAATGAGTCATCGCAGTGCGGTAAGCAGGATGTAAAGACCTACAGTTTTGCTTCGTCAGCATATTGACGAGCTAATCCTGTTTCAATAGTAAATATACTATTAAAACTTTCATTTAACCATTGTAAATTTATAGCAGCCATCAACAATCCTACCATCGTTTATAATAAAGAACTTTGTATAATGTTTAGTTTCTTTAGCAGCTTCATATATCGACTTGAATTCCACAACTTCACCAGTGAGTGTGTTTTCCAATCTCACAGGTCTAGGATTATTTCTTATAGTCTTCAAGTACTCATACCTTAGGCCTATATCCTTGTTAGGATCAACTTCTTTTGGCGGATATTTTCTAGGTCTTCCTCTTTTTCTTGTTGTCTTATCTTCGTCTCTCACTTCTTCAAGCTTCACTTCGGCGGTTGAGTCTTTCATTTTATATACGCAAGATAATTTATTTAAATGAAAATCAATTTAAAAAAATCATAGTTACTTTAAAAAATTTGTTGATATAAAAAATGACAGACACAGTAGATGGCACTTCGCTTTCAAGTAAACTGAAAGCATTTTTAATTAGAAAGCTTGAAGAAAGGCAAACAGTTGTTAAAAAACTAAAGCGAAAGCGAAAGATTGTAAAAACACTTTCCTACACTACCGCGGTAGCTTCGATTGTAATTTCCGCAGTGCTAGCTGCAACTGCTACAGCTGTTGTAATCCCACCTGTTGCTATAATAGTGTTATCCACTACAAGCGGTATATTGACAGCCTTCGCCAATAAATTCAATTTTCAAGCTAAAAGTAATAAACTAAATACAGAAATTGAAAAACTGAATAAGCTCAATGATAGATTTGACTTTGTAGTCAGCTGTAATGGAAATCTAACGGAGGCATCCTACAATCAGATCATTTCTGAATTCACATAAGAAAATTTGTTAATACATTTATTAACGAATTTAACGATAGCGTTAATATCCAAGTCAAACGCCTTTTTGCTCACTTAATATTACAATCTGCTTCAGTAGCTCACTGCTAAAATATACAATACCTAAATCGAGAATTAATAGATTCTTTTGTACCAAGAGATCCAAATCTTGATTTTGTCTTTGTGGATCACAATGTTTAACAAATCTATTTATTATTTTACGACATTTTTTTACAATTAAGATCCTTTCTTCTGGCATAGCTGCCAGTAATTTAGCTCGAATCAAAGCATTTTTAAATGTAATGAATTGATGAACATTTAGTTCCTGAATAATGTGTATAATGATATTTTTCAGATCATTCATGTAAATAAAATGTGTAAATTCGGGGAGCAACTCCACATCCTCTAGTTGTGAGAATATCGATAGTATGCTCTTTACTCGAGAATATATTGCAAGAAACTTTGACTTGTAACTCGTAAGGTCTGGAAAGATTTTAAAAAGTTCAGTCAGAAGATGGTCAGATGGTCAGCCACCTTTATCAAATTTTCATTTGTAATTTCGTCGTTTTGAGTTGATATTAGCAAAAACACTTTGTCAAAATTTCTAGCTTCTTGCATTTTCCAAAGGAGATCATTTTGAAGTTCAGTCATTCTGTTCGGTATGTCAGTATTAACATGGCGACCCAGTGAATCAATATCTTCGTTTAATTTTATAAATTTCTCATCACAATACCTCTTTGTAATGACATCAGCGTCATTTTCAGGAGGGTGTTTAACATAAGTGATACGATTATTATTCATATATAAACTACCAGTCATGGAATCACCATTAATGTGTACCATGCGTTTCCTAATTTCCGATTCAGCGTGTGCGATCAATTTCCGACAATAATTCTTACTAATGGCGTCACTGTCTTGTTCAGGTTCTTTAACATTAGTTATACGATTGTTGCTCATATTAATGTCTCCATTCATTGAACCACCATTCACACTGAGTTTCGTATCAATATTTTTTTGTAGAGCAATGTCATTAGCAACTACGTTTTGTTCTACTTCTTTTAGGATGTCTACTCTTAAATTTTTAGCAAACTCGTTAACATAAAGATCGCAGTACTCCTTTGTGACAACATCCGCATCCGTTTCAGGAGGATGTTTAACGTTTAAAATTCTATTGTTGCTCATATTAATGTCTCCGGTGATATCTCCTCCAGTTTTGTCAAGTTTGATACTGTCGAGTTTATCAACAAGCTTGACAATTGGCCTGAAAACTGAGTCTACATGCTCCATCAAATCACCAGTTGTTGAATGCGATTTGCCACCAGTTTTCGATATAGTACTCATTTTATAATAAAAATTTAAATGTTATATAAAAATGTCAAAGTATACAAACTACGGTGTAACGTTGACTAAAGGTCAGGTCCAAAAACTAAAGAGCGCGTGCGATCATGATAGAGAGGTTAAAATACGAATATTAAAAAAGAATTTGTCGGGTAATACGAATCTTCCTCTCACCCAAACTCAAATTAATAAAATTAAAAAGGCTACATCTGGAATAGAATTGTGTCTGAGTAGAGCACAATTAAAGTACATGGAAAAGAAGGGAGGATTTCTGCCGTTGTTGGCAGCAGCCATTCCCGCCATCGTGGGAGCTATAGGTGGATTGGCAGGTGGAATTAGCTCGGCAGTGAATTCGACTAGACAGACAAATGAATTGAAGAGACATAATCAAGAATTGGAAAACATAACCAAGCAACAACTCGGCGCAGGCTTAATCAGCGACGCAATAGCTCCAATCCCTGTTATAGGTAAAACGCTATCAAATGCGGTGAAGAAATTTGGACTCGGTGGATGCGTCAAGAATTTGAAAGGAGCCAAGTGGGGTAATGGATTGTATTTGGAAAGAGGCGGATCAGGAGTTTTTTTAGCCAGACAGGGGGAGGTGTAAACTTCCCCCAATTTCTAAAATCATTCAAAACCATCAAACCGCTAAGTAACTTTGATATTATAGAAAAATGCAAAGAGCTAAAAATTCCAAATTTCAAAGGTGTATTCATGCGGGACGAGCTAAATGGATTAGCAAGTAACAACGAATGTTTAATTCTTAATATAGACGATAGCGAAGGAGACGGAACACACTGGACATTTTTGTATAGTAATGATGGTAAATGTTTATACTTTGACAGTTACGGTTTCATACCTCCATTAGAAGTTCAGAATTATTGCAAAGATAAGGAAAGTTATTATAATACATTCAAAATTCAAGCACCGAACGAAGTCATCTGCGGTCATTACTGCATTTACGTGCTTTATAAACTGAATAATGGATCTAAATTTACCGATATATTAAATGAATTTTACGAGAGAAACAATTTAAAATAATAACTACTACATAAAAATGGTAGACTTGAATACTAACTATTCGAAAATTTATCAAAAAATTTATGGTAGCAACTATGAGAGCAAGCATCACGATATATTTCCTAAAAATATATTTATGATACTAGCTGGCAGCACCGGTTGTGGTAAGACAAATCTAATGATGAACTTTATTATGAAAAAATTAGTGCATTACGACGATATCATGGTGTACACAATGACACCCGATCAAGATGCTTATAAATACCTTCGAGATTGTAATGATGTAGTTAAAAAGAAATCTAAATCAGGTAAAGATATTGTTACTTTTCACAACCCAGATGATGGAATTGCTCATCCTTCGGAACTCGATGCAAGTAAAACACATGTTGTAATATTTGATGACGTCATGAATGAAGATCAGAAAGTCATGACAGAGTATTTTTGTCAAGGTAGACACAACAACGCGAATGTATTCTACTTATGTCAGAGCATACATAAACTGAAAAAACATGGCATACGTCAAAATGCCAATATTTTTATTTTATTTCAGCATGATGAGAAGTCGTTGAAGTATTTTTATGAAACACACGTATCGGGAGATATGTCATTTAAAGAGTTTGAAAAAATCTGCAATGAAGCGTGGGCAAGAAAGCATGGATATATTGCAATAAATCTGTGGGAAGATCCTGATTGTGGACGATATTTGTTAAATTACAATAAAATGTATATACCTCAAAAATACCTAAAAATACATAATAATACCTAAAAATACCTAAAGATACCTAAAAATATCTAAAAATACATAATAATACATAATAATACCTAAAAATACCTAAAAATACCTAAAAATACCTAAAAATACATAATAAAAAATTTATGTGTCTAATAAAATGATGAAAGAGTTTGATATTAACCGGTTTACAAAAGCCAAGAACGAAGCCAAACAAATGTTTCGGAATGAGAAACTTGGTAATCAACAGGCATATGAGAGTCAAGCAAAGTTGTTCAAACCGTTAGTTGATACTACGAGGGAAACGGCTCAAATTCTAGAACAAAAGATTGTCGACAACAAGCAAAACTTGAGTGATATTTTAGTTCCCTTTACTAATCAATTGATGCGTTCAAATGATCAAAGAGAGGCTATACAGGCAATGCCATTTTATGATTCCCCAATTCCTGAACGAGAATCCACGCCAAGGAGGGATCCTTTAATTATTAATTTAGACAAGAATCTCAATGAAAGTGATCGAGAGAATCTAGAACTACTCGACCTGAAACTTCCAAGTGAAGTGTACGAAAACAACGAAATTGAAGCAACATTAAAGGAGATTCAAACGCGTAATAGACGAATAGGGCAGTACTTGGGAAGTAACAGTAAAAAGACAGAGGGTGAGAAAAAAATATGCGAGTCTCAACAGAAAACACTAGAGAAGTACAAGAGCATATTAACAAAGGCAAAAGCAGGGAGTGAGCTCTTGGGTGAAGGACTGAAGAATAAGAAGAAAAAGAAAACGCTGGTTCAACAAAAGCGTGGTAGAGGCAGGCCTAAAACAGACCAGGTTATAATTTATGAAAGCTCAGATCAATTGGTTCGTCTATTGAATGAAAATGTAGCAGCTCTACAAGCTGGAAACACTGGAGTGTATAATACCGCAGTTAGCATTTTGGATGAGTTATTAAGAATTAGAGTAATCACCAAAGGGTTGTACGATGTTATATATAAAAACCATTTCGAAGTTCTCTAAAATATCCAATTTAAAAATTTAATCCTGTCATTAAAAAATGGCGAAATTAACTCTGTCGAGCACGTCAACAGATTTTACTACATATCTGCACCCTCCAATAAGATTGGATTGTGATAGAAAGTATGAAGTAGCATTTATATCTCTGATGACGTATAATACAATTCCAAACATCACAGAAGTCAACAATAAATTTAAATATTCCACCGACGGCCGAAGTACTTGGAAAATAATCACGCTTTCAAAAGGTGCTTACGAATTAAAAGATATTAACGCTACGATTCAAAGAGAAATGCGAGAAAACGGCGACTACGATGCAATTAATGAAAAATATTATATAAACATAAGTCATTTAATTTTCAAGACAATTTTGACTATATCAGATGAAAAGTACATGGTTGATTTCAGACTGGAAAATTCAATAGGGCCTACTCTTGGCTTCACCAATGAAAACGTCTGCTTATCACAAGGAATTCATCTATCTACAAATATAATAGATATAGAAAAAGTCAATTCGATACAAGTCCATTGCGATATTGCTACTGGGAACTATCTTAATAGCAATAAATCTAATGTGATACATACATTCACACAGAGAGTAAATCCAGGCTATAAAATCATAGAGAATCCTACTCCTGAATTGATATTTTTACCAATAGTTCACAGAGGTGAAATTGATAGTATAAAACTGTGGCTGACCGATCAAGACAACAAACTTATCGATCTGATGGGTGAAAGAATTACTGTAGTATTACTAATTAGAGAAAAAATCTAATTTAAAAATATATTGTATTTAGTAAAAATGATTGTCAAAGAGAAATGCAAAGCATACAGTTCAAAACAAACTCTGGTACATGGACGGGGATTTGTTGATACACTGAAAGATGTGGGTTCGTACGTCTATCAGAATAAAGATTTAATTGCAAAGCCAATGCTAGGAGCAGTAGGTGATATTGCTGCATTCGGAATGACAGAGGCTAGTAAAGCACTCATTAGAAAGATAGCAGCAAAAAAAAGCAAAAATAGTCAGCTAACTCCAGAATCAGAGCAGATACTAGAACAATTAAGAAAATCAGGCAGTGGATTAAAACGATTTTAGTTTAAAATATTTGGTTAAATTTACACCAAAGGTGGTGTAAATTTGAAGTCAGTTTGCCCCCCTTTAAAGTACGCCGAGATGTCGTCTCGATACGAGTACGTCAAGATGTCGTCTCGATACGAGTATCCAATAATAGACCTACAATACTACAATACTGATCGTAATCTGCTTTTACCAACCTGTTTGTACTTTTTTTTTTGTTTTTAGTTTAAAATTAATTTTACATATATATAAAATGGAAACTGAAGTGCCAAACGAAATTTTCACACAACCATCGTCAATAATTGTTGACAATAGTGTAGAAAGTTCTCAATTCTCGTCTTTTATTCCACAGACTAAAGCTGGTTTTAATGATAGCCCTAATGTTATTGAAATTGATATCCCTGCAAGTGATTCGTATTACAACATATCTAAGAGCTTTCTTAAAATTAAGGGAAGATTACTAAGAAATGATAATAACAATGCCTTTGATGCAACAGCTCAAATAGCTTTGATTAATAATGCTATTCCATACCTCTTTTCTAGTATTGAGTACGATCTAGGAGGTAAATCAGTTGAATCATTACATTTTCCTGGACAGACCACGTCAATGTTGGGTTATTTGTCTTATCCTGACGATTTCAATAGCAGCGCGGGATTGAATCAATGTTGGAGAAAGGACACAAATGTTGGTGCAGTGTCCTCTAAATATAGACAATCTCCAGCAGTTGCAGGAGGCGCAACCATTGTTGCCAATCATTTTACACCGCAAGAAAATCCAGATTACAATGAAGGATTTGCGATTCGCCGACAACTTCTAATGAACAACGATGCGCCAGGCCAATTTTCATTCAACATACCATTTTCGCATCTATTTGGATTTTCCGATTATAACAAAGTACTTTACAATTTGCGACATACGTTGAGGTTCACTAGAACAGAAAACACATCAGCAATTCATAAAGCGAATAACGTTTTTGAAGGTAAAGTTTCACTAACGGATATTAGGTGGATGGTACCAAGAATAAAACCGTCAGTTGAAATGATAACTTCACTGCGAGAGTCTGTTGTAAGCAAAAGAAAAATTCCAATAAGTTTTAGCAGAAGAACTGACCAACATACTACAGTTACACGAGATGTACAGGAATTTGAATGGATGATCAATAGAGACGCTGGAATGAAAAAGCCTAGATGGATAATTGTTGGATTTCAAACTGACAAATCAAAAACACAGGAACAAAATCCAGCTGTGTTTGATCACCTTAACTTGACTAGTGCTTTTGTTGAATTGAATGATCAGAGATATCCTGCAGATGAACCGAGAATAAACTTTGCTACAAATGACTATGTAGATTTCTGCGCTATGGCAGATGAATTTAAGAAGGAACACTTTGGTTTTAATCATTTAATTGGAGGTACACAGATCGATATGATGAATTACAAAAAGCTATTTCCACTACTAGTCTTTGATGTAAGACATCAGAGTGAAATAATCAAAACTGATGTTATGAATATGAAACTTAATTTTAAATTTAGTCAAAATGTTCCAGAACATACTCATATGTATGTTACGATACTTTCCGATAGAGTGATGTACCTAACATCCGATGGTCAGACTCCCGATTATTATAGATTAATAAGTTTTCTAATATGAAAATTATGTTATAAAATTTTATAATGTAATTTAAAAATGTACTGCTTGAAATGTAAAAGGAAAACCGATTCTACACAGACGCAAGAGAGGTTGACTGCTAATAATAGAAAACAGCAATTTGCCATTTGTGGAGTGTGTGGAAGTAAAAAGTCAAAATTTGTCTCGGGTCAGGGTGTGTTTAATAATGTGTTATCGGCAGTTGGAAATACAGTTGGAGAACTACATTTACCTGCCAGACGTGGAGAGTACGTACCTAACGGTTCATTTAATAATCTCAACAAGTATTCGTACTGCGGTCCAGGCACAAAGTACGAACTGAGAAATCGCGAAGGTTATCAGGGTATAAATGAGTTGGATGGAATGTGTAAATTGCACGACCAGTTTTATACTGCAAATACCGATACAGCGAGCAGAAATATAAGCGACGAAGCTTTGGCTCATCGAGCATACGAAATTGCTAATGATTCAAGATTTGATAGTGCACAAAGAAATATGGCTCGATTTGTATACCACATCATGAAAAATAAGGCAAAGTTTGGTCTTGGTGTTGAGTCAAAAAACTTCAAGTAGGGTCCAGCGAAGAAAAAGGTTTGAAGCGAAACGTTGGACCCTTTGAAGAATTGGCTAGAGAATTACACAAACCGATTCGTAGAAAATTTACAAGACGTCAAGTTCACGTGTTTGAAGTTGATGAGATATGGGGAGCAGATTTAATCGAAATGCAGGAATGGAGTAGAGCTAATAAGGGCCACAGATACATGCTTAACGTCATCGATGTGTTTTCCAAGTATGCGTGGAGCATTCCGTTGAAAGACAAGAGAGGCGAAACTGTAGCCGAAGCCTTCAAATTTATTGTAAAAAGTTCAGACAGGTTGCCAAAGTTCTTGTGGGTGGATCAGGGTAAGGAATTTTACAACAAGAATATGGATGATTGGTTAAAGAAAAATAGTATTAAAAAATACTCTACATTTGGAGAACATAAATCGGCAGTTGTTGAGCGTTTCAATAGAAGCATCAAGGAGAAAATGTGGAAGAGGTTTACGGCTGAAAATACGAGAAATTGGATTGATATGATAAACGAATTAATTGTCATGTATAACAACACAAAGCATTCAACCGTAAAAATGACTCCAGCAGAGGCTAGTAGAAAGGAAAACGAAGCATTTATAATTAACAGTAGGAAGTATAGAAATTTGGAAACGAATCGAAAATTTGAGGTTGGTGATAGAGTTAGAATTAGTCGGATTAAGGGTGTTTTTGAAAAGGGATACCTACCCAATTGGTCTGAAGAGGTTTTCCAAGTAGTTAAAGTAAAGTATACTTCACCAGTTACATATATACTGAAGGATCAATCAAGTGAGGTATTAGAAGGAGGTTTCTATGCCGAAGAATTGCAGAAAACTAATCAAGAAATATATAGAATTGAAAAGGTACTGCAACGGAAAAAGATTAAATGTGTTGAACATGCTTTGGTCAAATGGGTGGGTTACAGTAAAAAGTACAATGAATGGATTCCTGTTGCAAATTTACAAAATTTAGTTTAAAGATTTTTTTTTTTTAAATAATTATCTTAGCTATATAAAATGACAACTACAAACTCTAACGAAAACACTCAATCCAACGTTATCAAATTTCAAGAACTTCAGGAGGGATATGACTATACCGTAATAGGAATGAAATCAATAGATGGAAGATTTGGTAAATCATATATTTTGTATGTTGTAGAAAATGAGGGTGATAACCCTATAAAAGTGTGGTCTACAAATAAGATTAATGAATATATTAAAAAGGAAAAATTGGAAAATAAGCCTAAAAGATTTGATTTTACTGTAAGACGAATCAATTCCGGAAAATATAAAGGAAAGTTGTATGCAGAGATTGATGGTTTTAACAAAAGCACGAACGATGATGCTGGGGTTGTATGGTTATAAAGAAATATAAAAAGTTTATTTCCAAACTACATTTGGTTTTGAAATATTAATGAAAATAGAAACACAAAACGTATGATTCTTAATGACATCTCGACGTACTCGTATCGAGACGACATCAGTCCTATGCTGTCTTTATCCTGTAATTGCCATACGCGAATGTATGTATCCCATCGTCCATGATTACTCGCTTATCATCGTCTGCGCTGAGAGCAATTTTATTTACTTGTTCAGTGTAGACTTCATGCAAGTGAGATCTGATGACATTCATGCTTCTCATGTGATTTCTTTTCTCAAACAGACAATCTCTATAATCGTCATGCGTTATTGTCCTTTCAACAACATTCTTTTTAACACCTTTACATTTCTTGTGCTCTTCGTCAGCTAATTTGTACGAGTACAACTTTGCTCTCAATCCAACAAATTCTGCAATCTCTTTTCCACAGGCTTCGTCCTTGAACATACCAATAACTTTCTTGTTAACTCCAGTCTTAATGCCTGATGGATGATCCTTAGGGTATTCGCTGGTGTCAAATTTTTGTTCGACATCATTAGAAATGTCTGCGAAAAAATCTTCCGTCTGTATGTCGTACATCAGAGAATCAGTATCTGTAAACAACAGCTTGGCTTTATCGTTATATTTGTTCTTTATGTAGTTGTAGTGAAAGTCGTACATTAAAGTTTTACTTAAATCTAGTATTGCCATGCCCAGGTATATAGGCTTATTATACAGCAATTTAGTCTTTCTCATGTGGACGCCGACAAGATTTTCATCAAATATAGTTGTGCGGTCATAATACGGTTTTGCAGCTAATTTAATGGCTTTCTCTCTATCGTCTACCAATTTGAAATCTATCCTATTTTCAATATTCTCCATAGTTTTGCCAAACACACTATTATTCATTAGTTTGAAAAAGTCTTTTTCAAAATCGTTGGTAGCCTTGGTCCTTAGCTGAGTATTTAGATCAATGTAAGGCTTAAGCCAAGGACTTTCTTCAAATTTTATACCTCTGTGTATTTTAGTAATTTTCATTCCCAGACTTTCGTACAATTTCAAATTCTCGTAGTGTATTATATACTTTGTTTTGTCATTCAAATTCGGTATCAGTTTATCCACTTTATTCACTTTCACAATCTCGGGCGCTAAAGGATAGTCATTATGAAGATCGTGCAGCGTGGCTGGATATTCCAAGTCAACTTCGAGTATACACTTCATTTCTTTCCAGTTCTCCAGTTCTTTTTCTGTCATCCATTCGAATCCGTGTGTGGGTAGAGGCTTACTCATCGAGTACCCATAAAGATTGTTACTGTCAAGGTATTTGATAAATTTAGAAGGTTCATTAACGTTAAACTTATCAATCATGTATTTATTATTAGCTTTTGCATATCTGTTTGATATTGTGCTCACACCACCTCTAATACCGTGCTTAATCATCAATGGCATGTCGTAGTCACTTAACAATTCGAGTTCAACTTTAGTTAGTCTTAAAGCAGCATCCCAAGCTAGTCCTGGTGATGTGTAGTACCACGCAGGATCTAATTTATAGTGGGTCATACATACATCTCTAAAATTTTCAAAAACATCTGCTAGTAAAAGCACATCAGATATATTGTACAAGTCGTGATAGTCTCGAAATGTTTTACAACCAAACTCTTTCCAAACAGTCTGTGCGTGTTTATAGTCTTCATCACTGCTATTGGTATCGTTAAGTTTTGAGTAGAAAGCATCCTTTGGCGGTAGTTTAGTTTCATCAAGTCTTTCTGACGAACTAACATAGTCGTACGGGTAAACTCCTTTTCTCAACAACAAATCCAATTGCTTTCCAGAATACTTACTTGCAATATTCTTACACTGATCTTTACTTAGATTCTTTGAAAGTTTCTCAAGACTCGAAGCCATAAATCTAAAGCTATCGATAAACCGTAATTCTCGTTTCACTAGGACTTCTTTACCTGTTTCATTTATAGACTTGTCAACCAGCAATTCCCTAGAGAAACTGATGTACTTTTCTTCATTACACGGAATACAATTAATTTGTCCACCTGCCAACTTCTTTATAAATAAGTGACTGTCGTATCCTGATAAATTGTGAAAAACTACTGGAAAGAATGTTGGAATTTTGTATTGTAAATTACATTTATCGTGTGCTGCTCTCGGAATTTGCCAGATAGATGACAGTGGTCTCTGACACGATCGTTACCCAACTCTTTTTCACAAATATGACATGATTTTGCGGCCTTGAATTTCTTCGCGGCAGATTCATCGAATATCATTGGTTTAGAAAACTTGAACTGATTGTATATTTCTTTAATATTTTGCTCTTAAGTGTCAAAGAATATTTGAGCAACATCGTCATCATCATTCTTTGCAGTAAAAGTGACTGGAGCTTGCGAGTATAGAGTATCATCAAAACACTTGATGTAATAACAGAATGAACTAGGTGTATGTTTCTGGTATCGGATAGTGGTTGACCTGCTTGGATCCGGCTGACGTGTATCAATCGGTTTAATAAATGACTCGAAATCTGCGTAAACTATGAATGGTACTCTCATCGATTTTTTGTAGTGATTAAATTCCATAAAGGTTCCAGGTTTAGGCAACACTATTTTTTGAGCGTCGTGTTGTGAACAATAGTCGTTGTGATTATTAAGAGCATTTTCACTTGTGAAACCGTTTAAGCACCTCCTACAGTAGTGCATTGCATGGTGATTTCCATCAATTGCCATCAATTTTTTAAAGTTTTTTATCCAACAGTAATGATTAATCTCACCTTCTGATATTAGTAACAAATCTACTGCGTTTTGACTAGTAAATGTTGAAATCCTTAATGGTATTATTTCTTCTTCTTTAGCCCATGCCCATAGCTTTTCATATCCAAATACATGAATAGAAATATTATTATTCTTTTCAAATTTATCAATATTTTTCAAG
The DNA here is from genome assembly GCA_905160935.1 of Enchytraeus crypticus. Classification (NCBI taxonomy): domain Eukaryota; kingdom Metazoa; phylum Annelida; class Clitellata; order Enchytraeida; family Enchytraeidae; genus Enchytraeus; species Enchytraeus crypticus. The sequence goes on along the minus strand of CAJHZI010000503.1, from coordinate 2,099,127 downwards.
TTAACCGGAAACTCAATACCAGTCCAGTTAAATTCTTCAGCTTGCTTCTTTAATTGTTTATCAATGCGCTCAGGATGTATTTCTATATTATTTAAGGCTCTAGCTATACACCACTTAAAACACTGATTATCTTCATTCTTCATATTTATTATGGCCCTTTTAGCGGCTAATTCTTCAGGAAGTGGAATATAGGAGCTAGCTCGTAGCGGTTTGTATACTACGGTATTTATTTCTAATTTCATCACTCTGCGAAATCTCCAATTACTACCCCGCATCTGAAAATTAGCCATTGACTCTAGCATTTTACGTTTAGTCTTTTCATACTCCTCTGCGGTATCTGTGGATGGTAAAATTATTTCAGTTTTTGAAAGAAAAGGGGCGTCAGACGATGTAATTTCCCCAGTCTTCAAATCCACCCTTTCCATTGTACATGTGAGTGTTAGATTAACTTTTGTCTGATGATTGTTGTTCAATAAATTAACCACATTTGGCTTAACATAATTAAGAAATGACACCGCATCGACCGCCTCTCTACCATCTATGGTGTACTGCGTTGTAAATCCCTTTAGTGCTGATTTAGTTTCGCGAATTTCGTATTTTTTCTTAAGAATACTATTAACCACTGATTTAAGTGCATCCACTTTTTCATTAATTTTCCTTCTGGCAGGTTCAGGTATTAAATTTATCCAAAAATCGGCAAATTCACGTAATTTAGTTTTGGCTTCCCCCTCGGTACACTTTACGTTAACTGCTGACTGATCCTCCATTTTCACCACAGGTAAATGTACACTGGGCTGAAGAAGTGGAGTTGTAATATTTGGAACGTGAGTATCTAGAATTGGTGGATTTAATAGAGCTACTAATTCAGCCTTGCGCATTCTTGAATATCCACGCAACCCTCTTTCTCTCGCGATAGTCTTCAGTTGAGCAACGGTTTTAGTTTCCATTTTATATATACAAGAAAATTTATTTAAATAGAAATCAACTTTTTCTCAAATCTAGTAATCACAAGCTGCACACTCGTATTTATACACTTGGGTCGGTGCGGCGCGTGACTCATACGCACATGACGAGCTATTTATAGTTGAATAGAAACTGGGTTTTTCCATTAGTTTCTATTCTCGGTCAAATGATTATGAGTCATGGAAAGTTTTCAAGGTCACTTGAGCAAGAAACTAATGAATGGAAAATTCCTATTTACTTGAAGGTAGAGCTAGGCTAAATATAGAATTGAGCTAGGCTATAGGGCCGGGCTGTGCTTAAACTTCAGGACCATCGTCTAGCATGAAAGCTAAAATTGAAATTAGCCATTTTTAAGGCTGGGGTGTGCTTAAATTATTCATAAACATTTGAGTATGGATCATTCAAGGCAAGACAAGGCTAAATATTGATTTGAGCTAAATTTTATGCATAACTTTGCCTTGAATATCATTTTGTCCTAGCCCCCCAATAATCCTACTACTTAAGGGTCGGTGCGGCGCGTGACTCATACGCACATGACGAGCTATTTATAGTTGAATAGAAACTGGGTTTTTCCATTAGTTTCTATTCTCGGTCAAATGATTATGAGTCATGGAAAGTTTTCAAGGTCACTTGAGCAAGAAACTAATGAATGGAAAATTCCTATTTACTTGAAGGTAGAGCTAGGCTAAATATAGAATTGAGCTAGGCTATAGGGCCGGGCTGTGCTTAAACTTCAGGACCATCGTCTAGCATGAAAGCTAAAATTGAAATTAGCCATTTTTAAGGCTGGGGTGTGCTTAAATTATTCATAAACATTTGAGTATGGATCATTCAAGGCAAGACAAGGCTAAATATTGATTTGAGCTAAATTTTATGCATAACTTTGCCTTGAATATCATTTTGTCCTAGCCCCCCAATAATCCTACTACTGTCAAAATTGTTATGATGGTTATGACTGGAGCCTGTGGCTGCGACCGGTATATGTGGGTTCAAATCCTGGGCTGGCCCGTCATTGATAACGCTTGTGATAGGTGAAACTGACGTTTACATTGGCTTTAAAGCTTTTACATGCTGAAATCACATTTATATTTAAAGTTTGAATAATATAATACTAACAATAATAATAATAATAACAATAATAATAATAAGGGTTAACGTCCGTTTCTCATCCAAGGATGATGTCAGGGACGACCCCACAGCACACTATATATATACATGTATATATACATATATATACTGTATATATATATATATATAGAGAGAGAGAGAGAGAGAGAGAGAGAGACAGCGAGAGACAGAGAGAGAGGAAGAGAAGATGTCATGAATATCATGAAGAACTACATTTGTATATGATCAGAGCGCACTCAGATCACTCGAGCACCCGTGGATCAGCAGGTAAATTTCAGCTCTGACGTAGTTTTCCATTGCGACATCGTCACGGATCCCCACGAGGCAGCTTCGTTGGCGATAGAGTGGCGCAAGAACGGAATGAAGATCGACTTCGGTTCGGAAAACGACCGATACTCTGTAGATCCTAGAGATCATTCCTTAACGATTCGAAAGGTCAAGGTCATGGACTCGGCCAGTTATACCTGTCACGCTGATAACGGGGTTGATACTACTGAAGCTAGTGCAACGCTTAGAGTAAAAGGTTCATGTTTAGCTAAGTTATTTTGCAATTCTTATTTCTTTAAAGTCTACTTTTGTAATAGTTTATATATTAGTATCGAAGTAAATGTAATTTTTATTTCCTAATTCTTTAGCTTAAGGTGTTAATACACCTTCCCCGTATTGTAACCGGAATGTTTAAAGAATTTTAAAAAACGATGGCTGCATGTGTCGTAGAAGGCGACTAAAGCAGTAAAATACAAACCAGCGTCAGAAAGGGTATTCGGTTGGTGAGCGACTAGGTTCCAGAAATTGCTACAAAAACTTAAACGAATGGATAAAAAGTCTATTCGTATCCCGACCCTGGTTAAACTGGGATTGAAGGGAAGAAGAAGATGATGATGATGATGATGATGACGATGACGACGACGACGACGACGATGACGATGAAGGCGACGACGACGACGACAACGATGATGATGATGTTTTACAGATCGACCTGACCCACCCTATGGGGTGAGTGTAGTGAAATGTCTTCAACAGGAGGCAGAGCTAGCCTGGTCTCACGGCAGTGACAACAACGACAAAATCATCGAGTTCATCATCAGAACAAACGATTCGGATAGCTCTGTGGACAGAGAACTGAAGAGAGTAGAAGGAAATGCTACAGAGACTCGAGTTCGACTCATGCCCTGGACTGAGTATCGGTTTAGCGTCTCGGCGAGGAATCGTATGGGAGAGAGCGAGCCCAGCCAAGCTACACCCTACTTGTGTAAGACTCCGCCCTCCGAACCCGCGAGACATCCCAGTGGGGTCTGTACGGATACGAGACGTGGAGAAACTCTGCTGGTGATTAAATGGAAGGTTGGAATTTGGTTCTGGATTTCGTGTAAATACACTAGTTGCATACGTGTACATGTCCTCCCGTGTTGTGTCCGGGTCGTTTGAAGAATTTGACCAACCTGTGACTGCACGTGTCGTAGAAAGCGACTAAAGCACTAAGATCCATATCATCGTCAGAAAGGGCATTCGGTTGGTGAACGCCTGGGCTCCAGTAATTGCCACAAAACTTAAACGAATGGATAATCTTCAAAAGTCTTAGGACTGGAGAAAGTCTATTCGTATCCTGACCTTGGTTGAACTGGGAGTTAAGGGAAGATGATGATGATGATGACAGTGGTTGCATACATTCTAAACTTTCGGTGATTTTTCAAATAATAATTTGCCTGTTCATTGAAATTGAAAGTTGGCACTAGGTTTCTAATTTTGTGTGTATTCTGTATGCTCACAATTTAATTTGCGTCCTTGTCTTTTAATAAATTTGTAGAGATTTAAAGTTTGCCTTCATTTATATGGCATTGGTATTCAGAGTGGAGATAATTACATAAATTCTTCATATCCGTAAGAACATAAAATAGACGTTTTTCACTTTAATTAAAAGTGAGTCATTTGCGATTATAATGTATATCAATACTAAGTCTTGTTGCAACGGTATAACTAATCAAGTAATCTCTCTCTCTCTCTCTCTCTCTCTCTCTCTCTCTCGTATGTGGCACAATGAATGGTTAGACAGTGATGTGTATATTAATAAAAAACATGTATATATAGCCTACATATATAATATATATATATATGTATTATATATATACACACATTATATATGTATATGTATGTGTATATGTATATATAATATATATATATATATATATATATATATACACATGTAAACGTATACTATTTCGCTACATCAGCCTCTGGCGAGGGAGGAGAGATACGGACAGAATTTTCGGTATCTCGTCAGCTACAGGCGACGAGGTGTGGAGGGGTCAGAAAGGTCAGAGGTCATCAGGGATTGGACGAGGTCAGAGCTGGTCGTGGCTAATCAGCCAACCTACGAGCAGTACGAGGTCTCGGTCAGCTCTGAGAACGACGAAGGGTTGGCCCAAGGCAGAAAGTCTGACTGGGTGTTAGGCTATTCTGGTCAAGGAGGTAATTGACTGTTATTTTACTACAAATGTATTTTTTTCATAAAAAATAAATTTAAATAATTCAGCTTCATTGAAGAGACCTAGCTCACTGTCAGTTACTCTGAATTAGTGCCAATGACGCCTGGCTTAGTCGGACAAAAATTGCGGTAGGCATTCGAATGAGATAATTTTATTTTACTAAACGTAGGCATAATATAACTAATTAGTAATCATACTGTATCTGTTTCGTTTCCGTAAACAAGTCTAATTAAACAACCACAGTAGTTGTAGTTTTAATTTCCCCCTGTTGTGGCCTGATTGTTTGAAGAATAGACCAAAGCGAAGGCGACTAAAGCACTAAGATCCAAACCAACGTCAGCAAGATCATTATTTTGATGAGCGCCTTCACTCCAGAAATAACTACAAAATTTATTAAACACATAGAAGAGGTTATAGGGGATTGACTGAGTATTTGGTATGGGGCAGAGAAGATTGCATAAGGTATATTAGTATCCCGAGCCTAGTTGAAGTGGGATTAAAGGGAAAATGATGATGATGATGACGATGATGATGAGTTTTTTAATTTCAATTTATTTAATATAACGTGGAAATTTCGGCTACTTTATTGACGTATAGTTCTAAATGTGTTTGCGTTTCAGTGCCACAAATTCGATTACAAGATTTCCAGGTGATTCCGTCATCCTTGAACTCAACATACTGTGAGTTTGCCTGGACTCCTGTGCAGGAATCTGAGCAGGGAGTCAATGGGTTCTTTAGAGGCTACAGGGTTTGTGATGTCTAGAATTCGAATAGTTTTTCTTTGTCTTCATTGAGACTGTGAGTATGAGAGTGGTTTTCCTGTGCAGCAATTATGCAATCCAATCCCAATATGTCTGTTATAAAGCTGGTAAAACTAATTTTAACGTCAGTTTCCTCACTCTAAAGCTATGTCAGTGATGGGCGAGCCCAGGATTTGAACCCCACACGTACTGATCCGCGGTCGAATATCTTGCCGACAAAGCCAACGAGCTTTAGCCAGGAGCCATTTATATTAATAAAGTTATCAATGAGTCAATCAATTAATTAATTAATCTATTAATAATTGTATAAAAAGCTGTTCAGTGAAATATAACACCCTAGCTCTAAATGGACAAAGTCGGATCAAGTAACAGAGTAAAGAAAGACCATAACATTATATCAGCTAGACTTTACAAGTCTGGGATATCATTAGCTATCTATAACACCGAAATCATTGCCACAAAACTAAAAGTTATTCCACTGGCGTATACACGTTAGTCGTTCAATTTAATCATGTCACGTGAAGTTGTCAGTTGATTCAGTTTTCACATTTCTGAATCTACCCGGGATTTAACGAATTCCTTTATCAAATGTAACGCATTCTCTGGGATAGTATCGCGGACCTAAGAGGTTTCAGAATAATAATAAATAATTAAAAAAAATAAATTAACAATAATAATAATAATTAACAAATAATAATCATAATAAAGGTTTAACGTCCGTTTCTTCATACAAGGATGATGTCAGGGACGTCCCCCATCACATTTCACTGCAAATCGATTCACCAGAACGACCTGAAAAAACATGTACTGAAGAGAAAGAAGAGAGCTCTTAAACTGTGCCTGTCCGGTGATCAAAAGAGCGTAATTTATCTCTCCCAGGATTCAGTTTTTTAACCAAAACCCCACCAGATAAAGATTTATGCGTAGAGAAAGATGGATGGAGCACTCCATAAAGCCTTTATAGTTCAAAATATCGGATATTTTAGTTGCAATCTTCAAGAAAAGAAAAATTTAAGCTGTGAATACTTTAAGCTCTAAAATGCGTTACAAACTCTTCTCTCGTAAATGACTGAATTTCATATTTTTGTGACTGAATAGATTCAGTTTTGGAAAGGTGAGAAAAAGGAAGAGGTTCGGTTTGAGGATATAATTCTAAATCATGATCTTCCATGTCCTTCCAGCGACAGGTTGTTGAAAAGATCCGATGAATTCGATTCTGCATCTCTAAGTAACGGTTTGTAACACAACATAATGAATATTGCCTGCTTTCGTTGCGTAATAAATGAATTTCTGAAAAAAGAAATGACAAAATCTTTTACTAAGTCATTCAAAGAAGCCAATAGCCTAAGTTCTTGTTGCATCAGTAGTTGATTGTCAGCAATAGATAAAACTGAAAGAATCGTATTTAAATTAAAGGACCATCAACACCTCAATCTTTAGTTTTAAAGACTACATTAAAATTCATACTGAATCTTAATGGTGTCTTATTCAATAACTACCATTTTTCGAATATATTTGAGCAAAAACTGAATAAATTAGCATGAAACATACAGTATATTAGCATCTTTCATAATACTAGTCCGTGTTATACTCTTTTCTAATATTAGACACCAGACAGTTTATATTTAGCATATTTTATTATTTTATGATGTTACTTAAAATTTTTCTGTGGAACAACAAATCCAAAAGATGACTTCAACTTCCATTTCTCGACAGGACATCAGAGACGGGTCTTACTGATGCAAAGGCCCAAACGTTACTCATAAATTCAATGAATCTTTTTTGTTCGACAAAAAAAGTGAGAGTTTATAGATTCGAATAACTGAGACATCTACAGTATGTAGGATTTATTGTGCTTAAGAGACAATAATTGTTCTACTAATTATTTATTTAATGTATTTATTACATTTTTTTCTTACTAATGCATTTTACTAAATTTGTCATTTCTATTTATTACATTTGGTAGTCTACTAGTTTTGCTATCTCTATTTAATATATTGTGTATGTGTATTAGTTTTGCTATTACTATTATTGTACAGTTCATGTTTATTTAGTAGTTATTCTTACTTATTGTGTATTTGTACAACTTTTATTATTCCCGTTTAGTACGTTGCTAACCTGTAGATCGGGTCAAGAGGCAGACTGTTAGAATGATGAGGGGAGGTACAAACAAGTTGTGGCCTAACTCGATGATAACGGCCGGCATTCTTGTTCTCAATGGAGCGCATACAGGCACCATCAGCGATACAATTCAGTTCCAAACGCTCGAAGGGGGTAAGACAAAATACTCATTGTATTTCATTGGTAAAAAAGCTAAGGTTAACGTCAGTTTCCTCACTCGAAAGCGATGTCAGTGACGGACGAGCCCAAGATTTGAACTCCGCACCTACTGATCCGCGTTCGAGTATTTTACCGACTTCGTCACTGGCTCCAGCCAAACGACATTGGTATAATTAGAATTAAGCAATATTGATAATATACTAGTGTTGTGTATGAGTTGCTAAGTATAGATTAACCGTAGACTGCACGTGTCATAAAAGATACAGTAGGATACAAACCAACGTCAGAAAGGACTTTCGTTTGGGCTCTACAAAATCGCTATAAAATTTTCTATACCCCAACCCTAGCCGGGATTCAAAGGAAGATGATATTGATTATTATTATTATTTTTATTTTTCCCCTGTGTAAAGAACCTGGGGTTTGATAAAAACGATTCAAGCAATATGTGCTGAATCGCCGCCCGGCTACTCGAGGTCATTAATCGGCTTAAAAGAATTATTGAAGCAGACTGCATTAAATCTTTTCAAAGTCATGGAAAGCCTTTGCCAAAGAAAAGATGTCTCTCGCTTATCGCCGGTTTGCTCTGTGATAAGTCTGCCTATGCCATTAATAAAGTCAGCTCCTTCGGGATTCATCGGGCCCATGGTTTCAATGGCCACCGGAACAACTTCATATCCTGAAGGCAGATCACGGTATTTATCCAACTTCCTAGAGGCGGCATGAACGGCAGCTCCACCGGCTGTGACTGAAGTCGTATTAAGGTAGGAGTTTGCCATAGTGTAAATGACTGTGACGTCCCATACGGCACATTTACCGTTGCACCAGAGCACTGAAGTCATGCCGTCCGGACGCTTGCCGTCTGATATGGACAACCCACTTGGTTCCTTAGAGGAAGGGATACCTGCTCTTGAAAGTGCTTGCCATATTAAGTCATTTAAATTGTGATGGCGAGACATTCTACCTGAGCTTCGTTTGCAGGAGAGGCCGTGGAGACCCAAAGCGTTGACTTCATGACCGCAGGGGCACATGTGAGGCTCGCAAGTTTTCGCCTCTAAAAGGAAACTAACGGCTACTCGAATCGCCTCATTGTCTAAAAAAAGCCCACAAGAAGCAACAGGGATTATTATTATTATTATGATGATGATGATGATGATGATGATGATGATGATGATGACGACGACGACGACGATGATGATGATATTTTATGATCTTGCTATGCTATTTGATAAGAGCAGCGATGGTTAGAAGTCGAAGCATATAAATAAGCTTTATCGAAAACTTTTTGATGGAGAAATACATGTAAATACAAAGCTTAAGCATGAAATAAGCAGATTAAGAAATTAAATTAAAAAGATGGCGAATTAAGAAATAAGAAGGAAGACGTGGAATTTTAGTTCACCCACGGTGTAATTGTGATTAAAATTGGCCTAAAATTACAATTGAACTTGTGGCTAAAATTAAATTATAGAATTAGTTGCAGTCAATTTTTGGAAAGCAATCATTAGTGCAATAAACTAAGTTATGTTTAACGTATGTTTCTATGCCACAACTGTATTGTCAATCGACCAGCTGATCAATACATGTATGTCAATAGATATCAATCAGCCAAATTTAAATAAATTTACATAGATCATTATTTATTTTATTTTTGTTTATGGAAATCTACTTAATATTAAACCCGCCCTACCGTTGATCTGTTAGATCGAGAATGGATGCAGTATATCTATCCAAATATTGAGTAATAGTATTATTAAGCGGTATATTCCATGGACCTGCCAATGGACAGTGCACTAAGAGAGAGAGAATGAAGTTATCAATCCATGAACATAATTTTATGTAATTAATACATGTATAAAAATTAATTATTTCCATTGCAAATCAATTGCAATTAATTTAATTTTTAATTAATTTTAATCGTTTCAGCTCCCAGTGCCGTGGCAGGTATGAATACTGGAGAGAAGGGTTCAAATCATATGATTGTAGAATGGCAGCCTCCCCGTGAGGTCAATGGTGTCCTCACCGACTACCTTATCAAATACGAGGCTGGTAAGTTAAAATTTTACTCTGTTGAGAATCTAGTAAAATTCAACGTCGTTTCATTATTCTTAATTAGTATTTTTACTTATCTGAATTTATAAATTATTTAATTTATTTAGATTTATGAATTCTAGAATTAATTTTAGAAATTTGAGTTCACGTATTTCCTATATTATTATTTTGTAATATAAAATTATTAATTTCCCTAGTCAAAATTTAGATACCACTTTTCTGCAATTTACATCAACTATGGTCTAGTTGATTCTCTAAAATATAGCAAATACCATCTAGAATTTTTAAAAGATCCGGCTTGGATTAAAATACCATCTAGGATTCCTAAAGATCCGGCTTGGATTAAAAATACCATCTAGGATTCCTAAAAGATCCGGCTTGGATTCCACGCGATGGACTCATGCTTCTTAGCCATCCTACTTCTGATCTGCAGAATAATGTACATATGCTGTATGCATGTATATGCTGATAGAAAGTTAAATGGATGCATACGAGCACACATTCATACACGTGTGTGTATGCAGATAGATACATACATAAAATGCACTCTGTGCGTGTTTTAAGATAGATACATGTACATAGGCCTATGTACATGTACATACACTATGTGCGTGTATGCACATGGATACATATATACATGCACATACATTCTGTGAATGTATGCACATAGATACATATATGCATACACTTTGTGCGTGTATGCACATAGATACCTACACTCTGTATGTCTATATTCAGATGGCGAGGATCCAAAAGAGATTCTTGTCGAAGATCCAGCAAAAAATCGACAGAAAATATCGGGACTTAAACCGGATACGGATTACACGGTGAAGGTGGCAGCTCGGACAGGAGGAGGCTTGGGCGCTGAGCGAGAGATCAGGGAACGAACTCTACCAGCGTCAGGTGAATACATTCAGCAAATTGTGTCAAACAAATCCGTAAAATTTTGTGACAATTTAAAATAATTTTGTTTGGCGATATTTTGTGGTTTTCGAGCACGAAGAGATTCGATTTGAGGATACATTTTGGACATTATTTTGTAAATAGGCCTATTTATTAGAAAAATATTTAAATTAAAAAGAATTTTTACTAAGCGAGAGTAACTTAAATCAGTGTAAATGGTTCAAATGAAACTTGATCACGATCATCGGCTTAATTCGCGAAATGTAGAATAGTTCCAATAAAAACGATGCGTGTTTGTAAGAGTCGACTAAGAGGCATACTAAGGAAGACAACACTGGGAAATCATCTTGAGACCTGCATATCTAGCAGCTAGAGGCTACTAACTGTTACAAATGAGATCCTAGTGATTATGTGATTTTAAAGACATAACTTTTGTGATGAAAATAATTTTGTGGTTAACTAAAAGCTCATTTGTAAATGGGGTAATAATTAATGAGTGAGGTATTACACTAAATATGAGTGGGCTTACAATTTGATCTAAAAAATAAGATAAAAGAGAATTTATTATATTAAAAGTTAAAATATGAATTATTATTGTTATTATTATTATTATTATTATTATTATTATTATCGTTCTTCTTCTTCTTCTTATAATTAGTATTATTATTATTATTATTATTATTATTATTATTAGTATTATTAATATTATTATCATTATTATTAATTATGTTACAGCACCTTCGAAGCCGAAGCTCGACTCAGCGCGTGTGGACGATGACTCAGCGCTGATCACGTGGGTACCGGTGACTGATGAGTCATCAAATCAAGTCTCTTCAAACACTCAGCCCAATCCAGGAAACTCCTTCTACATAGAGTACAAACCTTTGGGTAATAAAACAATTTTTAATGTTTCAACTTTTTGTCTTTTAAATATATTCAGATGCGGTTTGAAGAATAACTATAGTGTGACAGCTCTTTGGAAAAATCTTTAATTGTCTAATTTTGTATGATTTTATAGCACTAGAGATCATCAAATAAGACAGTAGCATTCTACTCGATGTTGTTGGTATAGGATCGGATGAGTGGATGAGAAGTTCTAAAGAAGAGGAGGGAGGAAGAAGTATTAACGTGACAGGACTGGAGACTGGAGTGACGTATGATATGCGTGTGGTCGCCACGAATGGAGAGGATGGAATGGAGCGTAGAACTGAGTCCGAGATATTTCCTGTTTACATCGGTCCTAACAAAGGTTCTTTCCACTATGTAAAACTGTAGCAGCTCAATACAGGAATATCTTCATCATTTGCAGATTGATCTGGGTGAATTGATCTGTAATGATGTTTGCTGTTGTGGAGTTCCCTGACATCATCCCTGGATGAGGAATCGGACGTTAAACCTTTATTATTATTATTTATTTATTTATTTATTTATTTATTTATTTATTTATTTATTATTATTATTATTATTATTATTAGCATCACAGAGCTCTCTTCTCTTGTTTTCTTTGTAAACTCAGTCTGTAAGTGACATTGCCTTATGGCGAGGAACCGGACGTTAAATTTTTATTGCTTGATTGATTGATAGATTGATTGATTTATTTATTGATTGATTGAATGAGTCTTTCTAAAAGTATTTCCTAAAGGCAGGTCTATGACATTATCAGACATAATTGCTCTTGTTAATTCTATCGTGTACTTTATATTTCTTCTCCAGGTCGTTCAAAAATTCTTGACTTTTCTCAGTTAAATTTAGTTGCATGTTCATCTTAGTAAACGGCTATTCTATTTCAACCTGAACGAATGTGATGCGGATAATTGTATAATGATATATTAATTAAAATAGTCAAAGATTTATCAACCATTTCCTCATATATAGGATGTTAGCAGGGACCCGCATGATATGCCACTGCAAATCGATTCATTTACTGATTTTAAAAGTATTTATGGAAAAGAAAATTAGATCGATAACGGTGAAGGTTCGGGGATCAAAAGCAGTCAGGTAAGATAACTCGAATATGTGGTGGAAAAGCCTACTAATGGCTAACGTTAACTGTTTGTACTCTTACTTATAATTAATCATACTATCGCATTTATTTTGTCGAGAAAAAAACGAGCAAACGGGAAACCACCTCAAAAGGTAAATTTTTGTTAAGCTATGGGCTAAGTAAGGTATAAAGGAAATACTGTTCCGATCCTTTGAGTGTTCTGTATGCAGCGCGAAGTTAGATGATGAGTATGAATTTGTGCGTTGAACCTGCTATTAGGCAGAACACTAGAGCGAGATAGAGAGAGAGAGAGCGAGAGAGAGAGAGAGCGAGAGAGAGAGAGATTGAGATAAAGAGAGCGAGAGAAAGAGTGAGAAAAAGGGATAAAGACACAGATATATATAGGCCTATATATATATATATATATATATATATATATATATATATATATATATATATATAAAGACAGAGACAGAGAGAGAGCGAGAGAGAGAGTGAGAGAGAGATAGATAGAGTAAGAGAGAAAGAGATAGAGAGAGAGTAGGAGAGAGATAAAGACACAGAGAGAGAGAGAGAGAGAAAGAGAGAGAGAGATTTAATGTGTAACGTGTTGTGCCCGCAGCGGTGCCTGTGAGAGCAGTGATCAGCATTCAACAGTTTCTGTTGTTGCTGCTCTGTGCTCTCGTTGTTCTGCTCATCATCATCCTCATCATCGTCTGTCTCGTGCGACACAATCAGGGCCAAAAATATTTCGGTACGTTTCTGCAGAATATTTGCCGAGGAAATTTGTATAGTTTGAACTAAGTTTATTTCTTTCCAAAAATATGGATTCACTGAGTGGCAGTTCCAGTAGATCAAATTTCATGTCTAAATAACCGAGGTGTTTAGATAATTTAGTAAATTTGCGAAATTCTGTTTGACAGATCCCTTCTTTGCTTTGAAGTCTCAGGTATTCGAATCTGGAACAGACATTGAGATCAGTGTAAAATCTTAAACCTACTAAAGTCGGTATATGTAAATAAACTACTGATCTCATGGATCATGACCACATCGCTACTATCATTATCATCACTATTAACACAATTATAACTTTTATTATTATTGTCAATATCATCAATGTTATGCTTGCTAATCTATAATATTTGATGAGAAAGCAATTCATTGAATATCTCAAAATCATTTTATTTTAATAACCTTTTCTATTGTAAAGTTTTATTAAAATAAAATTAGAAGATAAAATCTGAGATACGACTTTCTAATCTCTCTCTTAATGCATTGCCTACTGGCAGGTCCAGGCATATAACGCCTCCACTCTTCTCTATCTTCAGTTTTCCTCTTCATGTCCACATATGAGTGGATCTTTATGTCATCTATAACATTCCTTTTGATATACCGTTATTCCTTGGGATTTTGCTTTGACGAGGTGGTCCCCCTATGCCTTCTTCAGCTTCGACTAACATTTACTGTGCAAGGGCGCCGTTCCCTGAGAAACAATCCTGTTTACCAAACAATCCCGTTTACCCAACTGTTGACTTTCTAATAACGAATAATAATTTCACTAGGTCGACTAAGCTGACAGTCGACATCTATTAAATTATCAACTTTACTGATTTGCACATTTTGCAGAGCGCCAGCTAAATTTCTAAATACAACCCGGGGTTCATTGACACACACGGATGTGCTCACTATTGTCGTGGACGGCAGTAGAACTTTAATCTAAGCTAGTTGTTGCATCACGGACTTTAGGCTGTCCACTTTAAAAAAAGTAAACGCGCATTATAGTGAAATGATCAATTATGTTGATATCTATCACTTTTTAATACCACATGTTTAAACCGCTTGGCAATTTATTCCATTTTCCGTGTAACCAGTCCAATGAATGTCCGAGATATTAGTCTCAGATCAGCGCGGCCGGGATTCGAACCCACGAGGGTTCAATTCACCTCAGGATCGGTCATTTAAAATTTCATGACGCTACCCCTACGCTATTTAGACATTCTTATGCATTGTCTGTTGATTTAGCTATGACATAATTTTCTTGTCAGATGCTCCATTCGCTTAGTTAAACTGACCAACCGCAAATCGTAATTATTTGTTTGCCTTGCAAGTGTTTACAATTTTGAAACTCTTCATAGTTAGTTTTAATAACTTTAAATACTAAGTTTTCAAATTATTTACTTTAACGTACAGTACAAAAATCAGAAAAGAGACGAGGCTGCAACTTAAGAAGTGACAACGATCCGGCATTTGACGAATACACGGGACAGTAAGAGACTTATATTTTGATTTAATTTATTAATTAGAAGTTGTTTTCAGTGAATCAAAAACCATCAAGCTCCAGCTTTCCCTCTCCTTTTAACTATCATTGCCCATTAAGGAGACTGCGTATATGATCCTTCAAATCTTGCGTTAATCTTTGGCATACGTTTTTGAGGACAATCTCATGCCTATCTTATGTCTATTTTATGCTTATCTTATGGCGCTTAAATTAAAATTAAAATATCTCTTTGTAAATTATCATTTCCCATTAGAGAGACTGCGTGTATGATCTAGCAAACCCAGCTTTTATCTTAGGCATACCTATCTTACGACCATCTTATGCCTATCTTATGCTTATCTTCATCATCATCATCTTCCATTGAAATCCAGTTTAACTAAGGTCAGGATACGAATAGACAATCTCAAATCCTCTCTGTCATACATCATCAGTCAATCCCCTATTTGAGACTTTTCCATCTTATGCTTATCTTACGACGCTTAAATTAAAAGTATCTTGGTTATATGTTTATGTCGTGAATAACTGTTTCATGAAATATTTTAGGTTTGAACTGGTGCAGATATAAAACTTTCAAAGATCAAAATCCTCACAACTTAAATTGTTGATGTTAACACGTATAGTCAAAGCAGGTCACTGGTATTCTAATTAACGGTAGCTATTCCTAATTAACAAAATATACTACAAAAACGCCATCAAAATTAAACGACTGATTTATCACTAAAGGGCACTCCCAAAGTCATGTCGAGCAAAATTTTACCTATGTACTGTTCATTGGATACCAAATTATGTAAATATGTACTCGATAATGTGACCATGTTCAGCAAATAGCGAACCAATGTAAAATGAAAAGAACATCGTCATCGTCATCATCTTCCTTGAATCCCAGTTTAGCTAAGGGATACGAATAGACTTTCTCCAGTCCTCCCTGTCCCACACCACATCATCAGTTATCCCTATTTTTCATGTCCTTCTTAATCATCGCACTCCATAGCAGTTGTGGTCTACCTTTCTCGAACTAACCCCCCCATCTCCTCCCCTTTAAGTTCTATTTACTACATACCCCCTGCTATATAGCTATATAACTATAACTATTTCTCACTATATATCTAACTATATCATCTCAATCACGACAGAGCCAACCTATTTACAATCCCCTCAACACTTAAATTCATTCACATATATTCATTTTCCATTCTATCCTACCTAGTTTTTACAAATTGTTGCAAAATGAAAATAACATATTTAAATTTAGTTTTTTTCAATATCTGCAAGTAAACTGTGTAATTTGATTGTTTATATATTAATAAATGTAATAATAATTAATAATAGGCATTAATAATAATATTATAATAATTAAAAATCTAAATAATTAATAATTGATAATAATTGATAATAATAAATTAATAATTGATTATTAATAACTTCAGTGTAAAACTGATGTTATGTTAAACTGTTTAGACAAGAACCAATAATAAACAAAGTGGCGACGTCCTTGGATAGCCTGGAAAAACCCGCCGTGGAGAGTGACGTAGACAGCCTTGAGGATTACGCTGACCCAGATCCGGGAAGATTCAACGAGGACGGGTCCTTCATCGGTCAGTACGGGATCAGGGGTCAGGAACCACAAGAGCGTCAATCGAACGATCCGTCGAAACAGAATACTGGAGAAATGCAAGCAACTGCCTTCACAACACTCGTCTAATCATTTGTAGAGTTTGTTTTACTGAAACGACTGTAGTATTGTACTGCTTAATAATGCTACATATTACTTGTTTGTAATACTAGTTTAATACTGTAATGTTTAATAATAATTAATAGTGCTAAGCATTACTTGTTTATAATACGTTGACAGCTTAGGAAGGAAAAAATCCCAGGGTGGTGGAAGGTTATTCTTAAATACGTGCCGGCTGCAATTGATGCGCCATCAAAAGGCAAAGATTACTAATAACCATGGAGAGGAAGGAGGAAATGGGCCTTAAACAAGCATCTGTGCTTCCTGACTCAGTGTGCCGTTATGTTATGTTATGTTTATGCTAGTTTAATATTGTAATGTGAAGTAATGTTAAATGTTACTTGTTTTTAATACTAGTTTACTATTGTAATGTTTAATAGCGTTAAGCATTACTTGTTTGTAATGCTAGTTTATGTGAAATAATACTAAACTTACTTATTTGTAAAGCTAGTTCTATACTGTAATGATTAATTATGCTAACCATTGTCTTTAAAACTAGTTTTATATTTTAAGATGAAGTAATGTTAAATATTTCTTGTTTGTAAAGCTAGTTTTATATTGTAATATTTATGAATGTTGGTCATTACTTGCTTAATACTAAAAGCTGGTAAAGCTAAGGTTAACGTCAGTTTCCTCACTCGAAAGCGATGTTAGTATAATATTTAAATATTTGACTAGTGTAATATTTTAATGTGAAATCATCTTAATATTACTTGTTTGTAATACTAGTTTTATATCGTAATGTGAAGTAATGTTAAACATTACTTGTTTTTAAAGCTAGCTTCATATTGAAATGTTTCTTAACGCTAGACATTACATGTTTATAATGCTAGGTTAATATTGTACTTTGAAACAATGGTAAGCATAAATTGTTTACAATGCTAGCGTTATATTGTAATGTGAGCACGAATAACTAAGTCAGACTTCATGCTTTAGCTCTGGTCGTTCGCCTATCATTGTGACTATCTTCGATTATTTATATATAATTAATTTAATTATAATGTGTATAATATAATTTATTTACTCAATTTACCTATAGGCATCTTTACGTATCGACTAAAATTAGAAATCGTATGCTGCAAGGTTCAGAACTTGTCTCACGTAGTCCGGTGGATAGAGAGGCGAGTTACTGAACTCGAGTGACTGAAGAAGCCAAGGTTCAAATCCAGGCGAGTCTAAACAATAAACCCAAGATAAGGGTAACAAGGCCTTAAAGATGTATCACACAATACATTTTCTCTGGTATGATTCTCACTCCATAGGCAGAGGCATTCTTGTCAGCGATATAGTCCTAGAGAGAAGAAACTGATGTTTGATTTTAGATATACAATTTGAGCTTATATGTACAATAAATTACTCTTCCTCTCTTTGTGAATAGTAGCTACTAGCTATAGGATTACGATTTTCCAGTACGATATGTTGACATCATCTATTCAACTGTTTTCAACAGGAAGCATCGATGGTTTAGTGGTGTAGGTGCTAGGCTTTAGATCATGTGGTTCCAGGTTCGATTCTGGATCGAGTCACTTTTAATTTTTAAGTTTTACTAAATTTTATTAGTTTCATAGGAATATGTTTAGGGTTAGGGTAAGGGGTAGGGGTTAGGGATAGTTAAAAAAAGTTTTATTAAAAGTACAATTAAGCTTACTTTGTTTTTTCACTCGTCGAAATTGAGGAAGTTTTTTGTTGTACATTTAAGCGCCTATGATATACATGTACATGTATATCATAGGCGTTAATATTGCAGTACACGTTTTATATACTGTAATTACTATTTAGTGGTGCTTAATATTTAATGAACTCGAGTCTTTGCAGGCCGATAGACTAAGTCAGGTTTAACATTATACAGGCCTCGGCTTACTAGGATGTCTTGATGTATCTGTGCATGGCTCTACTAGTATGACTTGATGTATCTGTGCTTGGGCCTACTAGTATGTCTTATTTCGTCGGTACGTTTCACTCAGTTTATTATATTCACCAGGGTTTCATTTATGACCTTACTTCTCTCAGCAAAGAAATCACAAGTCACACTTAGTAGCTAAGACAGTAGATTGTTCGGATAGGTGTCCCGCTGCGGATTAGTAGGTGCAGGGTTCAACTCCGGTGAGAGCACAGTCGTTGACATGATTTCGAGAAGAGTAACAACCTATGACTATATCCTTTCAATCCCGTATCGTGGGACTACGAGGCCGGAAACTTAAAAAAGGGAACTTCATAAATTTGAACACTAAAATAGATACTAAGGAAGTGAAAGAGAAATATGGTCAAGTATCATTTTGTAATGGAATTTTGCGCTACATCATAGGAGCAGTAAAGTTACTGTCAGGATTAACTTCTGTCGATGGAGTGATCATAAGTAAGTGAGATAGTGGAAGGTTCCGTAGTCTGCATTTATAAAAGGTAAAGTGAGATAGAGTGGGGAGGATCATAAATTCTTGAATTTTATTTCATTATATTTCTTATATATGTCTACATTGCCATTCCATCAACAGTGACAAAGCAAGAAATACTAAGTGTGAAAACTCATTATAACCTGACTGAATTCAGCTTATTAGTAATGTAGTATATACAACACCTATAAAAAAACACGGATTTAATTTAGTAATGTAAAGAATTCGACACCTATATTTTAACAAGGACTGAAAACAGTTTATCGGTATATCAGTGAATCCAATTCCCATCTATGTAATTAAATCATAGCAACGTTATTATAGAAGAACTTCATAATTATATTACAATTACATGATTTACATATTGCATTTGATGTTTACATGGAACACTGGCAATCAACGCAACTGAAAGTAAACTTATATAGGCAAGAAGAGAAACTTATATTAAATATTGTGTCAGAAGCTGTAACGAAAAGCTGTAAAGAAAAGCTGTAAAGAAAAGCTGTAAAGAAAAGCTGTAAAGAAAAGCTGTAAAGAAAAGCTGTAAAGAAAAGCTGTTAAGAAAAGCTGTAAAGAAAAGCTGTAAAGCCGCTGGTAACGTCAGTTTCATTTCTCTATATCAGAAGCGATGAATACAAAATTTGTATAACTCATGCCGACAGTTATTTGACTAAATAACGATCGTAATAATAATAATCAACGATCATTTATGTCAGCAGATGCGTTTTTCTCTAAATCTTTAATCCCTACGAAATTACAATTCCGTCGCAAACACTGCATTCAATACCATTTTACAACTTAACTGCAAACGTAACACTGGCATATTACAAAATAACCGCTAGATATCTTTATTTCTCATAACCGTTACAAAACAAACCCAAAAACATATTACTTATTAACAATTTAACAAATCAAGTATAAAAACAACTGTATTGAAATTAATACAGATACGCAATTAAAGTTTACACTATTAGCAATAAATATATAGATTTAACTATTAGAATGCTTACCATACAGCAGAATTCGATTACCAAGTGTAAATCACTACAACGATTTCGGTTATTTCATTGTACAGAAAAGAAATGCATACATTCATACATTCAGCAAAAACTCATATTCTACAATGCACCAAAATCGATCTTTCAGAGACTAATTGTTTCATCAACGAGGCTATAAACCAAACAATTCACCAATAAGGAAAAACAGAGAACATTCCTTGAGACCGAATGTTAAACCTCCATCAACAAGGTATGAAACCAGGTCTCAAAGACTTCATCAATAAAGCTAAGTTATTCAGCCATAGGATGTGACGAGGTCACAGAAGGTAGAATGGAAAGGAAAAGAGGTAGAGGCAGGCCCAGATTAGGTACGTTAGATGATTTAAAGACCCACTTATACGTAGATGTGAACAGGAAAGCGGAAGAAGGAGTGGAGGCGTTATATACCATGGACCTGCCAGTAGGCAGTGCATTAAGAGATAGAGGATGTGCTCGAGTTCATTAACGTATCTATGATCATTTATATGCACGATGACAGAGTTAATAGAAGACTAGCGTCATACACGCACGGTCATAGGTTCATAGCCTAACCATATCATCTTCCGGTGTGCACACAGTAAGGAAACTGACGTTAAATATAGCTGCATAGCTTTATCCTTGGTTCCATTAACAAATCACTTCGCAGCCATAATTAATTTGAAATCACTGTAAATCTTGCGGGATATAAGAAAATTAATTATCACTGTAAAAACTATAAATGCATAGCTTACACCAAAGACTTAGAGCATAAGACACTTATAAGCACGAGTACAGTTTATACCTAAGCATCCGTTAACAAGGCAAAGTCAATGGGGTTTTAATTTTACTAAAGCAACTCGGTGAACTAGAGGACAGATGGTCTAGTTGGCAGAGGACTTGAGTTCTGAGCCAATCTTGTAGCTCAGCAGCTTGTTCCAGTCTATCTTAGTCCGAGTGACGGGCAGCTGACGTCTAAGAGCCTTAAAAGTTGTGTCCGACATCGTCCTGTAGTTCTCAGAGATTGCAGTCTGCGTCAACAACACAAATACAAAGTAAAGTAAACACACATTATAGTGAAATGATCAATTATGTTGATATCTGTCACTTTTAATACCACCTGTTTAAACCGTTAGAAAATTTAGATCATTTTCCGAGCACCCAGTCCAGTGAATGTCTCAAAATTTACTCTCAGATCAGGGTGGCTGGGATTCGAACCCACGAGAGTTCAATTCGCCTCGAATAGACGTTCTCCACTCTCTCTGTCCTATACCATGCCAATAGTCAATGCCCTATTTACAACAGAGTTATGATTTAATGTCCAAGTCATGACCTAAAGGGAATGCTCTATGCAACAAATAGATCTTTAATATTATAACAACATAATCAATAATGCAGTAAACTGAGACAAAGAAATTCAATACCATTAAAATACGTCATTTATAAGAACAATTTTAAAGAATTAGTTTACATTCGCTAATACGTAATTTTTTTACTAAGTTACTTTATATTAAGTTAAAATCAGACAAAGAAAATTGTTTCACTTTTTCACAAGTGAAATAAAATCTTATTTAAATAATATTTTCTAAACTAAGTTTAAACGAATCTAAACGTTTTACCTGATATTCATTTTCAGAACTAGAGACAATTCGACAAAACTCCTTTGCAAGCTGGGCAGGATTCTAAACATACAATCACAAACAAAACACTTATCTCTAATACTTTGTAAATTTCATAGGTAATCATCGTAAGAAATATTAAATGATTTCCTTTAACTTAATCTAACCTCGTTTGCTAGGAATCGACAAGAGCTTGCTAGAACAATGAAATTATCATATCCCTAACAATCTATTTCCATTCCAACCTGGATACAGCTGGTACAGGTAATGTTAACATTAGTTTCCTCACCAGGAATACAATGCAAGTGACAGGCGAGCCCAGGATTTGAACCCTGCACATACTGACCCGCAGTCGAATAACTTACCGACGTCGCCACTGGCTCCAGCCAACGGATATTGTTAGAGATAATCCTTTATCAGGCAAACACGCTGACAACTTGGTCATCCAATCGGTACCTGCGTAATTTTCCTTTTCCTTTGCTTTTATTTGTTGACTTTTATTTCTTAAGCGGTTCGGTATTCCCATAGTAGCGTTCAGAATGAAGCGGTTCGGTATCTCGTAGTAGAGCTTAGAAGGAAGCGATTCGGTATCTCATAGTAGAGCTTAGAATTAAGCAGTACGGTATCTCATAGTAGAGCTTAAAATGAAGCGGTTCAGTATCTCATAGTGGAGCTTAGAATGAAGCGGTTCGGTATATAATTGTAGAGCTTATAATGATGCTCTCCGGCATCTCATAGTGGAATTAGAATGTAACGGTTCGGTATATAGTAGTAGAGCTTAGAATGAAGCGGTTCGGTATCACAGAGCAAAGCTTAGAATGAAGTTGGTCGGTATTTTCAAATAGAGCTTAGAAAGAAGCGGTTCGGTATCAAATAGCAGAGCTTAGAAAGAAGCGGTTCGGTATCTCATAGTAGCGCTTAGAATGAAGCCGTTCGGTATCTCATAGCAGAGTCTAGAATGAAGCGGTTCGGTATCTCATTGTGGAGCTTAGAATAAAGCGGTTCGTATCTCAAATTAGAGATTAGTATGAAGCCATTCGGTATCTCATTGTGGAGCTTAGAATAAAGCGGTTCGTATCTCATAGTAGAGCTTAGTATGAAGCCATTCGGTATCTCATAGTTGAGCTTAGATTGAAGCGGTTCGGTATCTCATAGCAGAGCTTAGAATGAAGCGGTTCGGTATCTCATAGTGGAGCTTAGAATGAAGCGGTTCGGTATCTCATAATTGAGCTTAGAATGAAGCGGTTCAGTATCTCATAGTGGAGCTTAGAGGACCGGAATATAATAGTATAGCTTTTAATACAGCACTATTAAGTGTCTCAATAGTGCTCGATGTTGTCATTGACGACCGTAGCACTCTAATTGTTATTGTTTTTGTTATGCATTGATTATGGATATACATCTTCATAAGAAACCTTAAATGAAAACTTCGTCAATCCAGAAATTATGTAAACTAACCCTTTCACACACTCTTACACTCTACTGCGTCAAAGTAAATCCATTATTTTAGCAAAATTCAGTTTCATTAAAAAATCTGGTAAAGCTAACGCTAACGTCAGTTTCCTCACTCGAAAGCGATGTCAGTGATGGGTGAGCCCTGGATATGAACCCTGCACATACTGATCCGCGGTCTGATCTGACCTATATCGCCACTGGCTCCAGCCAGATTAGATGGCACAGTTTGATTGCATGAATAATCACAATCTTTAGTACGTTACATGACTAAGCTTTAAAGAACAAATTCTTATGTTGCATTCGAAACCATTGCTAACCATAACAGGAATTGGAATCTTACTTTGGAAAAAACATTTCCAAAAGCAAACCCATAAATAGAGAACTGTCGATAACTGCGCAAAATTTTCAGTTTTTGTCATTTCTAACGTTAATTTAACCTTTCAGCATACACGGCCAATTGACATTGTGATATATAAAGTTTGAAGTTGTGATATATAAATAACCTTACAGAAACCCAACAAATAATATTCCAGTTATTGCTTACTTAAGTGGGCAAGGACTTAAACATTTTGTTTCAACAAAAACTTGAAAGCTGTTACCCTCTACAAATTAAAATTTAATCTACAAGAAATTGGAAATGATGACAGTAGCTTACAGCAACTTTGATGGTCTCCTTGACTTCTTTAGATGTTACGAGCTGAACATTTCCATCTTCATAGTAATGTACCTGCAGTTTAACACGTAGCAGCCAGTGATAAAAGCTACAAATATTGATTAACTAAGGACATAGAAACAAAAAAATCTAAATCTCCTTATATTTTTAAACAAGTAGCCAGTATTCCAAATGTTGTCTAACAGATTAACTGATTCACAAACCAGTTCATGGAAAGTACTTATTGGCCGAGAAAGAGAATTTATCAAACACATCTTTTAATCTTTGCAGCAGTAACGTTAGTGCTATTTTGCGAAACTTTCACCACAGCACTGAGCAAAAAGTACTGCACATACTAGATGTTGCGAGAATAACTTTGAACTCTAAATTAAGAAAAGCATTATAAAACAATAGCAGAGTTGTGAAAACTGAACCTGACCATAGCGGTCTATAAAGAAATGCCAAGTTTGAACCTTAGTTGTTGGTTACCGCTAACCAGGTATTCAAGCAAAAGCAGCTAATAAAATCCATTAAAAAAACTTTAAATAATAAAAAAGATATATAGTAACCACGTTAAAAAAACAACTAAAAGTAATATGAAATAATAACAGTGTATTTCAATATCTAATAATACTGAGGTTAAAGAATTAAATTCATTCAAATACAATAACACATAATTACAATAAATCTTGGGTGGAAATATGGCTACCTGAACTTTGAGGATTCCAGTCAATTCCGCCTGATTGCTTCCACTATCTGGAAAAGCTACCTGCCATTGGGAACGCCATCTGCCATTCCTGTACATTAGAATTAAAATACTAATTAAAATTAAATAATTACAAATTATTAATTATTTAATTAAATATTAAAATTCATTACAGATAATTCAATACTAGTGAGAATTATACGATAGTTTATTATTAAATATAATAAAATACAATGAAATCCAAATAACAGAAATCTAGGTATATTATACATAATTATATACATTAACTAAATTAGAATATCAGAGTACAAATGCAAATATACACTTACAAATAAACATAGAATATCAGAGTACAACATGCAAACATACACTTACACATAAACATACCAAATACACACAACATACATATAGGGGTATGTGTGCTTATATTAACGGCTGGTAAGGTTCAATATTCAATATTCAAGATTATCTTTGGTAACTCACCAGAAGTTACTGGGATTGAACTGGTGACTCTCGATGCAGGCAGTGAGTGTAACCATTGAGCCATCGCTCACAGAGCCGTACACTAAGCAGGCTCCGTGCTTGTACTGAGCTCTCACGTAGTCGCTGAACGCTCCATCGAGAGCACTGCGCCACGACTCGCTCGTCTTGTTCGGTGCCGAGGCAGGTTTTATGTCGCTACTCTCCTTACGCAGGTGGTCATATCTGTGTCAGTACAGTCGAACTAAAGCATGACCAAATCATTCAAATAGAAGTCTGGTGTTCAGCTAGATAAGATACTGCGTATCTTTACTGATAGCTACAAGTACTTTTTATAGCTACTTTTGTATTTTCTATTGGTTGTGCATGCTTTCTTCAATATTTGAAAGCATGTTTCCATAATATGATATATACAGGGTGAGTAAAAAAAAAGATAACACCTGCAAAAAGTTTGAATATCTCAGGCTATTGTTAATATTTTACAATAAAACTTTTACCAATTACTAAAGGACTAATTTTTGATGGGGTGGCCAATTTTCATCCATTTTGGTACATAGACAGGCCAGTTATGCAAGTTTCAGCAGAGCAACCCCCTATTTTACCTAAAAATGGCATAAAGCACCTCCTGCAGTTCTGTCTTGCTTTTAGGCTTCGGCTGGTGTTTCTGATAGAGATGCAGCATGGTTCCCCAGATATGGTAATCCAGAGGATTATGATCGGGTGAGTTTGGAGGCCATTCATTCTTCTTGATGTAATCCAGGTTTCTCTCGCTGATTCTTTCCTGTGCCCGACGAGATGCATCAGCCGGAGCACCATTCTGCTGAAAGATGAAACCACTTGGTAGAAGAGCATGGCAATCATCAAACAGCTCCGGAAGCAAAGTACTGACGTAATACAGAGAGTTCAATCTTACCTTTTCGTCAATGAAGTGCAATCTGCCCTTACCGTTGTAGCAAACGCCATTTTAAGGTAAAAATGGGGGGTTGCTCTGCTGAAACTTGCATAACTGGACAATCTATGCACCAAAATGGATGAAAATTGGCCACCCCACCAGAAATTAGTCCCTTATTAATTGGTAAAAGTTTAATTTACAAATATTAACAATAGCCTGAGATATTCACACTTTTTGCAGGTGTTATCTTTTTTTTACTCACCCTGTATATAATATGATCATAATTTTACACGATAATAACAAGACGTAATTGATAATAATATTTAATAAATGACATTGAGTCATTTTGAATTTCTGTAATAGAATTAGTATTAGTCTATAATTTAATTCGTAATTTCTTTAAATGCAGATGAGTTGAAATAAAATGAAATAAAGCATATTTGCCTCCTCTCTCTCCCTCTCTCCCTTTGTTAAAAATATGAGAGTTATTTCAAAATCTAAGTGTAATTCTACAGAGCTCTATTCTGTCCTTCAGTACTGTAATACTATAACAATAGAAAAATTGTAAACTTGTATTCTACTTTATGATATAGTGCACTCTTATTCACTCTAATGTTTTTCTTCTACAAAAAAATCGCACTGTACGACAACTATTCTTTAAGCTTGCAATGATATGTATCAATATATATATACATGTATATATATATAAATATATGTATATATATATATATGTATATATATATATATATTATATATATATATTATATATATATATATATATATATATATATATATATATATATATATATATGTAGATACATATTATATATAACTTTATAAGATACTTATACCTTACATACATGTTCATCCAATTGAACTAAATGAACAGCATATAAAAATTATGGATAAAATATGATAGGATAAAAATTATTATTTTGTTAACTAAGGATTTTAATATTAAGAAAATTTTACAGGAATGTCTGGTTAGAGCGTGGATCAAGAAACCTTCCTGAACCAACATCACCATGCTGAGTTATCAGTACCTGAAGTATAGCAGCAGTACAAATATTCCTAATTAAATAATTAATCAATCGAAAACGTCTAAGAGATTTCAGCATCAGAAAATAGCTCAGCCAAGTTCAACGTTAGTTTCCCGCACGACAGCAAGTCAGTGACGGGGAGAGCACTGGATTTGAACCCTGCACCTACTGATCTGCTGTGAACAACTTGCCAAAAAGCCCGTGGCTCAGTCCTAAAGAATAACCATGCATAAGTAGATGTTCTCAGGGACGACGCCAGCAGAACAATTCAGTTCCTGCAGACGCTCCTCCAGAAAGTCTTCATGCTCTTATAAGTAATCTTTCTTACATATCCACCATCGTTTCATTGGGCAAGGGCTCAGTCCTACGATAGGAAAGTTTCAAGCCTGGGATAAACGTCTTCATATTCCTATAGATCAAGAATAAGTAAAATTGTTCAAACATAGACTAAGAAACCACAAAGTTCATGATATCTATTAATTGTCATCTATCACATTGACACGGCTGCTCCTTAAATTCAAGCGCATATACCGCAGCTTAATTAAAAATTTAAACACCTGTATATACTTTTACAACAGGACATGACCTGTTGTAAATATAAATGATATTGTTGTTACAAAATTATTTCAAACCGTAGGAGCTGTGCCTCTAGAGAACTTTACAGAGGTATTATTTTAGTATTATCAATTCCAGCAATTCTAATATATTACAATTATTAAATAATATTACAATTGTAATATTATCAATTCAATAATTATATTTTATTTAATTTTTATCCATAAAAATAAAAAAAATATATTTATTTAATAAAATATATATTATTTATTTCGTTCAACTGGTTCTCTAAGCAGAGAGCTTCAGATGCATTGGTATATACAGTCAAATAAAAATTATATTGCAAAAATTGAAAATCTAATTTTACTTCTTTGTAATAAATGAAAGCAAATGATGATACCAGTTCCTTAGATCCTTCCAGTTTACAAGGAGTGAACTGATCCTTGTTGTATTGAGCAAACGATCTGTGATTAACAGAGATCAATACTAACATTCATTAAAATACTGATCAAAGCAAATGATCTGTGAATTAACAGAGATCAATACTTACACGTTTTCATTAAAATACTGATTAAAGCAAGTACTAAAGAAGAAAACGATTCAACTAGTATTCCTGTATAGGTAAGTTCTCTAACATCTTCCTTGGTAAGTTTTATTATTTTTACCACAAGAGGAATAAACATGATATGATGTAGGACAGAGACAATTTGCGACAGTCTATTCTTATCCCAACCCTAGTTAAACTTGGATCTAAGGGAAGATGATGATGATGAAAAGGAATAAACAGATATAAATACAGACAACGTGGTTGGACAAGAAGATGACTATGCTGATGATGATGATGTGTATGGACACAGTAAGGGCGGGAAATTTTGTTTGTTAACTCCGCGCTAAGTGTGTGTGTCAATTAATGACTGTACTAGAAAAGAAGAGAAAACATTTACAATCAAGAGAAAACTAGATCTAAAACAGTGCAGCTCCATTGTGAATGGATATTGTTAAGACGTGTAAAATAAGATGGGATAACAGAAAGGTCCTGCCGGTTAAACTTAGAACATAAAGTGTAAAAGATAACAACTCTCAAATCTCAGTGAATTGATATCAGAAAACATACCCTGAAGCTTCCTGCTTCAAAAGTGTGTCGTTATTTAGTAGGACTCGGACATCTAAAAATGAGAAAAATAGCAATATATGTACAGCTAACATTAAATTCCAAAATGCTGCCAAAACACAACAAAAATTCTTTATAATAGATCATGAAAAATTTAAAATGGACAAATAAGAAGTAAAGCATAACAATTTCAGAATCTAGAAGAACATCAAAATTCTAAATTCAAATATATCACATCGTATTCAAGAAGTATCATTTAATTAAAGTTATTCTTCTATTGAAATTTACATTGAGATTAATATCTAAACTCATAACAAATACTAGGACATCAATATTAACATAGATAGTAAAAAATACACATTTCTGTATGTAGTCAATCAAAGAGTATTCTGTTAGCTTAAAAATTATTTACAAGAAGCTAAATTTTAATTTACTAACCGTTGAATACTTCATTGAATTCACCTGGGGGTGCATGCAAAATAAAATCTGATACAATCCTCACCTGTAAAATAAAATTATACATTCTGAATTGCTGCACTAGAAAGCTGCCCTGATGTTTAATTTGTAAAACAAATAAATAGTGAATGAAAATCAATATGAGAAGGCATAACATAATTTTGCAGATATAAGCAAGTGACAAATTTGATGAGGTGATTTTCTGAGAGGGGATGGTTTATTAAATGAGGTTATTGAAGAAACAGTTGAGCAAAGAGAGTTAGGGGAAGACCGAAACTTGTGATGCTAGTTGAATGAAATGGAAATGCACTGCTACGTGATCATAAAATGAAATGCACAGGTTAGTGGAGAAGTGATATGCCATGGACCTCATAATAGACTGTACAATGGGAGAGACAGAAATCAATAAGAAGTCTAAAAACTTGATTTATCTTTATAAAATGAACTATTGGATTAATTTGCTTGTTTTTATCAAATAGATCCTGTTGGCCTAAATCTGCAGTTTCTGAAATAAAATGTGATGATATTTTGCTACTCCAAGTGCATAGAATTATAATGTATAAGAAGCAATTTTCTAATGAAGATCTAATTATGCAGAGTTACAGACAAAATATAACTAATATTCTTAAGTAAATTTTTCAAAACTTTACAACCAATAGAGTTTTTCTAAGTTTGATCTAAATATTGTAACAATTTTAGGTTTTCAGTTTCCATTCACTTAAGAGTGAATGGAAGCACTAATGTTACAGTTCAAATATATAAATAGAGGCTAATTGTTTAAGAAAAATTTACAATTCATGGATAAACGGTTAAGCACCAATATGGAAGTTAAATGTTCATCGGTTCAGCCTCGTTTTTATATTTACTTTTTTTATTGGTCTTTTACTTGCCAAGTTACCTCAGTATGTAGTAGAGGCAGAGACAGTGAATGTTTTTAAGAATAGGCTAGCTAAGTATTGGAAAGAAATACATTGAATTGATAAATTATTTTGTTTGTTTTGTGTCGATAGGCTGATTAGTTGCACACCACATGAGGGTATTTGGTTTCTAGGTATTCATGAGTGTGCGTAAGGCTTGTATGTGTATGTATGTGTAGGTGTGGGTATGTGTATGCACATCTGTGTATGTCTATGTATGTTTGTGCATATATGCGTGTATGTATTGTAATTTATGACTATATTTTTCAAATTATGGATATGCCTAGTATGTAGTTATATGCATGCTTGCATATTTTTGTCTGTATGGTCGATGTGTGCATGTACAAGTGAGTGTATTCTATGTGTATATATGTAGGTGTATGTGTAATTGTGTATGTGTGTATATGTTTATGTGTATATATATATGTATGTGTGTGCATATGTGTGTATATGTGTATATATGTGTATATGTGTATATATGTGTGTATATATGTACATATGTGCATGTGTGTATATATATGTATATGTGTGTATGTATGAATATATTTGTATGTATATGTGTGCATCTGTATATATATGGATGTGGGGTATGTATGTATGTATGTATGTATGTAGGTAGGTATATGTATAATCGTATATACATGTAAGTATTTGAGTGTTTGTATGTATTTATGTATGTGTATATGTGCAAATGCGTGTGTGGGTGTGTATGCATGTACCTGTATGTAAACATGCATGGGTGCATGTATGTATGTGTATTTGTGCATAGTTGTATACCTGTAAGTTTATACATGAGCTGGTTATGTGTGTGTGTGTGGTTTGTTGGTGTTTAGTTTTTTCTTATGTTCTTCTTTTGAAGCCTATCAACTTGTCAAGGTTTGTATCTTTTTTCCCTTACGGTCTCTATGTATAGAGGTATGAAATTACGACGACGACTGGTGTTACAAGTCTTTACAAGTCTTTGTGACTTCCTTAACCAGTATAATTATGTTAAGTTAACTTCAAGCTATGCTTAAGATTCATCTGATTTATGTTCAATATTTTCAATTTACCTACTGAAAGTTAAAATATTACGAAATGCACATTCATAATGTTATCTAATACTTTTAATTCCACATTCTTTTCCATCTGAAATACTTTTACGTCATTATACATTTACCGGACCTGCGAATGTATTGAGTCATTCAGATAAAACTATAACATCTAAGATAACAAATATTAGACCTCATATAACACGTATTAACTTTAGCATAACTAGTTTAACTAAATGAATAATAAATATACCTTATCCGTATCAGAAACTTTGTATTCCGTCATTATTTTCACTTTTAATGAAGTTCTTCGCTATTTAACTAAATTGTTTATTTTTTAATAATCTTACAGCCACGCCCTCCAATATTTCAATTATCGACAGCTCACCATCCTGCATTAAATGAGACAAATAATGACTTTTCATTTAAAATACTGGTCTGTCTCATAAAAAATAGCCTTTTACACTGCGAAAGCAAAATCATGAATCTGTCCAAATTAAAAAGGGAGAAAGCCAATCCAAAGATACGACGACATGGAAAGAATCTGAGTGATCATACAACTTGTAGACAAGTAGTGTATCATTTGAATCATTTATAAATAAAGATCTTTAAAATTGGTATTTCTTTATTCTATGTTTACAAATGGGATTAATAACACACATTATAGTGAAATGATCAACTATTTTGATATCTATCACTTTTAATACCATATGTTATATCCATTAGGCAATTTAGCCATTTTCCGTGTTGCCAGTCCAGTGAATGTCCGAGATTTTACTCTCAGATCAGCGCGGCTGGGATTCGAATCCACGAGAGTTCAATTCACCTCAGGGTCTGTCATTTAAAACTTCATGACGTTATCTACACCCTTAACCATTGCGCTACTGAGACATTCAATAATCAATTGATAATAATAATAATAATTTATAATTAATAATAAATTGGATTTAAGATTACATTTTTAAATGCTTAAGTAAAGCAAGCTAATTGTGTCTCGTAGCATAATGAGCAGAAAAGACTGATGACAGATTAATTTAAGAAACTGTAAAGAAAATACCGAAACTCTTAATCAATATATAACACATTGGAAATGAAATAATTATAAATATCGAAGTCTTTCAAAAAGTAGGTTACCTAATTGATTTAGAAGATTCATTTAAATTTAAAGACACAAGTTACAAATTGGGGATCGAAGACCCTGAAAAGCACGTGCCGGTGAAATAATGAGCATGGGAACCATTATGCAAGGGACGTCACCAACAAATTTAAGTCTTGACACGTGTGTATACTTATTAGCACCATGACTGGATAAGTGTGTAAAAATTGTAAGAACCGGGAACAGAACACGGGACCCCTTAAATTAGCCTAAGTGCGCAGACTACTATGTAGGCCTACGCTATAGCCCACTTCAGCTAAACTTACTTCTCCCTGCATTATATCAATTGAAATTTATTCCTTGGAACATGTTGATATGCTTCGTTAATTGAACTACTCCTGATGCTGCAGTAGTCGATTTCTAAGTCTGGCGTTATAGGGAGCGTAAATTTTTACTCCTCATTTTAATCTCTACATGCTTCTTGGTAATGGAGGTTTTGGCTAGTGTTAGAGACTGGAAGGGGGTATATACCCTGATGACCAGACCGGGGCTGTAGTATATGGACTATACCAAATCGGGAGGGGAATTGTATGTGCACATGTAGCCAAATACGGATAATTTTTCTTCAGCGACAGGTTTGCCCGAGTCCCCAAATAAATTAGCAAGTTTTAAAGAGGAGACGAATCTAAAAGTTCGCGCACATATATTAAAAATGATAGATGTTGTCTTGGATTCACTATAGTGTGTGTCAAGTTTACAATAGTCTGTGACGCTATCAAGTCTTTTAGCTGTTTCGCCAAAACCAATCTGATTACAAAATTGGTCAATTTAACAATTTTTAAACTTAACTTTCTTAGAACTAGTCTAGACGTAATGTAGGTCTTCTAAGGATATGATGTAAAAGGTTTGCTACGAATCGATCAAGTTGTCACAGATGATTCGATCTTTTCATTAAAATTTGCATTACTGCTAATTAAACTGTTTTAGAATATGTAATAGCGGATCTAATCTTCTTCTGTATCTAAAATCACATATGAATAGTTGATTATCTCTCTTAGTGCACTGCCTACTGGCAGGTCCATGGTATATAACGCCTCCACTCTTCTCTGTCTTCCGCCTTCTTCTTCATTTCCACATATGAGTGGGTCTATATTTTTTATATAATATTAGTCAATAGTTGATTATATAATATTAATAATAGCAACAGAGTTCATTTAAAACTTCAATTTTTACATAGAAATAATCTAAGGTCTATTAATGGAGGTCATAGAAGGTAGAATGGAAGGGAAGAACAGGGGCAGGCCGAAATTAGGAATGTTAGATGAATTAAAGACCCACTCATATGTGGAAATGAAGAGGAAGGCGGAAGACAGAGAGGAGTGGAGGCGTTACATACCATGGGTCTGCCAGTAGGCAGTGCACTAAGAGAGAGAGAGAGAGAGAGAGAGAGAGAGATATCTAAGATATGCAAAATAAATTTCATGTATTGCTAGATAAACAGGACTGCCTCCCCCTCTCTTCCACTCTTTTAGTGCACTACTTTCAACTTCATGTAACCGACCTGAACTACAACATACATTTTATATTAAATTTTGATTAAATTTTAAAAGAGAGCCAAATGAGATTTAAAATATTTTCTTTTTACAATTGAAGACAGAATCTCTACAACCAATGCGTCAAAACACAAGGTAGAAATACAATGATCTGCGTCATTAGTCTAATTATCATCACTAGTCCAGGTTATCTCTAAGGAACGCAACAATCGCATCAAATTAAATCCACAAAAAAACTACAAGCAAAACAACTACAGGCCAATAAAAAGAAAGTTTTTTCATAGGTCAACGCTTCGTTCAAGTGTGTATCTGTAATTAACAATTTCATGCATCCAGGTAAGAAGCACTTAGATAAAAGTTTGCTTTACATATTCAGTTTTGCAACAATCAATAAATGGGCATGCAGCGACATATTCAACACAAAGCGCATTGAGTTTTACACACCATTCTCTAACATGGTAGGCATTATTTAAACGTTGTTGTAC
Organism: Enchytraeus crypticus; assembly: GCA_905160935.1. NCBI lineage: Eukaryota > Metazoa > Annelida > Clitellata > Enchytraeida > Enchytraeidae > Enchytraeus > Enchytraeus crypticus. The sequence goes on along the minus strand of CAJHZI010000503.1, from coordinate 2,065,112 downwards.
GAAGAACTTATTAATTATCCAATTACTATATGAACAATGAGTAGTATAGGTAGGTATCTTAAAGAATCTCGCAACAGAGTTACGTCAACAACAGAGTTACATCAACAACAGAGTAACAATCGGTCAAAGATGCAAGATAAGTTAAATTGGTAACAAGCGGTATAGCATAGTAATATTAAAGGTTTAACGTCCGTTGCCCCATTCGAGGTTGATGACAGATTATAAATATCTCCATAGGAAAATTGTAATGTTAATATTACATACAAACTGTTTAATCTTCATATCAAATTGTAATATAAGCAAATAATTTTATTTTCCTTGAACAGCACAGAGGTACATTCGAGTATTGACCTATTTAGAAAAGCTTGATCCTGACATCAAGTTGTTGGTAATTAACAGAAATTCAGCAGCTACACTAAAACAACGTTCCTACACAGCAGCCTCATCAACAGAAGTAGATAACACAAGCATTCTACACTATCATATCTCCAACAACAACTGGGCCCATCGTAGCTTAACTGACTTATCCATCCATATTGCTTGCCGATGATAATCTGGGATAGCTCTGAAGGACGCAGCGAGTCAATCTACTATGGAAAAGATTATGTGAAGCTCAGACCAGCCTCCTTGTAGCTGTTGTAGATCTTAGACACCGAGGATATGTACGCAGCGGTACGAATGTCCAGCCCAAGGTTGTACTTCTGTGCGATCTCCATTATTTGCTACAACAAAAGCATCGAAGATAATCAGTACAAAGCTCAAATAGAAATTAAGAAAGTTTAAACAACCAACGTCTGAAAGAGCTTTCAGCGGGTGAGCGCCTAGCCTCCTGAAATTGCTACAAAATATACTACAAACAGTTATTATTTGAATGAACGACTACAAACAGGAAATAGAATGAACGACTATAAACAGTTAATAGAATGAACGACTACAAACAGTAAATAGAATGAATGACTATAAACAGTTAATAGAATGAACGACTACAAACAGTAAATAGAATGAATGACTATAAACAGTTAATAGAATGAACGACTACAAACAGTAAATAGAATGAATGACTATAAACAGTTAAAAGAATGATCGACTACGAACAGTAAATAGAATGAACGACTACGAACAGTAAATAGAATGAGTGACTACAAACCCTGGCAGATCCCTCCATGGTCTGAGCGAGACCAGAGTGCACAATGTCTTTCTCTGAGGCACCCTGCAACAATCACATGTTCTAGAATTATATCCACAGGTCAATAAACTGTAGCATTAATTAGCGATAACTACATTTAATCACTTTATTATCTATATCGTTGTCGTTAACAATACCTAAATTAAATCACTTTATATTCGTTAACTAAACTAAATAACTCTATAATCACGTTAACTAAATTAAATAACTCTATAATCGTTAACTAAATTAAATCAGTTTAGAATCGTTAACTTAATTAAATCACTTTATAATTTTTAACTAAATTAAATCACTTTATAATTATAATCGTTAACTAAATTAAATCGATTTATTAACGACAACGCTAACGACGAATGGGGGAATTTTACTAAAATGGGCCATACAAGGTGGAATGGAAAGAAAGAGAAACAGAAGAAATTGGAGATTAGGAATGTTAGATGATTTAAAGGACAACTGATACGCGGTACAGTAAACTCAGACGTCTACATCTTTAAAAAATAAATTTAAAGAATACAATATATTCTTTCATCATTAAAATTTAATTTCATTTAAATTAACTGGAATTCAGTATATATTTTGAATAGAGTGAGAGGTAAAATAAGTTTTAGAAGGTTACTGAGAGCTACTTACGCCCATTCTCTGCTCGAAGGCTGGGCTGGGAGTGACAGGAATGCTGCCTCCTGACTTGCCAAACTTCTTCTCCAGTGACTGCTGCACACTCTCTGAACACAGCAATATTACACATTTTAAAATTATTATTATAAAATAATTCAACATTTTTAATAAGAAATGAGTAATATTTAAACTTGAAAAGCAAAACAACAGCAACAACAATTACGTAGCCACTGTCGTCAATGAGTAGAGCGGTATTGAACCAAATCCAAGCCAGCGAGCAAGAAACAGTCCAAAACCAGTGCAAATTCTAAATCCAGAAAACCATTTCTAAGATTTAAAAAAAAAATCAATCAATAAGAATTGAACGTCCGGTTCCTCGCCAGAAGGCAATGTCAGGGACGTCAAATAACTTAATTTAATCCCAGTTTCGCTCCAGTCGGGATAACTATATAAAATAGTACTACATAATAAAAATAATAAAATAATACTACATAGGGTTGCTACATAAAATAACTAGATAACGCAAAATAAAAAATACTACCACATAGAGTAGCTACATAAAGTATATAAAAATAATAACATGACGCTAAGACAACATGAACTATATGCAATCAGCAGAGCAAGGCGAGAGTGACTCACCGAGCAGATGGTAGTTAGAGTCCCGCTCATATTTGAATGTGAGACGTCCGTAGCTGACGTGGTTCAAGTTCTTGAGCCACTCAAAGTAAGACACCGTCACACCACCAGCATTCACGTACAGATCCTAAACATCAATCAATCAAATCAATCAGTTCACCCATCCATCAATATATGTAAGTAATAATAGTTAAAAATAGCTTAAACATTACATCAATAGCTCTACGAATACTGCTTGTTGCTAAATCTAGAAACCAAAAATGAAATGCATATATTCTGCAAAACGGTCAGTACCTAATTAAGTACCTAATTAAGTACCTAATTAAGTACCTAATCAAGTACCTAATCAAGTACCTAATCAAGTACCTAGTCAAATATATAACACTACATATCATGCACGCTATCAATAAAATGCATTTACCTCAAAATTTTGTCTCTTTAGTCTTCATGCTATTAAATATTAACATTAAAACACTTTTAGGTAGCTAAAAATAGTTTCATAATTCTAATAGTTTCTACAATTCGTAGCTAGTAGTAACATGATGCTAACAAACTATTTCATATCTTTTTATCGTATTTCAATGAAGTTTAATTTCCCTCATTTTAATTTAAAATGTTTGTTAGAATTGTGTGCTCACAGGAATAATGAGAATATTCCTCTCTCTAAGAATCTTGTCTGCAGCCAGTGTGGTGGGACCATTAGCAGCCTCAGCAATGATCTAATCAATCAATCAACCAATCAATTAATCAACAAGTCAGTCAATTAATCACTTAATCATTCAGTCAATCTATTCATCTACAATCCATCAATTGGACAGTCAATTTAAACAATCTTTTAACCATCTAACAAACAACCAGTCATTAGTCAAGAAATTAGCAATAAAATAGATTTAAAAAGGGCAATTTAAGAAAAAACCAGCAGTTAATTGCTTTCAATTATCTTCATGAGTTAAGAAAGAGCTGCAAAAAGCAACTGAAAGACAACAATTAGGCGTAGAAGAAATGAATATCAATCTGTAACCTTGGCCTTGATCTTGGGCGCTATGTGTTTGGTGATGCACCTCTCCACTGCAGCAGGGACGAGGATATCGCATTCCTCCAGCATCAGGCTCTCCTCAGGACCCTTGTACTCGGAGGCCTTGGGGTAGCCCTTGATCGATCGGTTGTTGGCCTGTTACGCAACATAATATGGAAATCTATATCTAGTCAAACAATAAAGCAACTACATTTACTGACTTGATCAAATATGCAAAAGTCATATGAAATAGTTTTAAATTTAGCAAAACAATTGTCTATTTATTTCAATACACTCAAAATATACAGTGACATACACAGCCAAGCAGTCAAAGAGGTCACAAGTAACCTATCTAGTTGACCACCCCTCAACCATACAAATTGAAAAATAACTAGGCAAACAGAATAAACATGCAATACAAGTACAAGAAATAACAGTTAATAAAGTTTGCAATAATAGCAACAGTTAACAACAATTTAACAAAGTTTACAAATTAGAATGATAATTATATATGACTCAAAATATAAAACAACCCTTCTAAATAACTAATCTCTGTATTCCATGTACAATTTTAACAAGGGTTCAGCTAAATCTGACCTTAATTCACATACTTCGAATTCTGTTAATCAATTGTCAAATTATGATATTACACTAGCTTTAAATAATTACAGGAATTGCCACTAAGGTGGTAATAGCTTCTGAGAGAAAGTTGAGGTTTTTAGGTCATTTACAGAGAATGTCTGAGGATAGATATGCAAAGACTGAAGTTAACTGGAAGCCATCTCAAGGAAAAATGAAAAGAGGAAGACCTAGAACTACTTGGCTAAGTATGATCAACAAAGGTCTGAGAGCATTAAACATTTCATGGGAAGACGCTGTGAAGATTGCTGATGATAGAAACGAATGGAGGAATGTAGCCGCCCTATGTTCTGTACAAAAAGCAAGGAACTGATGATGATGACTATCAATATTGCTTAATTCTAATTCTACCTATAGATGACTAAGGCGGAAAACATGCTGTCACTTAATTTATAACGACATGAAACTATTATTTCGTTTAATTAATTACAGGTCAATGCAGGTTAGAGTATATTATCAAAACTTACGAGGAAGTAATCTTCCAGTTGTCGTGGGTCGATGCCCTCAGGGTTGTGAATGGCGCAGTCCCACTCCACGACCCCGATGCACTTAGCACCGGCGCGGTGCAGGTAACGCATTGTGTGCAGACCCACATTACCGAAGCCCTACAACACATAGAAATGGGTAGAGATCTCTTTAAAATGAACATTTGCAAAAACCTTTTCTGGAGGCACAGGATAAGTATTTTCCATTAAATTCTGATCTAGTATTATTGAAATTGAGTAGCAAAAATCACTATATTCAAGTATACATTACAGAGATCCGGCGACAAATAATACATATCACAGAATGTGCCAAATGCATAAATTATAGAAAGCCCTTTACAACAAAAACCGTAACTGATATTATAAAGGTTTAATATATACATTTACAACATTTGCAAGTCATTGATAAATCATCTCTAACATATTGTAATAGTAACATCTGTAATGAATCAATGGACTGAGTGAACAACAAATCACATTTCATCTTTAAGAAGAAAAGTAAAATAAACCTGAACAATGAATTTCTTGTTGGCAAAGCCAGGTGTGATGCCGAGTAGATTTGTGTAGTATGGGCTGTTGATGAACATCTCAATGCCGTGATAGACACCCTAGAGACGAAAATTTATAAAATAGAGTAGCGATGGCAACATCATCATCATCATCCCCCAAATCCCAGCTCAACTAGGGTCGGGATACAAATAGACGTCTCAATTCGTTTAGCGATGGCAACGTCATCACTTTCCGGTACTCCGCTAGATAGAGCTCAATTGTTCACTTTCTGGCGGCCGTTTTATTTGTATTCTGTCTCATTGTGTGCGCTTGTGCATATTTTGATTCAGTTACAAATAAATGATCATGGTTCTCTCTCTCACTTTCCCTTAAATCCAAGTTTAACCCGGGTCAGAATTTAAGGCAAGATGATGATGATGACGATGATAGAGTAGTGATGGTAACAATACAACAAAATTTGAATGTTCCCAAATATCTATCTAACTGTATATAGTTGTTCTACAACAAAAAAATAATTTAATTGTTTAATATTAATCTGATTATCTGCGGTTAAACAGCGGAAAACTTAGTGGAACTTATAAGAAATGGCTGTAGAACATTTAGCTGCCATAAGTATTTCATGTCAAATTATGAACATTGCTATTCTATTTACACTGTTTTCTAAGCAGAACTTAAGTAGATAATGCTATTCAGTCAAAAATAAATGCAAATTGTATAAGAGAGCCAAACTTCTTAAGATAAAGAGATCCAGAAAATCTATCACTTGACGTTTAGATATATGTAAAAAGGCATAGATTACATATAAAATGGAATACATCTGATAGAAAATCTTCTTGATTAGAAACAATACTTTGAATGTCCAGAACAGAACAAAAATATAATATATATATATATATATATATACTGTATATATATATACTGTATATATATATATACACATAATATATACATGTATATAATATATTTAATATATATACACACACACACACATACACACAAATGTATCTCACAAATGAAACACAAACCATGATATAACACTTACCCTGCCCGTGGCAGAGATTCTGCCGTGGATGCCGCCCTGTGAGATTGGCTTACCAGTTACACAGGCATGCGCGTTCATATCATAGTGACCTTTCAACATAGATCAATCCAATTAAATAAACAAACATTTCTTCAACTAAAATTAAAATCATAAATTAAAGATTTATAATTAATTAACTGTTAAAGATCAAATAAAAATAATTAATAACGCTTGAATTAAATTTATAACTACATAATAAGAAATCAATCAAATCAATCAGTATGTAATGATAAGTGGAGTATCAATCAGCAAGGTAGGTAGTCCCAGTAGGTAGTCTCAACAACAACAGTATCAACTTATGATATCAATTTAAGATATTAAATTTCTGATATCAATCAATCAAATCATATCTCCATCAGAGAAAACCCCAATTAGCTACTAACATTGATCTTTTTTAAAAAAAAAAAAACCGTCGATCAGTGAACGAAACCTGAGATAATATAAGAATATTGTAGAAAACAACTGGTTAAACTGGGATTCATGGAAGGATAATGATGATGATGATTGTAGAAAACAACTAGAATCTAGCTAGAAAACTAATAGAAACCAACTAAAAAATTAAGAGAAAACAAACTGGAAAACAACTAGAAGAAGAAGAATATTACAGAAAAAGTTTAGAAGACAAATAGGGAGGATAGGATAAGAGAAAATAGAAGTTGAGAGAAAAAGAATTCTGAAAACTTGGTCTGATAAAGTAGGAAATTATTACAGATTTTTCATATATTCATGAATAACATAACTGGTAGCCTCTTTTGTATTGTTATTTGTTTATCTAACTACATGCACGTTCCTACTGTTTGTATAATCTGTGCTGCGATGAACAAATAAACAAAAAACTAAAGTATTAAACAAAAAAAAACTGGAATGACAAGACACTGAGATAACAAGGCATACCTAGAGTCTGCTGGAAAGTGTCTGCAATCCAGCTCATCTCCCGAGGTCCAGTTCCCATGTCAGGAGCAGGGACATCAATGCCAGGTCCTGTCATATGACAAATCAATCAATCAATTGATCAATCAATTTAAATAGTTAACCTTTGTCCAATTTCCTTCTTAAGATCATGGACACTCGATAGATTACAAACAACAATTCATATGTATTCTCCGTTTCTCTCTCGACCATGAGGATACAATAAAGATACAATATCCTACTCACAGGCTACTTACATACTCAGGAAGAGCACACCGTCGATCAACTACTTGATCTCATCATACAGGCTCAGCATACTTCAGATCTTAGTGTAACCATTAGCTTGGAAAAATTTGGCTTCATATGCCATATGTTCTCTTTTACATCTCTCTGGCTTATTCTCCTATCTACACACAACTGCAGTATTCAATTCTTTAATATTCGTTATCCCAATCTTCTTCTAATCTTTTCCTCTCACTCTTCATTCCATTTATTAATCTTATTAGCTACATGGTTTTGCAAATGATATCAAACATTATACACATCGTCTTACATCAATCAATATATGGCAGGTTTTTCAACAAAAATGTTATGTATTATAATTCGGACCAACGTAGTTAGGAAGCACACAAACAGAAACTCATTCTGGACACATGAGAGAAGAGCAGAGATGTGAGCTCTGCTGTTTACTCAGCACTGGTGCAGCCTTCATAGATCAACTGCAATAAACTGCAGGCGTTCTCAGTGGGCCGGAGCGTCAGACAACTCGTTAAAAAATAATATTATCCCTACTATATTATTATTGACGTAATACTGAACTATATTATTATTGACGTAATACTGAACTATATTATTATATTTTCTGAACAATATTGTTATTGCCGTATTACAGCTTAAATATTACATAAAAGACTTGCTCCTAACCACATCGCTAAATCAGAACTTACCCAGATAGCCCTTTTTCGCCAGCTCTATTGTGAAGCGTCTCGTAATCTTTTCCAGCTCAGCGTCGGTGTACTGCTTGGGATTGATCTTTATTCCACCCTTTGCCCCGCCAAAAGGCACATCCACACACGCACACTTGTAGGTCATGAGCGACGCCAAAGCTTTCACCTCGTCCGCGTTCACATCCCTCGCGTAGCGAATACCTGCATGATGATTCGATCATAAAAGTATATACATGATTCAATCATAGTCAAGTATACACATGATTCAGTCATTAAGTATATACATGATTAATCAAGTATATAAATGAGTATATACAATAAGTATATACAATAAGTCTAAGTATATACAATATATATATATACAATATAATGTTTATATATATACATATATATATTACATATATGTATATATATATAATATACAATATATATATATATACACTGTGAGTAAAAAAAAAAACATGTGCGCAGTCTTTCGCCCATAACTTTGGTATTAGTGAACCGATTTTTAAAATTTTTGCATAGGTATAATCAGGAACACATTTGCTATAAAATAACGTTAAGTGACTCTGTTAATTATTATTTTTGCGTTGAAGCAGTGCTTGAAAATATGCGCGACTGAAAATATTCAGTTTAAGTAAATCAATCGCTACAGAATGTTTACAAATCCGTGGCTTAACAAAAAACGAAACAAGCAGTATTATACTGCTACTGTCAACTGTCAAAGCTTAATTATGCTCAAAGTGCCCTCCTTTAGCTGGAATACAAGCTCGGAGACGCTTGCGCCACTCATCTATTGCTTTATCAATGACAGATTGCTTCATGTCTTGCCAAACGTCCACCAGGCGTTGCTTCAACTCGTCCACGTTATTTATTTTCTTCTTTTCGGTGTAATTTCTTTAATAAGCAATCTGGCCCTCCCAGAATCCAGTTTTTTGTTGGAAATTCGGCAATCAACCAATGTGAGCCACAACCCTTTAAGAGGTACAAGTTTTTGTGAACTCTTAATCTGCTTTAGTAAACACCATTTTAAAATTTAAACAAAGACAGACTATGTTTGTAAAATCGTCTGTTATTGTTTAAAATATACCGGAATTGTCACAAAAACTAGATTTAAGATTGATACTTTTCTTCTACTTTATAATTCTGAAACAATTTTCAAAATCGGTTCACAAATGTCAAAGTTGTGGATGAAATACTGCGCACATGTTTTTTTATGACTCACAGTGTATATAAATATACAATATATATACAATATATATATATATATATATATATATATATATATATATATATATATATATATATATATATATCTATATATATATGTATGTATATACATAAGTATATACAAACATAATCAAGTATATATGATTCTGTCATCAAGAATATACATGACTCAATCATAATCAAGTATATACATGATTCAACCATCAAGAATATATATGATGCAAATATACTCATTAATCATTACTTTCAGTACTATTAACATCTATATAACACTACACAGTAAAAAAAAGTAAACACGCATTATAGTGAAATGATTAGCTATGTTGATATCTATCACTTTTCAATATCACATGTTTAAACCGTTAGGCAATTTAGTCCATTTTCTGTGTAACCAGTCCAGTGAATGTCCGAGATTTTACTCTGAGATCAGCGCGGCTGGGATTCGAACCCATGAAGGTTCAATTCACCTCAGGATCTGTCATTTAAAACTTTATGACGTTACCGCTACACTATTAAGACATTCTGATCTGCAGTATACTACAGATTCTAGATTATTCCAGTACAATCAAAGCCTCGAAGGTGGCTTCACAAACCTCCCTTGGTAGGAGTCTTGTGATCACTATGCTGCGCCCTCCAGCCCTCAATCATCTCGTACTCTCCGTTCTCTCGCTTGATCGGGAACGTGACGGCCATGACTCGGCTGCACGGCTTGATCATCGACAGAATGCCCTTCACCCGATGCTCCCTCTCCTCCGCTGGGCCGGTCATCTCCTTGACGAGGTTCGGGTGGAGCAGCCCGGAGGCCTTGTCGTAGTAGAGCTCCACCATCTCGAAGAAGCTGGCTCGGTCCTCAGGGTCGTTCTGATCGATAGGGTAGGGGTGGTCGGCGGACATGGCTCGGCATGACTGCTGAACGGCGGCAGAGATGGAGCAGAGGTCGCTTCTACCGGCCGAGTAGGCGCTCGAGATGCTCGTGCGAATCAGCTTGCTCAACATGATGGATTGATTTTAAGTTTTTATCTGAAGAAATAATTAATTGCTAGAATTAATTGTCAGCATTAAGACACGTCTAAACTAAAATATTCTAAAAAATCAGTATAGTATTCTATATAAAATATAATAAAATATAACATGTTATATAAATATAGTATAATATAAAAAATATATAATACAAGCCTAATAATAAAATATAACAAAAATAATATATAAAATATAATATAGAAATTTATAATTTAAAAAATCAGTGTAATCAAATAGAAAAATATTGCTAAATCAATAAAGAAGCTCTCGATTGCACAATTTTCTGCACAATTGTCATTAGTTGCCACTATATTAAATTATACAATATGACAATCGAATCATTACTTGGTTTTCTGATTGATAGGTTTCTAATAATACAAACTATAGCGAACACAACTTCCCATACATCTAGACAAGACAGTCTCAATCAATATTAAGTTTAATCCACCTACGTATGGCTACACAATAATTACTACTTCTAAATATTCAGACACATAGCTTGTACTAGAAAAGGGGCCCATTCCTTGAAATAGCAGGTAAATAGGCCTACATGGACACGTGAACATACATAAATCCAATTTACAGGTACATTATCAGGCTTTCACACTCAACTGCTACAAGCAAATCTATTCCCAATAGGCAATACAAGCGCAAGAGAGAATACACTTAAATACATGCAGGCTTATAGCATCGTATACACATAACTATACAGGCAAGTACATGTACATAATAATACAAGTACAAGTACATGTACATGAATACTACACAGCTAGCAGCAAGCTATTATTATACAGTTGGCAGGTTCTCATACAACAACAGAGTCCTATAGACTACAGCGCACTACTCAACAGATCGCACTCGCCAATGGATCGAGGGGACCCAATTAAAATACACGTGAGACGATAGCTCGATCACAAGTGTCTAGATATAAAATAGGTCATTAGAACCTCAGCAGATAAGCTAACTCATTATCTACACATCCACCGTTACAGGCCTACGTTATGTCGATTACGATATCACTCGACATTATCAGATTGAATTATATAACTGTCAGGTCCAAATAAACACGTGGGGTCCTCACGAAACTTTCAATATTACGCCTATTTGTAAAATGCATAATAGAAAATTGTCAGTAGGTCCGAGGCTTACTATTGTATGCTGTTATCACACTGAATACAGCCTATGTACGATACGGTTAACATCTGTTTCTGAATCCCAAGGATAGTATCTGAGACGGTCAAACTGTTATTCGACTTTGAATAGTTGGCCTAAATAATAATGTTAAATATATTTAGTATATATATACATATATATATATATACATTAGATCCGTCTTGCATTCGATCTCTTATAGCATTGAGGACGAATAATAGGATTAATTCGATTAATTGGATGATTAACACATTAACTAATTAATTAATTACGTTAAATGCTTCATACCTTATTAGTATTTCAAGAAATTAATTGAAGTATTTTATAATTCTCCATAATTATATTATAATTTAACCAGAACCATCTAATAATATAAACTCAATTTTAAACTTCAGAAACTTCTAGACTCTCGTAACAATTATTTTGTTTGCCAATAACAAATCACATCAACTTATCCAGGCAGGTATCTTATTCTACTACGTTAACAAGATTTACATCAGCTGTTCACAAAACTTTTAAAAATTAAGTTATAAAAGCATTTAATACCTAGACACTGCTAACTAATGCTCAGCCACTAGTACTAACCAGCACATAAGACACAGCAATGAACTCGCTTTTTACAATTAGAAGCTAACTAACACGCTGCGCTCGTAAATTATAATTAGAAGATCGGTAGATATTTAAAACCGTATCCTGCAGTGTCTCACAACGTGCTCGTTGACACAATGCTATCGAATCGTACTCAACCCTCGTCGACCTCTATCGACCTTCGCTCGATGTATAAAGTTCGATCAGAACGACAGAACTTTCAAAATGGCAGGTCTATAATAGTTGACTTCGAATAAAACGTTTACTATTTTATAGCAGACTGCTGGTACAGTAATAAAACGCTAGCCAAAGGTTGCCAGATAATGTTTTCTTTTCAGGAACTGTTTTGCCGCAACCTTTATGCTACCAGAATTGACAACAAAAATCATTTTACATAGATTCTGTTCAGGACTGTGCTACGAAAGTACAAGAACCTGAGCAAGAATTTACAGCGAAATATATATTGGATATTTCAATATTTTTCCAATTGTATCTATCTATAACTTCTTTTGAGCTTGCATGTGGCGGAAAAGTTGCGTTTTATTTGTGGTAAAACTAGGAACGATAGCGTGGAAAATGAATGTGAAAAAGTTTAAGTATTGTTGGGATTAGGGATAGTTGGGTTCAGCCGAGATTCACATGGCATAGTCGCATAGTGAGAAAGGCAGAGGGGGATGTAGTGAAGAGAGTTTTGGGGGATGACACGGAGGTTAAGTTAGAGATAGGTAGACTACAACTGACGTGGGATGCGGTGATTAAGAGAAATGAAAAATAGGGGTTTCACTGTTGATATGGTATTGGACAGAGAGGAGAGGAGAAAGTCTGGTCATATTCCGACCCCAGTTGAAATGGGAATCAACGCCAAGATGAAGAACTTTATAACTTCATTTATTATTATTTTTACTGATCTAAAACATACTCTATGAGCACTTCTTGGTTCACCTAATTTACTATTTCTATTGCTATTTATGCAGTATTGAGTTAGCATAAATTTATATGTAAAGTTATAAATCGAGGCTGTGCTCATTCTTAAGGTGACACCAAAATAGCAGGCAGAAATATTAGCTTTCAGTCTCATGGAGCTGCTCTGCATTAAACAGCTGCATTGACTATGACAGAGAGTAAGCTGCATATGGCAGAAAGTAAATCTCAATACACTAGCACAGAGTATAAGAAAATTTAAATCTTCTGGCACTAGTTCGTCATCAGTCGTAGGCCAATATCTATCCTATCATACGCCATATCATCAGCATCATTATCATCGTCATCATCTTCCCTTGGATACCAGTTTTGCTAGGGTAGGATTTTCTAATATTTTGTAGCAATTTTTGGAGCCTAGGCGCTCACCAACCGAACGCCTTTTCTGACGTTGGTTTAGATCTTAGTGCTTTGTTTCGTTTTACGACACGAGCACGTTGTGCAGTCTACGGTTGGTCTATTCTTCAGCAACCCGGACACAACATGGGTAACATATCATCACACGTCTCAGTAAAACATTATCAATGTACACTGCTGCCGCAACATTTTTATTACCACATTTTCTATCAAACAAAAACCCTACTAACAGAATTACATACGCAACAAGGAAAAATGATGCTCGAGAAACTTCAAAGAATATTAAAAAATTCATAGGTTAAAGCTAAAAAAATAAAAATTAATAAAAAGCTGGTAGAGCTAATATCAACGTCAGTTTCTTCACTGGAGAGCGATGTCAGTGACGGGCGAGCCCAGGATTTGAACCCCGCACACACTGATCCGCGGCTAAGTATCTTAGCGAAATCGCCACTGGCTCCAGACAGTATATACTGGTATATACTATACACTGGTCTTGACTAGTGGTACAACACAAAACGCAAAACGATACAACAACGGAAACAAATATAGTAGGAAAATCTATGATCAATGCAAGATAATACGCAGCAGACGAAACTAGTACAACTGCTTACTACTATAAGTTAAAAATCACAGATATGGCAGCCCTGTTAAATGCGCTGAGATCCCTGGGCACGCAGCTTAAAGTCAACAAAGTGTACGACAAGGCCGTAGCTTTACAGCAGCTATGTCATAGTAGGACACCGCAGCACTACTAACACTTTTAACAGTTCTACCGAAGTCATACAATTTTCTCTTCCTCTACTGTTCTACCAAATGGTACGTCCACGGTAGTCTTATTCAGTCTACTTAAAGCTTCACTAAGAGGTACAGTTTAATAATACACACAACTAAACGTAACATAGCATAACGGCACACTGGGTCAGAAAGCACAGATGCTTGTTTAAGGCCCGTTTTCTCCTTCCTATCCATGGTAATTAGTAATTATTGCCTTTTTGGCGCATCAATTGCATCCGGTGTTGATTTAAGAATAACCTACACCCTGAGATTTTTTCATTCAAAGCTGTCAACACTCGGCGTCCCAAGGTGATCACCCAGCCATGTACTAACCGAGGCCAACGTGGCTTAACTTGACTATTGACGCGCAACTGAACCAAGTGCGCCGTAAAACTCCCTACTAAACAGACTTTACTGCTTGCTAAAAGCAGAAATACTTAAAAAGAGATACACACTGTTACACTGGAGCAACTGGTCGTGATACTACCGAATCAGTATGTGCGGGGTTCAAATCCTGGGCTCGCCTGTCACTGACATCGCTTTCGAGTGAGGAAACTGACGTTAACCTTAGCTTTACCAGCTTTTTTACATGTAACCAGGTCAATGTTGTGGTAATGAATCAGCAGGATTAAAAGAAGCGATTAAAAATCGAATCTCTGTACTCTGTTTCAAGACACTAGGAGATAAATTGATTCTATGCTGCAATATATAGCTGCAGGTAGTTAAATGGGTTACACTAGTGTTAAACATTAGTCACGTGACTAACAAAAAAGGGGACCACGAGACGATATCACGTGACACGCATCACGTGACCTCGCCTCATAATATGTTTATAGTAAAGTCACTCGTGTCTCATATCTGATCAGTCAATGATAACGTTATGCAATTTTGGTATCAGGATTAGATATACAAATTATATTATCTCCTGCTCCTAAGTACTTCACTAAGTACTGTCCCATCAGGTGGCATAGATTCCTACTCACAGACAGCTAAAGTCTTTCTCAGTAATGAGCAAACCTTCAATCAGTACTTAACATTAATCTGATAAAAGGAGAGGTTTAGATTTATGAATGAATAGACTTAGCCTTGGTATAAAGAATTTTAGCCAATAAACTAGAGGTACAGATTTTTATGTCTTTATAAAAATTATTACAAAAATGTGCTAGAAGGCCTAAGTAATTAGCCTAATACTATTGAAATGCAATTCAATATGCAATTACATATGTTATACTTGCAGGTTTCAAGCCGGTTCATCAAATGTTATATATAATTAATTGTGAAATAGAACTTCATTAAATTGTATCCATATTAACATGGGCGAGAAAACCCGATTTTACGAATGTCAGGTGGGGGGGCTAAGCACGGAATTTATTTTCATAAATTTACTGCTCAGACCCCCCCCCCCACTACTTTTAACCCCTTATCCACATAAGCTATAATGGGCTAGAATCAAGCCTCCTCTATTTCATGACCCTAATCTTGTCTCATTGCACATTACTGCATATTAAGTATAATAAGTACTTCAGTAAATAATTAGTCATAATTTACTTAACGCATCTGTCCTTATAATCACAGAGAATATAACTATAAATCATTTTAAACTTTTGAACAATTGTAACAGGAAGCACTAGTGCTTTGACTTGATTTTCAGAGAAGCAACACAATGCAATATACATATTTTAACACTATGTATTATCACTAACCCACCAATAAATAAGTGATATAAGAGTCAATAAAGTTTCTAGTCAGCAGACCCTTAGATCAAAGTATTCAATGCCCAATGTCATTTAGGCTTGTAAGTCAAAGCTCTTTAGTCAAGCCTCAAAGTTCATGCTTGCATTTAAGTGCTTTCCTCTTCAAGAGCTTAAAAACTTCACTACTAACTCAATCACATACATTTAATACTCTTTAATCAATTTAGATGTGTATACATGCAACTTTATATATAATTGATCTACTTTATACTGAATAATAATTAAAATATCATAGAAGACGATAAAAGGGGCTCCGATTTAATGAAGGAGGAAATTTATTCAGCAATGAACAGTATGAAGAAGGGGAAGGCAGCCGGAATAGATGAAATTCCAGCAGAATTCTTGAAAATGTTGGAAGGAGAAACACTTAAAAGTTAATGGAGGTATGTATAGAAGTGTACAGTACAGGTATTTGGCCAGACGACTTTACCAAGTCAGTGATGATTCCAATTCCCAAAAAATCAATGCTGTGGAGTGTTCGGATTACAGAACAATCAGCTTAATACCTCATGCATCGAAGATCTTATTAAAGATAGTAAATAATCGCATTCAGTCGAAAGCAGAGATGATACTGAGCAAGACACAATTTGGTTTTAGGAAAGGATGCGGCACAAGAGAAGCAATAGGAGTAATGCGGGTTCTTTGCGAAAGAAGCTTAGAATATGGAAATGACGTTTTTGTATGCTTTGTAGACTTCGAGAAGGCCTTTGACAGGATTGATTGGATAACGATGATGAATATCTTAAAAAGAATAGGAATTGACTGGAGAGATAGAAGACTAATTTTGAACTTGTACATGAATCAAAGAGCAGTAATCAAAATCCAACAAGAATAATCAGAAGAAGGTGAAATAGGACGTGGAGTAAGACAAGGTTGTAGCATTTTGCCGCTGCTGTTTAACATTTACGCTGAGGCAATGATGGAGGAAGCCATGGAAGACTTGGAAAAAGGAATAAAAGTAGGAGGGAATTTGTTACAAGATGTATGATTTGCAGATGACCAACGGAATGGTAGCGGGCAGCGAGATTGGATTGCAGAAGATAATGGATAGGCTGAATGATACGACCCAATGATATGGCATGAAGATTAATATAAAAAAGACCAAGGTTATGAGAGTGTCCAATAATAAAGGTGAAGTTAATATCACAATAAATGGTATGAAATTGGAACAGGTAAGGAGTTTCAAATATTTGGGTCATACTATAACCGATGATGGGAAAGTGAGATAGAAATATGCAGTAGGATTGCACAAGCAAAAGCGGCCTTTGGTAGTAGAAAAGAACTATTAACAAAAAGGCTAAAGAAAGACACAAAGATAAAGATAGTGAAAACTTTGGTTTGGACCACGCTATTGTATGGATGTGAAACATGGAAGGAAGATATTAGGAAACTGGAGGCATTGGAAATGTGGATTTGGAGAAGAGTGGAGAGGATAGCTGGACTCAAAAGCTTACAAATGAGGTAGTCCTGGAGAGAGTTGGCACAGATAGACAGTTGATAAATGCATTAAGAAATAGGAAGAAGAGATGGATAGGACACATTCTAAGGGGGGAAGGTCTAATAAAAGAGGTCATAGAAGGTAGAATGGAAGGAAAAAGAGGCAGAGGCAGGCCGAGATTAGGTATGCTGGATGATTTAAAGACCCACTCATATGTGGAAATGAAAGGGAAGGCAGAAGACAGAGAAGGGTGAAGGCATTATGTACCATGGATCTGCCAGTAGGCAGTGCACTAAGAGAGAGATACTGAATAAAGATATCAATACCAAAATCTATTACATTTATTTCATAATAAACAACTACTTACATATATATATATATATATATATATATATATATATATATATATATATATATATATATATGTATAAGTACATTTTACAACTCAATTATGATATTGTTATTGATTTGATTTCGTTCAGTTTAGTACATATTCCTTGAATTTCCTTCATTTCTGTTTATGTTTACATATATTATGATTGCATATACAAGTTATTTGTGTCTTGCCACCTTAAGTGTTAAAAAGCTCCAGCCTCTATATACAATATAATATCTCACAATTCTCTGCACTGTCTGTATTAAATGAGCTCTGTTCCGGTCACTAATCTAATCGCAATAAACTTCACATACACTGCACCAATCACACCAGACAACTAAATAGAAACTTAAAAAGCAAAGAGATAACTACTGAAGCCTAAAGCCTAGTTTAGAGCTAGTTTAAAGCCTAGTTTAAAGCTAGCGTTTAGCCTAGTTTAAAGCTAAAGAGTATCTACCTAGTTTCCTGTCTCTAAAGCACAAGATGAGGTGAACACCGAATTTGAATCCAGTGGCAATTGTTCTTCAGCTGAACAACTTAACGACATGCCACCCGCTCAGCCCGAATTCAAAGCTCAAGAAATAACAATACTTTTCAAAGCTAACGCTTCATCAGGGTTAACCAAATGAGACGTCAGTTCCGTAGGTTAACTCAATCTGTAAAGCACAAGCGTCTTGGACATGGCATATAGTGTACGAAAGATAAAAGGAGATTTAGCACAACAAATTATTTTACACCTCGTTTGCATCACCCTCATTACAAAGTTGGAGGAATGGTGCAAATGGCAATACAACTATATATATCAAAGACTACACTTGCATATCTCCAACTCCTATCAAGAGTCAGGTATCACTCATTCAATCACACCATTTAACTAGTTGTATTCATGAAGAAGTTTATGAAGTCTAGCATAAATTAAGAAAATCTGGTAAAGTTTTCTAAAACAGGTCATAGAAGGCTGAATGGAAGAAAAGAGAAACAGAGCAAAGTATGATTAGGAATGTTTGATGATTTAAAGATTCACTTATATGTGGACATGAAGAAGAAAACCGAAGAGCAACAAGAGTGGAGATTTTGTATATCGTGGACTTGCCAATAGGCAGTGCACTAAAAGACAAGAGAGAGAAATTAAGAAACAAGATGCATCATCAGATGATTTGAGTTAGTCATAATTTGAGTAAATCATTCGTTATGAAGGCATTAGCATGCTTGTTGCCTCTAATCAGACTAGTGCTGTTTAGAGTTAGGCTATAGCGGTGTTGTCTAGTAATATGTCATTGATGTTAAGATATCGTTTCTTAAGTTCTCATAATCTTGAAGTTTCAACATCATCATCTTCCTTTTAATCTCAGTTTAACTAGGATCGGATAGACCTTCTCGACTCCTATCTGTCCCATACCAAATCATCTATTTTGTATTAAATTTTGTAGCAATTTTTGTAACCTAGGCGCTTGCGGTTTCAACAAGAATGATAAATCAGCTGCGGGGGAATTGAACCCGAGTATGTATCCACCCTTCACTCAGTAGCCTCAACGTTTAGTAACCGTTGCAGATTTCAATCTACATAACTTGCAGGCAACAACAAGCTATAACACACACCAAAGAGGTTAGAAGTTCGCCAAAGAAGTATCCTATCTAGTTGACATCAGACAAAAAAACAAATAGCACACTTGAGGTAAACAAGCAGAAAGGACAAGTGATCCAAAGAAGAAAAAACATGATATAGATGCAGTAATATCAAATAAATGCATATTGATTTAGTACATACATGATTAATATAAAAAATAAATTAAGATTAAAAAGGGCCCAGCACGGATCCCTGCGGCACATCACATTTAACATCAGCCCATTCTAGCATAATAATAAAGTTCGGATAAGAAGTTCCATACTCTTTTATTCTAAAATCTGTATTCGACATACTAGCAGCAACAATAAGAAATAGTGATAACGCAGTGCATAGCAACACGGAGCATTATGAATCGAATTCCAACGCGAAACAATATGGCCATAAGTCAATTTCCGGAAATAAGTCTACAACCTACCTCATATATGCAGAACACGAATTTCTATTCTGTTATACAAAGCTGCAACTCTTCGTTTGATAGACAAATACGGAGCGGATTAGTCGAGTCAGAATTCAGGGAAGCAACAAAAGTTAAACATATATTTGCCTAATTTACCAAATAACTTTTTTAACATTCGACTCGTTTACTTTGGATCAAGTTACCAAGTCATCAAGTAGTTACTAATTAGCGACACACTTCTAGGTAAATATGCGTCTTATACAATTGTTATACAAATACATGAATTTTAAAACTGCATAGATCTAGAGTAAAATTAGGTGTGACTAAAATTCAATTAAGTGTCAGGGCAGGGGAAGAGTATGGAAGATTTGGGATTGTTATCAACTAGCAGTGTCGCGATATAATTATCAGATAACAAGGTCAGCAAACTTGCAGTGTTGCCAGTATATTGAGATTTTATCACCTACCTTAGCAACTGAAGCATAACCATAAAAGCTTAGAAACGATGTGCATACAATTATGTGAACTTGAAACATTAAACATTCATAAAATATAATAATAAAAACTTGCAATCTATAGACTATAACAATTTGGTATAGTCTATAGATTACAATCGTTATAGTCTTCGACGAGAACTAATGCAACAAACTTAGCAAATACATTAATTAATTATTATGGGCCTTGAATGCGAAGGCTTGCCAACAGCAATCCTTTCAGTCGATATCGTCCTGGATGTCTGCTAATTTCTTAGCACTCAATCCATCTAAGACTGAGTTTCGTGCTGTTTGGGACTTTACTTAGCAACTTTAAAAACTGCATGATAGCTCCCTCACTTCCGATGTTACAGTTGCACCAGTTTCTTCTGTGAAGAATCTTAGTGTTGTCCAAGACCACCACATTACATCCTACGATCACATCATCAAAACGTAACAGCTTGGCATGTTTCTTCCACAATCGACATCTTCGTCGAATAAGGCCTTAAATGTTTCTCTTAAAACAGCCACTACGAATATTGGCGCTGCTGTCGTGCAATCCAAACTGGACTACTAGAACACGCTATTTCTATGCCTTCCCAGTTGCGAGATTGATCGGTTGCAAGTTCTCGCACTGGCTTAAATTAAGTTAGAGAACGTACAATTGTATACAAGACAGGCTCTCGAACATGCCAGTCCATCACTAATGCATGTCTCACTTATTACATGTGAGGCAGCCTACCTTCAGACATCAGTCGTCTACAAAGTCCTCTAAGTTATAGTTACTCGATCGAGAGATCAAACTTTCCTTTTCGGATCAAGTTGTTATATAGCTATAGCCCAGCATATGCTGCCCCAACAGACCTGGAATTCTCTTCCTTCCACTCTGCGCACCCCTCATCTATCCCTGATCAATTAGGCCTACCTTTCTTACTTTGCAAACAGTTTCATAGGCGATTAAAAGCTTTTCTCTTCGTTCTTTCGAATTCTATACACCTAATGTCCATGAACATGTATAGAGACCATCACGTAAACCTCCATTCCGCTATATACAGTATAGTAACCTTCCTTGGATTGATAACCCGGACTTTGGCACGCACCGTTTATAGATCACTCACATGCTGCTCATCGGTTTTGATTTAGTTTCATAGTGCTCGTTGTTGTCATGAACAACATAGCATATACTCTAATTGTATTGTTAATTTTGTTGTTGTTGGTGTTGAATCATAATAGATGCATGGCTAAAGATAAGGTTAGATTTAAGGTAAGGCATAACTACAGATCTGTGGACATGTGAACAGTTGCTAAGATAGAGAGACTCTGAGGATAACATTTTTCGAGAATTCATTGCAATTGCAATTATATGTGTACAATTAAATAGTAAAAGCAAATTGCTATAGAAATGTTAACGTCAGTTTCCTCACACGAAAGCGATGTCAGTGACAGGCGAGCCCAGAATTTGAACCCCGCACATACTGATCCGCGGTCGAATATCTTATCGACATAGTCACTGGCTCCAGCAAATAAATGGTCCAAGGTTGAAGGTAAGGCGAGTTGAGACTGCCTGAAGTCAGCATCGGCAACGTAATAATACAAAATCAAGTCTCTATACCCCTATTCTCTAACAAGATCTAACAAAAACTGCATACATTTTACATGGGAATGATAATGATATAGTATATATATCAAAATAAGCTAGTCTTAGAATTTTTATAGTAATTATAATTAACAAATATAGGCCTATAGTTTGTTTTTAGTCAAAAATCTGATTTGTATTTATCTGATTCGGATGCTCTAACTTTTTCCATTAATGAAACTAACTTTTTCCAAAAGTAATTCACTGTAAAATACTGTTTTTGTTGTTATCGCTATTGTTGTTGTTGTTGTTGCTCCTGGTCATTTTTAAAGGGAACAGTGTGAATTAGAATTCTGCGTTGGAAGCAGGTGGTCGTTGAGGCGTGACGCCTTTGAGGCGTGACCGAAGGTTTGGTACCGGCTGCGTGACCATTGACGCCTATTTGTTGCTATTTTAATGTTTACTAATAAATAATCTCTATTTTTAATTCTATCTGGTACAAAAGACTACATATTTACCTAATATTATACTAAAACTTAGTATCCACATCGCAGTGTATGTGTATAACTCGTCCTTATAAGGTCAGAACGGCAGGCGAATACAGGTAGGCTATTGATCAATTATTTACGCTGTGTTTACAAGATTTGTTTTTGATGTCCTGTTTGCAGTTAGAAGTCATATATAATTAATTAGGACAATGTTAATTGTTCTCTTCAAAATTTCGTGTACAATCCTTAAATTAAATGTCAACGATAACACTAGATTTACTTAGCCTCAAAAGAGATCATTGGTTTTATCAAGATGGATTTTAGTTAATTTTAGTTTACGTGAAGGTAGTAAGGTAATTTACTATAAAATGTTTTATAGTGGATTTCAACAACAAAACATAATTAGAGTGCTGCTGACATTTCTGGCATCCATGACATTATGTAGCATTATTACACCAAAGTTATATGCTTGTGTTCCACAAATTAATGTAGTTTAAAAAATTAATGATTCAAATTTAACATTTGGAAAAGTAAAAAATAGTTTGTGAAAGTAAAGCTACTAAGCTAGGCTAGGCTTGTCATTTCAAATGATGCCGGCCAAACATATTTTATACATTTGTCATATAAATATAGCTTGACAACCTTCGTTTTGAGTTACAACTTTTCAAATGCTACTACTTAAGTTACCAACAGAAAAATGGAAGGATTGGTGATGCCTCTGTAAATATGGAGGTTAACTCTTTGATATTTTTTCAGGAACTCTGTCAACCCATGAAGCATTTTGTTGCACATAAATTAAAATTCTAGTTGTTTATTTGGATCAGTATGTGCGGACACATAATACGTATTCCAATTACTTTATGTTTGAAATATTGTGTTAAAATACAGTTATTTTATTTTGTAGCAACCAAAATCTTGTATGTTAACAATTTAAAATAACTTACAGTAATAATGCATCACTAAAACTACACATTAATACTTCACCTCTGGTTTTGCTAGTGGCGATTTTGGTAAGATATTCGACTGGAGGTCAATATGTGCAGGGTTCAAATCTTTGGCACTTCAATCACTGATTTTGTTTCAAGACATGAAGCTGACATTAATCATGGCTTTAGCCTTTTATGAAATATAAGAGCGAAATAAATATGATGTTAAAAGCAAAATGTCCAATTCTTCATGCAGTGATGATGTTAGGGATATTCCAGAGGTATACATTACTATGTACAGACCCAGAGGGGCCTTTGGCAACATGTTTTGTAATGACATAGTCATAAATGATAAACATGTATATATATATATATATATATATATATATATATATTATTCCCAAGTTATACGCTACATTAAGGTGTGGGTATACCATAACCTTTTCTATAGGGATCAACGCATTGATCGATGGAGTGCTCCTTTTGGAGCGTGAAATTCAGCATATGAGTAGGAATATGTACCTTTCACCTGCCACTTGGCAAAAACACTAGAGAGAGAGACACAGTAAATATGTGATTGTTTACCAAATCCTAATGCCTTTGCCTGCAATGATTTGAGGTTTATTGTAAAAGACAGGAAGGTAGATCATTCCTTGTTGCAGATTCTTCTGATGTTATCTTATTCCTTCATGCTGTGCTTTGTAGCTTGTGATGAGAGAGAAATATGTCTCAATTTTTCATGTATATTTGTTTCAAATTTTTCACCTTGCTGAGGTCTGAATTGTAGAAAGGAAGTTAGCTTTCATTGTGTTTTCACATAGCTCTAGGTTTCTATGCTTATGTTTCTCTCTCTCTCTCTCTCTCTCGCTCTCTTTCTCCCTCTCTCTCTCTCTCTCTCTATCGCTCTCTGTCCCACTCTCAGTTATTGCCTAGTGTCTGGTGCATGGCCTATTATTTGCATGGCATCTCCTTCATAAAATTCTGCTCAGTGATTTTCCTATCCAGATCAAATCAATCAGCATTTCAATTCTCAGTCTTCCCCATCTTAAGCTTATGTCTCGTGATTCGTCAAGTGGCAGGCCCAAAGTACATATTCCTACTCACAGTCTTCTTTCAGGCTCTCTAAAAATCTCTTCAGAAATGGCTATATCTTATGCACACTTTAATATAGCCTATCTCTCTCTTTTTTGTGCACTGCCTACTGGCAAGTCCATGGTATACAACGCCACCAATCATCTCTGTCTTCCATGTTCCTCTTCATGTCCACATAGATATGTACATATGAGTGGATCTTTAAATCATCTATAACATTCCTATTGATATACCATTATTCTTGGGGGATACTGCTTATGACAAGGTGGGCTCCGTATGCCTTCCTCAACTTCGACTAACATTTACTAGGCAGCGTCATTCCCTGAGAAAACAATCCTGCTTACCCAAAATAGCCTATAGCTTGGGAAAAATATATGATTTCTGATGTGGCTTACCTATGCCTTTCTTAGTTCTTGCTTAGTCACCGCTTACAACATACATGTATGCTATTGGCCTACAGTTGGTCGATTCTTCAATTGCTGGGACACAGCATAAAATGTAGGAAATGAAATGTAGAATAATTTCTTCAACGAGAAGTGGGAAGCTACATCCACGGTCATTCATCTGGTTAATTTATATGTTAGAGCAACTCCAACAAGCCTATAGGACAAGCCTTGCACTTGAACAGCTGAGATGTTGCCATGCTTCATTGACTGCATGAATATGACTGGAGGAAGTGTGTTTTTAAGTTATTATGTATATTTTTGGTTTGATTTAAGCGCAGGAACGCGTGTAGAGACGTGAGTGCTAACATAAGATAAGGCTAACGAAGTGATTACATCCTATAATTTTGTTAATTTTCAATACTTTGACAACATAAACTGAAAATGGGATTGTATAACTGTCATTGTTGGAATCTTAGTCACAGCTGTTTAATGTTAATAACTTAATATATTTATTTAATGAATACTGTAACTATACGGAAGAGAATTTAGTGTATCGTTTAGAGCACAGTTGTAAATCAGATCTAAGTTACCTGTCGGTGTTGGAATCTTTAGTCACGTTTATAACTGTTAAGTAATTGATTTATTTAATGAACAGTATAAGTATACGAAGAGAATTTGAGATTTAAATATTTATTATGTGCATCATTCACGACACTGTTGTAAATTAGGTCTTAGTCATTGACAATATGAGTGCTTTAGTGTTAGACTGGTAGTAAACCTGGCCTGTGCCAATAGTGTTAACTAATTGATAGTGATACTGTTAGCATGTTAAGTGTCAAAATGTTACCTATTTCATATTTATACCACTAAAAACTAAATATAACTGGTAACTATAGATATTATATATTTTAATTAATAATGTTCAAAATTAATATTTTAAGGGATTTATATAGCTTGCATTTCATCTACAATGATTAGCCGTCATAGAAATGTAATTGAATGTAATTTGTAATTAATTAAAACCTAATTGTAATTGAAGAAAAAATAATTCTAATTGAATTTCAATGATATGTTTACAAAGTAATTGAATATAATTAAGTACTGTTTGAAAAGTAATTGCCTCATGGCTGGTTTACTTACTAGCAGACATTTAATATCATAGTACTGAGTGTACTCAAACTATTTGCCTACTTTTAGTAGTACTCATCCTGTGTCAGGTGAACCTCTAGTCATCCGCGAGATTGAGATGCAATGTAACACGAGATACTAAAATACAATTTTATTTGATAGTTTCCACTGACTGACATAGCATTAATGAAAAGCATCGAATGCTTATTTTAATAGGTAAAAATTATGTACATTTAAATAAATTTGATAAAATGTCATTAAGAGTAGCAGTAGGCGTATAAAGCTATTTATATACTATTAGTAGTCTTATTATTGGACACACTCTGCTTTAGATTGAGCTATTTATTTTTCTATAGAGCAGTTATACTTTTATGTAGATTCATACAGGTATTTTTTATTTGTGTGTCTTAGTGTTTACTTATTATTGCAAGATCTTGTAATGTTACCAGGCTATATATATATATAACCTGGTAACATTACAAGATCTTGCAATAATAAGTAACTTATATAATATTTGTCAATCTGTTTGTTTCCAAGGACTGATGGCTCTCTCCTTGCTAAATAACCGGGCATTCTTTAACGCTATATTAAAACAAAACAGCTTACATTTTTTAAAGAATAAAATATCGCGTGACGCCGCATGTGATTTAAGCGTTATTTGTAGTGTCTCTTTAGAGTGCACTAGATACTCTACCGGCTGATGCCGTTATATACACTGGACCTACGCAGCACGACTGTGCTCTCGTAACGCTTGGCCGCCCCTAGCTTGAGCTTAGTGGTAACGCATTTACCAGCGCCATCAAATGTTCGTGAGGGGCTTAACAACAAGATCAGGGCGAGATCTACAAGCGTCTGACTCAGACGTCCTTCCCTTCCATCACGCTTTTCTTTGTAGTGCTTTCTTAGACCGTCGTGGTCTGTTCTAAATAAAGGTTCAACCTGTGTTGAGTCTGGAGAAAATATTTTGGAGTTTCCTGTTTATGAATTGTGTGCTTGTGAGAGTTTTAGTAGCAATAGCACTGGCTGGAGCCAGTGGCGATGCCGGTAGGATTCTCTACGGCGGATCAGTATGTGCGGGGTTCAAATCCTGGGCTCAGCCGTTACTGACATCGCTTTCGAGTGAGGAAACTGACGTTAGCATTAGCTTTACCAGCATTTTTACCAATATGTTCGGTGGTTAAAGTGGAGTAGGGGGACGCAGGTGAACTCCATTCCTCTAGTTCTCTTTTTTTCTAAGGTGCGTTCCCCTTCTAGGGGCCCTTATTAGATACTAGGAGATCTGAGGAGATCTGAAAATACATTACCAGGAGGCCCGAAAAATTCTGACCGTTCCCCTAGTTCTCAATTACCACTTTAACCCTCTGATTATGTCCACTGTTGGATCAAAGGAATAACTTTGTGAAGAAATCTTGTGAGTGCTAGATCTCGGTCACTCATTCTTTCTATCTAATCCACAGCTAAATAACAGCTCCAAAGAACTCATTTCTATTCGCAGTCTGCCTAATTTACGCTCTCCTATTGTATTTACATGAATATCTATTTTTTAAACTGCACACTCTGTAAAATTCAACCATACCTAGCAAATATGTTTAATTAATTTGCTAACGAGCAGTCCACGGTTGGTCTATTCATCAGAAACCCAGACTCAACACGGGTAAACCATATACTCATAATATTTATAATATTATTCAAATATTCGGTGTAAAAATCATTTGTTCAGCAGTTCATGCTCAACATAATTCAAGAAATGAACTTGTCGATTGAAAAACAAAGCTGGGACCAATGTAATATTATCTCCATTTTTCAGTTTATCTGAGTCCTTGCATTTTGTTAATAAACTATATATTAGTCATGTACTAGAAGTAAAGGTTAGCACGGATTAGAGGCTTACTTTGAGGCCACTCCGCTCTGTCTTTGTAGTCCTGTCGCTGAAAGAAACAAATCTTTTGTTGCAGTCTGCTAATTTGATTCGCTTGAGAGATTTACGCTGGCGGGAAGCCTCAAGGCCTATCCCTACTACGTGGGCCTACCATGAGTAAGGCTTAGGCGTTTTCTGCATTAGCCGGTATTCTATCAAAACACATCCCTTGACGTGGGGCACATGATTGAATTCTGCGTCAAAACCTAACCGAGTAACATAAGAGTAAACATAGCTTTTCATTTAATGTATATCAGTCTATCAATTTAAGTTTAATTTGATGCCTATCTAGTTGACCAAATTTTAAGATTTTTATCCTCTTTTAATATTTAGAGATCGAGGGTCTGTTATTTGTAGAGCGTGATTATTAGAATTTATCTCCTGTATATTTTTTGATAAGACATACTCATGTTAGTCCTATATTTGTGCAAGCATTTACGTATTTGGAATATTGTATCTTTTAATCGGTTTACTACTTTAGTTCTTGAAATGTGTTCTGTAATATCATCACTAATAATAACGTATAATGAGGCTTATACGTTCTTAATTTTAAGTGCTTATTTACTGGATTTTTGTTTAAAATGTGTATATATGTTTTTTATATAAGAGAGGCATTTTCTGCATTTTAATATATTAATATGTTAATTCAATACAAAAAAATTGATGTGCTAATATGTTATATGTTGTATTTTGCAGAGCTTCTTTGGTAACTTGCTGGCAAGTAACCGCTGAAATAGTGAGGCTAAATTACAAAGCAAGGCAAAAACATTTGAAACATCTGGATATTTCTAAAATTTAACTTAAACTCGTGAAATTAAGATAAAATTGATCAGAAGCTGAAGTAATCTAATCAGAAGCTGAAGTAATCTAATCAGAAGCTGAAGTAACCTAATCAGAAGCTGAAGTAATCTAATCAGAACCAAGAAGGGATTAAACAAGTATCACGTTATCGTCGAGGATAAGCTCAATCAATCAGAATCATTCTGTTAATAGATTAGAATTTATGTTGAAGCGGCAAGAAGATTAGTCGAGTTGATTGAAGTGTTCCGGCACTTTTAATCGAGTAACAACTGCACAATGGTGTTGATTGCCAAGGTAAGATGTCACACATATTCTTAATTTAATTAATAGGATATTTCTGTTTTACAATTTGGACGATTTAACTTAATAAAAGCTGAATTCTAATAATTATGCTTTATATGAAAATTATGACGATGGATTGATTTTAAATTGTAAACAAAGTCGAATTTGTCAGTCCTATCAGTCAGGTTTATCCTACCAGTCAGGTTAATACTACCAGTCAGGTTAAAACTACCAGTCAGGTTCATCCTACCAGTCAGGTTCATCCTACCAGTCAGGTTAATACTACCAGTCAGGTTAATACTACCAATCAGGTTCATCCTGCCAGTCAGGTTAATACTACCAGTCAGGTTAATCCTACCAGTCAGGTTCATCCTATCAGTCAGGTACATCCTACCAGTCAGGTTCATCCAATTGGTCAGGTCCGATAGACTGACCGAGCGATAGTTCGACCAATAATTCTATCAGCTGTGAAGACCCATAGATCTCTTGTGACGTCACAAGGCCGTATTTGATCACATGACTGCTACGCCCCTGTAGACCACTGACTATATGATTATAATCTGCCTTCGAAAGAGACAGGAAAAGTACTTGGATAAATATTAATATTCTTGCGCCTGCGTCAACATTGACTTTTGTTGTTTGATTGTTTGGTTTTAGGATCTTTTTTTCGTAGGATCTCTTTTCTTTCTCTTCAGCTCATGTTTTTTTTCAATTCTTTGGGGTGAATCGATTTGTAATGACATGTGATGGAGGAACGTCCCTGACATCATCCTTGTATGAAGAAACGGATGTTAAATCTTAATTATTATTATTATTATTATTATTATTATTATTAGAAGTAGTAGTAGTAGTAGTAGTAGTAGTAGTAGTAGTAGTAGTAGTAGTAGTAATAGTAGCAATATTATTATTATCTTTGTAAATACAATTCTTTCCTTTTGCTAACTTTTGCAACGGATTGATACTACCGGCCTAGCTGTGGTAAATTACAACTCTGAGCTCGTTTTAATACATTTCGTGGAATTTAATTTCAGTTTAGCTGAATATCTTTAAAGTAAAATACGAAATGTGTAATATTATTATTATTGAAATTTGCAATATAAATGTTATTTGAAGTGTTAATATAAATGTTATTGAGTATGCTATTTGTCTGCAGGGGGATTACGTGTGGGTGGACCCCACGACGAATGGGGAGTTTGACGTGGCGGTGGGGGGCAGGGTGAAGAACGTTGAGGGCGACAAGTACTGCGTGGTGGACGATGAACAGCAGGTCTGGCTTATACTGTATTATGTCTCTCTCTCTTAGTGCACTGCCTACTGGCAGGTCCATGTTATATAACGCCTCCACTCTTCTCTGTCTTCCGCCTTCCCCTTCGCCCTCCACGCTTCACATGAAGAGGATGTGGACATGAAGAGGAAGAAAGGCGTTTTAAGTATTTAGTGAAAATTATTTAATAGTTGGCCGGAGCCAGTGGCGATGTCGGTAAGATACTCGACCGCGTATAAGAATGTGCACGGTTCAAATCCTGGGCTCGCCCGTCACTGACATCGCATTCGAGTTAGGAAACTGACGTTAACATTAGCTTTTTACCGGTTTGTTGTCGTGATGTGTACTCAATTAAAATTTTATGTTAAAAGCTCTTTGTATATTTGAGCGATTTCTACGCAAAAGTTTTGAAATGTTAGTGTCAGATGATTGACTGTAAGTTAAATAAAATCGTTGTTGGTCATTGATTTATTTTATCGTAATCTATTCTAATTTAATTTTCGTTTCTCGGTATGTCTGCTTTCAGACGAGACAATTGGCATCAAATCGTCTTAGTGTCGAAATTTTGTATTCTAGTGTTACTTTATATACGAATAACTTTAATTTTATTGTAATTTTATAAAGCAAATAGAAGAGATTACAGTGGATTGACTGATGGTATGGTATGGAAGAGATGATTGGGGAATGTCTATTCGTATCCCGACCCTAGTTAAACTAGGATTAAAGGGGCGAAGAAGAAGAAGATGATGATGATGATTATGATGATGATGATTATGATAATGGTGATGATATGATGATGATGATTTTTACTTTATATACTCTATATTAACTATCCATATGCATTCCAATGTTGTTGTACATGAATATGTTTTGTTGTTCGATTAATTACTCAAATTTAATCTTATTGTTTGGTACTGTATTCGTTGTAGTAGGGTCTACATTTTGTATTTTATTTATCCTATTGATATAGTTGTTTCTTGTATATGTGTATTTTTTGGTTTACTGGTTTAATTGGTCGTATTTTATGACAGGTAGTATGGGCGCCAGCCAGTTCCCTGCGTAGTTTCCTTTTAGTTAGGCCTGGATTTTGTATTTTATTTATCCTATTAATATAATTGTTTCTTGTATATAGGTATTTATTGGTTTACTGGTTTAATTGGTCGTATTTTCTAACAGGAAGTATGGGCGCCTGCCAGTTCCCTGCGGCCTATGCATCCATCATCCGTGTCTCTGGTAGAGGACATGATACAGCTGGGCGACCTCAACGAGGCAGGGATACTCAGGAATCTCTACATCCGCTACCTGGAGGGGAAAATATACGTAAGACATTTCATTTTCTCATAAGATGAAATTACATTTCATTTTCTCATGAAATGGTTTACTAGAAGAGGTAATTGAAGGAAGAATGGAAGGAAAGAAGGTTCGAGGAAGACCGAGACTTGGAATGCTGGATGGTTTGATGACCATCCATTATTTGAGAACTAATGTTGATATGAAAAGGAAAGTAGTATATAGAAATATGAGGAGGAGGTATATGTTTTGGACCTGACAATGGGCAGTGCACTAAGAGAGAATTATTTCAGGATGCCAGTCGTGATTAGTCGATTTTCCAAATTGGTTGTTATTTTATAGTCTATTATTCCTTAATGATTATCATCATTATATGATTATTATCATTATTATTGTTATTAGTTATTATTATTAGTTATTATTATTATTATTATTAGTTATTATTATTATTATTATTATTCCAAAACCCCACCAAATATGTGCGTAGAACTACAAAAGATAAATCTTAGAATAAACAATAGTATACAACGATTAGTCAAGCTTACTTCACTTAGTCTTTGAATATATAAAGTATATTTAAAAACATAAAGAATATATTTAAATATGAAGTATATTTAAAACTAAAGAACTGATTTGAGGTTTCCTGAGAGATTGTTCGGCATTCATCAAGACACCTTAAATTATACTTTAAATGTAATTATAATTATAATTACTAGTATTATTGACCACAAAATATCATTAGCCGTTTAAATTTCTGCTTAGCATCTAACGTTTAGTTTACGTGCTTTTGTGGATACTGGTTTAAATAATATATCATGACGTTAACGTATTGAGACCGGTAGTTAGAAATATCGGTATAACGTTTTCCTCTGTTAAACAAGAAGAGTTACACCTGTAGTTAGCAATATCGGTATAACGCTTGCCTCTGTCACACAGACGTACACGGGTTCAATCCTCGTGGCGCTCAACCCGTATCAGGTTTTGCCGCTCTACACAGCCGAGCATATCCAACAGTACAGGGATAGGAAGATCGGCGAGATGCCGCCTCATATCTTCGCTATAGGAGACAATTCCTACCACAACATGAAGAGATATCAGGAGGACCAGTGCATCATTATCAGGTACTCTATAGATTCTTATAAGAAATGCATTATAGTATTAGAGCTAGAGCTGGAGACATTGGCGATGTTGGTAAGATACTCGACCGCGGACCAGTAGGTGCGAGTTCGAACCCTGGACTCGACCGTCACTGACATCGTTTTCGAGTGAGGAAACTGACGTTAACATTATCTTTTTAAGAAGAATTAGGAAAATATAGCACTATCAACGAGTGTCTTGCTATCAATGAGTGTCCTACTATAAATGTGTGTCTTAGTATCAATGGCTAGTTTAGTATCAATAGGTGTCGTACTGTGTTTTATGTTTTTGCATTTGATTGAAGTTAAGAAGTTTTGATCTAACGGAATCATTAATTTTTACTTGTTTTGACATTATCATGACATATCATCTTATGACATTTTCATACATGGCATTATCATCTTATGATATTATCATAATATTTTCATGTTATGACATTATCATGACATTATCATCTTATGATATTATCATGACATTATCATACTACGACATTACCACGACATTATCGGCTACTTTTTAATATAGTAAACATTTATGTTGAAGCGGGGAGTCTGGCGCTGGAAAGACGGAGAGCACTAAGCTGATTTTGCAGTTTTTGGCGGCTGTGAGTGGGCAACACTCGTGGATTGAGCAACAGATCCTTGAGGCTAATCCTGTCATGGAAGGTTAGACCCATTGTAAACAATTATAGATAGTAGTGATTATAGTACATTTATATTTGATATTAAATTTATATTAAAGTGATTACTTTAATTTATAAAGTAGAGATTAAAGTATAAATATTCTGTTATGGGATCTCTAGAAATCTCCGGGCCGTTAAAATATATTCAGGAACTCGAATTTATGAAAAATTGATAATTTTCAACAATTCTTGCTAGATCCCTATTGAATAAAAATACACAGGAGTTACCTACATTAAGTGTTAGCTAATTATTAAAATTCGAATTTAAAATATTTTAAGAAGCTGCCAGTGGCCGATGATGTTTGCTGCCTTAAATTCTATCATGAATAATTGTTTGTAATTGCATCGACTTATTTCATGTAATGTGCCAAATCTATTTGAATATATTGGCAGCTTTTGGGAATGCTAAAACCATCAGAAATGACAATTCCAGTCGATTCGGAAAGTACATAGATATCCACTTCGACGAGAAGGGGTCGATTGAAGGGGCCAAAATAGAACAGTACCTTCTGGAGAAGTCGAGGATTGTCGGGCAGGTCGGTGAATTCTTGTGTCTGAATTATGCTTGTTTACTTTTGTTTACTTTAAACCAAATTATATATATATATATAAATATATATATATATACATGTATATATATAATATATATATGTATACATATATATATATCAATATATAAAATACATAGAAATATATAATATATATAAATATATCATATACATAACATATATGTATATTTATGCTTCGTGACCCGTGCTGATATGTTGATGTTGTATTTTCTTTTATTTAAAATTTTCTTTGTTCAATTTCGATTTTCCGAAGATAGAAGATATTTTATTAATGGAAGCGTATAATTTTGTAAACGTTGTGTTAATTCTTGTTCAATAATTATAATCATTTAACGTCGTTAAACACCTTTATTTTAAAGCCTATATTACTGCATGTCGCAGAATCGTGATGAGAGGAACTATCACATATTCTACTGCATGTGCGCTGGTTTGTCTGCCAGTGAGAAGCAGCAGCTCGAGTTAGGTGACGCCACTGCATACAACTATCTAACTCAGGTGAGGCTTTAACTGCTCTCTCTCTCTCTTTCTCTCTCTTAGTGCACTGCCTACTGGCCGGTCCGTGGTATATAACGCCTCCATTATTCTCTATCTTCCAGTTTCCTTTTCACGTCCACATACGAGTGGATCTTTAAATCATCTATAACATTCCTTTTGATATACCATTATTCTTGGGGATTCTGCTTATGACGTGGATGGCCTTCCTCAGCTTCGACTAACAAGCTTTTCCAATATTTTATTTAAATTCAAGCTGTTTACTTGTTGATCGCTGCTGAAATCTTGCTGTATCGAAAACATACTTCTTTAAAGTAGTGTTTAAATAAAACACATAATAGGTATAAAAGTTGCAATCTCAATAGAGCCTAAGCTCTGTGCGATAAATATTTTATATAAATGTTTAAGTTAGTGTTCCCCGCGTCATTATTTCAATATTGAGATATTGTATAATTTAGGTAGTTCTAACTTTGATACTCGGAATTTAAGTGATACATTAGTTATGTGGATAGAATACTAGTAAGTTCAGAATAATTTGTGTACACATTTTTTAACAGTGCTATTAAATTATTGCCATTATATTTGATATTCGACCACAAAGATATTATAACGTTTGAAATAAATTGATATGATATGCATAGCGGATGTATTTAAGTATATTAAGTTCATAAATATTTCAGTAGATGGTTCTTTTAACCTGTAGAAAAATTGTATTTATTTTAAACTGTTAATCTAATGACACTTTACTCCATTTATTTTAGAGGAGTAAAGTATAAGTGTTAGTATATTCATTTCTTTATTCGTCATAAATAGACAGGAAAAGATGCATCACATATAAATATATACACACACATACACACATACACATAAGAACATAGAACAATCAAAAATGAATTATAAGAAACTTAAATAGAGTTCTAACTAATTTCAGCACTAGCATTAAGCGATTCGTAAATTAAATACCCGCTTCTACCGCAAGACACTCCATTGTCCAGAACCATCGAACAATTTATAGGCAATCTAAAACAATCACACAGTTTATCTAGTTCCCTCAGCACATGTCTAGTTACAAAGTGTTATAAAATTATATTTATACTGACTCTATGTAGGCTGTTTCTAAAGAAATTAAACATAAGCTTAACTCTAATATGTTAATCTATTCTAAACTGGTTTAACTGGAATATTTTCTGTTCAGGGTGGAAATGTAATCTGTGAGAGTAGAGATGATGTGGAGGACTTTGCTGGAGTGAGGTCTGCAATGAAAGTTCTCAATTTTGCTGATGAGGAAATGAGTGAAATTTGGAAGATAGTCGCGGCTCTGCTTCATTTAGGAAATGTTACATACCGAGGTATGGTGATTTTTATCTTCAACACCTTTAGATATGTAATTTAGAATAAAAAAAGGAAACTCGCTTTCTAGCGAAATGATCAACTATGTTGATATTTATCACCTTTTCCGTGCCACATGTTTAAACCGTTAGGCAATTTAGTCCGTTTCTGTATAACCAGTCTTGTGAATGTCCGAATGAATTAATAATTAATAGTTTAATGACTTAATGGAACTTTCAAAAGAGGTCGTTGTGTGGTTGTTAGGGACGATGATGATGATGATGATATTTATAATATTTATACTATCATTCAACTGAGGTTAATATAATGCTTTTTACAGTCCCGCCAATGTACTCCTGGACAATATAGGTAATATGCTTTAAAGGCATTTGGTTTTTGTACAGCTTATTGTCATTGACGGTGTTGTTCTCGATGTTGTGATGAACGGCAGTGGTACTCTAATTGTTTGTTATTTGCATTCGTCGCTTTGTTTAGACTTTAACTATTGTTAATGTGTCTATGATATATCGTATATATATATATATATATATATATATATATATATATATATATATATATATATATATATATATATATATATGATATATATATATATATCGTAGGAACGCAGCAGAGAAACATGGATGCCACAGAGATTGAAACGAAAGATTGTGTTGACAGAGCTTGCAGGCTGCTTGGAGTATGATTTCATGCACACTATTCTTTAATATATTTAGTTTTTCTACTTGGATTTATCAGTCTAATAGTTTACATCATTTATTATAATATGTTAATTATATTATGTTATATAATTTTATTAAACGCCATATAGGCCCAGTTTTCCTTAATAGTATTCCTTAGGGCATTTGGTTAGTGAGCGCCTAACACAGCAAACTTTTTCATTCGATTTGAAAAACTTTGTGGCAATTTCTGTAGCCTAGACGCTCTCCATCCGAAATCCCTTTCTGACGTTGGTTTGAATCTTAGTGCTTTAGCGACTTTTACGACACGTGCAGTTCATGGTTGATCTATTCTTCAACAACCCAGGACACAACACGGGATTAATAAGATGAATATTTAATATAATAATAATAGTAGTAATAATAATAATAGGTTTAACATCCGTTTCCTCATTCAGGGATGATGTCAGGGACGTCCCCAACAGCACACATCACTACAGATCAGTTCACCCAGACCAATCTGCAAAAGAAATGTGCTGAGGAGAAGTAAGGTCCTAAACGAAAGCCAGTCCGATGATCAAAATACTACCAATCATCATCATCATCATCATCATCATCATCATCTTTCCTTAAATCCCTGTTTAACCAGTGTCGGGATACGAATGAAAAACTACCAATAAAATCACAAAATACTACTACTAAAAATACTACTAATCAAAATACTACCAATAAATAAAATTAAAATAAATAAATAAATAAGTATCAATAAATAAATTAAATATCACGTTATTCCTAAGATGAATATTAAATAGAGAAAAACCTTAATGTCGTTAATCGCTGTCGCGCAGTTGAATCCTAACGAGTTTGGTAAGAGTCTGGTGACGCGTACTATTGTGACTCGAGGAGACAGCGTGAGCACACCTCTGAGCACTGACGCAGCGGTGGATGTGAGGGACGCCTTCGTCAAGGGAGTCTACGGTCACCTCTTCATCTGGATCATCGATAAGATCAACAAGGCCATCTACAAACAAACACCCCGCCATACGAGAAAATCTATCGGCGTGCTGGATATCTTTGGATTTGAGAACTTTGAAAACAATAGGTCTGTTTAACATTTGTCATGTAAGTAAATAGATAAATAAATCATCGTCATCTAGTTCCCTTGAATCCCAATTTAGCTGTGGTCGAGATATGAATAGACCTTCTCCACTCTTCTCTCTCTCATACCATGTCATCAGTCAATCACTGATTAAATACATCATAATCCCCTATTAATCCCCTATGTCTAAGTAAAGCTAAAAGTCTAAAGCTGTTGAATTTTGAGAATAACAGGTCTTTTGAATGTTAAGTAAATAAATAAAGCTAAACTTTAAAGCTGTTATTTTCAATGTCGGTTTTATCTCATTATGATGTGAATGAAGGGCATGCAGAGAATTTAAATCCTACAAGTACCAATCTGCAAAAGGAAAAATCTATCTCTCTTTAAGAACCATATTAAATTTAAAATATCTAGAATATATCCTGTATAAAATTAATATTATGTATTGATTTCTTATGTTTTGCGAAGTTTACTATTGTTTTTTTCATCTTTATTAACTGTTTAATAAATGGCTTATTTGTTTCAGCTTTGAACAGCTGTGCATCAATTATGCAAATGAGAATCTTCAGCAGTTCTTCGTGCATCATATCTTCAAGCTAGAACAGGTTCGTTGAGAATAAGGTTATAGTTTAAAGTATTACCTCAACGTACAAGGTGTGCCAAAAGTCTAGAAGTTTGACACACGGTGCTAACTTTTCTAGATCTGCATGGATATTGATTTAAAATTTAATATGGAGATCTCTTAATTAATCTACTGGACGTAATTCAAGTATGTCGGCTTTTATATTCCTGAGTGTCTATTGCCGTATTTTAAATCAGTTAGGCCTAATTGGGATTTAATGGCTTGCTTTTCGCTTGCGTTTTACGGTTTTTGTTATTTATTATATTGATTAAAATTTTTTATTGTTTTACTTCTTTTTTAAAATCAGCCGTTTATCAATTTAATCAGTGCATTAACCTATTCATGTATGTACACGTATATACATGGCTGTCATACATCTAGCAGACATATGTTAGTCTATACACGATTTACTTACTTTAGCTCTCAATGTATACAAAGCTATTGTTAAATAGTAAGATTAATAAACATTACCAATTAATGACGCAATCTGTACAGCCTTTATTTTATTGCATGTAATTGGTTGGCCGAATAATTAGCACACTTGTCTAGCAGGTAAGCAGTGAGCCTAATGTTGAATACCGATCGGGTTGTCTCTACCCGATGTGGTACGAAATCTGACGTTAAACGGAGTTTTATTTTATCCTGTGTTGACTGACACCAACGAATGTAGATATAAATAGATATAAACTTGATTTCACGAAAGTCACAAAGCATTCAATGAATGTGAAAATGGCCATAAATCCCAAAAGCTCTTATATGTATCCAAGAGATTATTTTTTTAAATTTAAAAAGAAGGATATAAATATATAATTGAATGCCCATAAAGAACGAATCAGATCAAATATGCAGCATATATTAGCCATATGGAAAATGGTCTAAATTGCATAACGGTTAAAACTAGTGGTATTAAAAGTGATATATATCAATGTAGTAGATCATTTCACTATAATGCGTGTTTACTTTACTTTAGCTAATTAAATGTATACAAAAAAATTGAAAAAGAAGGAGGGATATAAGAATACAAATAGAATGCACATAAAGAACGAATTAGATCAAATACGCAACATATATAAGCTTATTAAATGTATACACAAATATTACTGCGCTCACGCAGGAGGAATACAGCAACGAGGGAATCAACTGGAGTAAGATAGAGTTTGTGGACAACCAGGACGCACTGGACATGATAGCGGTGAAGCCCATGAACATCATCGCTCTTGTGGACGAGGAGAGTAAGTTTCCTAAGGGAACCGACGCCACTCTTCTGACGAAGCTGAACGGGCAGCACAGCAAGGATAGAAACTACCTCAAACCAAAGTCTGATCTCAACCAAATGTTTGGAATCAGTCATTTCGCTGGAGTGGTCTTCTACAACACTAAAGGTATTTTACCTTGTATTTGATAATCTCGTACAATACTAAAGGTATTTTACTTTGTATTTGATAATCTTGTACAATACTAAAGGTATTTTACTTTGTATTTGATAATCTTGTACAATACTAAAGGTATTTTACTTTGTATTTGATAATCTGGTACAATACTAAAGGTATTTTACTTTGTATTTGATAATGAAGTACAATACTAAAGGTATTTTATAATCGTCATCATTTTCGCTTGAATCCCAGTTTAGGCAGTTTTGTCGGGATAAAGATATTTTAGCTACTACAGGTATTTTATCAGATTTATAGTATAATGGTTTTCTATGACTTAGAAGGAGAATTGTTGTCTTTGTGGTGTTTTTAACAATTATCTCTCGAAAATTTATGTCTCATAGTCCCCGATATTGTCATGAAATAGGATAGCAGTTTAATGTTGTTGTTGATGTCGTCAATGTTTGGATTTACAATTTTAGTAAACCTCAGTCGGGAGGCCTCTGCAGTATTTCTTTTGTATGAGGATATGTAATATAACTTCGTTCTGATTCTTAAATCCTTCCAAGTATAATTGTGGTCGTACTGTTTCAGAAAGAGTATTAAAGCATTTTATTCATTTGTTTTCCTAATCATTAAACTATCTAGCAGCTGATTTTTAGTATGAAATTGATGTGGGCTTAATTCATGTACTATGTTCCTTAGAATGTGATTGAAAACTTTTAGCCTTTAGTTTGTACTAGGGTTGTTTATAAATTATTTTTGGCGTAAGAAAGATGCATGCGCACAATTAAACATATATTTATGTTCTATTGTAAATATTGTTACTTTTTTATCATTACTTTATAATGCTATATTTCAGGTTTTCTGGAAAAGAATCGAGACACATTCAGCGTTGATTTGCTGCAGGCCATTCAGTCTTCTTCCTCGAAGTTTATGACGGAGATGTTTAGAGAAGATTTTGCCATCGTAAGAATATAATCTTACTGCTATAAGATTATAGTAGACAAGCTGATATTAATTTTTACTTTCTTATTCTCATTTTGACTCTCTGTGTGAAAATGGTTTGAAAAGTTTTCCCTTTCCCTCCCAAATTTATCTTTCTATCTCAGTGCACTGTCCATAGTAAATAGTTCTTCCAATCACCTTTAGAATATGTTTTATCTAATCGTCTTTAGAATATGTCTTATCCAATCATCTTTTGAACATGTTGCATCCAATCATCTTTAGAATGTGTCTTATTCAGCTGTTCATTCTATTTCGGACTTCATATTTCAGCTGCTCATCTGTAATACCTAATAGGCCCTATCCTACTGGAGTTTGTCTTCATTTTTAACTTTACGAATTAAACTTATCTTTTCTATAAATCGATATCTGTATCTCCTATTTTACTGCTATCTTCTCTCCTTTGTGTCGACACTCGCTAAAACTAATTACATTTAATAGATTAGTGCTTGATTGAATAATTTAGATGAGTTATTTAGTGGAACAAGTAAGATTTATTTGTGTAATATTCTCAGATGAACGACACTCGCAAGAGGTCGCAGACGTTGGGAGCTCAGTTCAAGAAATCCCTCGACTCGCTGATGAAGACTCTGGGAGCCTGTCAACCCTTCTTCGTCCGGTGTATCAAACCTAACGAAGTCAAGCGTCCGATGGTAGGCTCCTATAAAAAATAGTCCTATTTACATAGTGCTATGCACATAGTCGTGTTCTCGTAGTCCTATACACATAGTTCTCTACACATAGTCCTTATCATCTACATGCTAGTTGGTCATCATAATTATTCATGTTTCTCGAGTGTCGATTTATTATTTAATCTGCTATATTCTTACTAACTTAATTTTTAGTCTGGATCGATATGATAGCCTAATTATGCTACACTTCTAAAGTCTAATAACTTAAATTTAACTTAATAACTTAAATAACTTAATAACACGTAAATTTACGTGTTTATATGTTTTATCAGTGGCCAGCAAGATAGGGGTATGCCCTCACTGGTGGCCGATATGCTAGTAGCTATTTGATTGCTATGTCTTGAGCACATCTGCTATACTCATAGTTCTATACACATAGTTCTCTACACATAGTCCGATACACATAGTCATTTACACATAGTCCTATACTCATAGTCATGTACTC
Source organism: Enchytraeus crypticus (assembly GCA_905160935.1). Classification (NCBI taxonomy): domain Eukaryota; kingdom Metazoa; phylum Annelida; class Clitellata; order Enchytraeida; family Enchytraeidae; genus Enchytraeus; species Enchytraeus crypticus. Next base: position 2,023,652 of record CAJHZI010000503.1, on the reverse strand, counting down.
ATACTCAAATACACATAGTCATATACTCATAGTCATGTACTCATACTCAAATACACATAGTCATATACTCATAGTCATGTACTCATAGTCAAATACACATAGTCATGTACTCATAGTCATGTACTCATAGTCAAATACACATAGTCCTATACACATAGTCCAATACACATCTATTTGCATAGGCCGATTATGCTGTATTTTGAAACACTTTTTTGTTATGGTCTTTAATTAAATCTAATTCTGATGATAAGGTATTAATATTCTACGTAACACTTTATAAGAAATAGTCTATATAACTTTTTTGAAAAGAATGAAATCTTATTGCATATAGTTTTTCTATCTCACTGTATTGCTTAATGCCAGGTACATGGTTTAAAACTCTTTCCATACAATTATACTTGTATCTTCGTCATTCTTTTCCTATGTGTTCGCAAAAGTGGTCCAACTTCCTATAAATCATCTAACTTCCCTTGTCTCAATCTGCCTGTAATAAGTTTTCTCGCATTTTTCTATCTTACTACATCTTTCAGCACCTCATCTCTATTAGAAGAAGTCTTATAATGAATATAAATTAAATAATAACTTAATAAAAAATGAATATAAAATGAATATTTAATAAATATAAAATAATAATAAAATAAACATAACTTAAATATTAAATAAATACTGTATAAAGCTTCTTCGTTAAATGTTTAACATTGGATTGCATGTAATTTAGACTTAATAACTTCAAATTCCAAGTCTTGTCAAAATTTACTGTTTTTCTGCAGGTCTTTGATCGAGAGCTGAGTATAAGACAACTCAGGTACTCCGGTATGATGGAGACCATTAGGTTAGTTATTAATATCAATGACTACTAACAATAATAATGAGTATTAATAACAATAAACATTTGGTTAGTTATTAACAACAATTCTCTCTGATGTCGAAGACAGAATGGTCTGCGTTTTGTAAAATCTAGTTACGAGTGGCAGTCTACCAAGAGCAAATTCTCAATGTAATGGTAGTAATGATGACGACAGGATTAATGATAAGCTCCGCTGTTATAATATTTGGTTCTGTATTTCTGGTACTCTGAGATGGGATTTGTTATTAATTAGTTGTGCCACTTTTGCGAACCTAACGTTAATCATTAGACGAATTCTTGAGAAATGTTTCGTGGGACTGTTTTTCTTGCTTTCAAGTGCTAGATTGTTTTGATACAATTATATAGAATTGTTAGGATTTTATAAATACATAATTTCAGTCTACTTTAAAAAGTGACTTTAAAATTTAATTTTCACGGCACTTCTGTAGTCCATTAAGCCCTACATCGTGAATTTTGTTAATTACTAAACAATTAAATACTAATGACATTTACGGTAGATTATGTAGGAGCTAAAGCTAAGGTTTAGTATATGATTTCGGCAGATTCCGGTCTTGAAAGCATATCAGTGACGAATGAGCACTGGATTTGAATCCTGCTAGATCCTTACCAGGACCTAACCGATAATAGTACTAGCTCAGACCAATAATAATAATAATAATAGTAATAAAGGTTTAAAGTCCGTTTCCTCATACAAAGGATGATGTCAGGGATGTCTCCCCATCACATGTCAATGAAGTTTGTGCATTGACAATTGATTGATTGTTGATTGTATTGATCAGAATTCGACGTGCTGGATATCCAATTCGTCACACATTCGCCGAGTTCGTGGATAGATATCGTATCCTGGTTCCCGGAGTGGGACCCTCGTCGGCTGAGGACTGTCGGGCTGCTTCCAATAAGATCGGCAAGGCAGTCCTGGGGGATGCAGACTTCCAGCTGGGAAAGACCAAAGTCTTCCTAAAAGTGAGACTGTTTCCATTGTTACATTGAGGGCTTAATTATGTCTGTCTTGTTTGTCTATTTTAATCCACAGATATTAATAATTACTTAAAAGACTGCAATTAAATTTCTGTAATTTTCGTGTAAACTTTTGAGCTAACGTGTAGTACATTTTTAGTGTTCCAATGGCTGATAATTTGTTCATAAATCTATCAATACTTCTTTCTCTAGAGATATTTTTCAATCAGTCGTAACTTATGAAAATAATTTCAATCAAAAATTTCACTTCTAAGATTGAATTGAAAGCATTTTGAAATCATAATATAATTTTGTGCAGGATGCGCCAGACTTTAATGGCTGCAATCTAATTATTACAATTAATTATTCAATTAGGCAATATATAATACATGTTTAGTGTTACTGCTCTAATTGCTTAGAATTTGTTACAAAATCTATTAATACTTCTTTCTCTAGAGATATTTTTAAATCACTCGCTATTTGTGAACACAATTTCACTTCTTAGATTCAATTGGAAGCATTTTAAATTATTTTTATAATTTTTCTCAGGATGCTCAAGATGCCTTTCTGGAGCAGGAGCGAGACAGAGTGCTTACCGTTAAGCTCGTGACGATGCAGAAGGCTATTCGTGGCTGGCATTACCGCAACAAGTTTCGTAAGATGCAGACCGGCTGCATTTCTGCTCAGAAATTTGTCAGAGGATTCTTACAAAAGAGAAAATACGACCAGGTGCAGTGTGGCTTTACAGTGAAATTAGATATGAAGCTGCAATAAAGTTGGCAAAGGTAAAGCTAAGGTTAACGTCAGTTCCTCATTTGAAAGCGATGTCAGTGACGGGTGAGCCCAGGATTTAAACCCCGCACATACTGATCCTCGGTCGAGTATCTTACCGACATCGTCACTGACTCTTACCGACATCGTTGCACTGTAATACGCTTACAATGCAACACTTTTCACGGTTTATACTATGCAATACGCTCAAAATACAATACTCTCAATGCGATGATGAAATCATAGTAAATTTTGTAGCGACTCGTTCTATTATAGTAAAGTTATTATGCCTTTTAATAGGTATAATTTAAATATTTGTCTCAATGAAGTTTCTACAAAGTATTATAACAGTAAATATACAATAAAGAAAGATTTAATATTTAAGTACATAACGAGAGATTTAATATGTAAGTGTTCATAAATAAAATGAATATCGTATGTCTATTTCGTGTCTAGTATTTGCTCATTTAAATTTATGTAATAGAATATTTAAATTTTTCTACAGATGAAACTTGGATACATGCGACTTCAGGCCCTCTGCCGTTCTCGAGTACTAACTCAAAAGTTCGCTGGCATGCGCTACCGAATGGTGACATTCCAGGTGTGTATTTGTCCTATTTTGAGTTGACTTCTTAGAGTTGCTTTTTATTTTTGTGTAAATATCTAGACGTGAATATCTTTTTAATGCTTTTTATAAGTAAGTTATGTTGAAGATTACGAATGTTGATATTTTCTCAAATTATTCTGTTGATGGGAAATTGTATTACCATTTAGGGCCTAATACAAAATATGAAAAGCAATACGTCGTATAATTTTTATTTCGTTTTAACTGGATTTATTTAGATTTTAAAGGTATTTAAAGGATTTTGAGGGTAGGTTCAATTCTGTACGTTCTCGTTTTGAGTATGCCTGGAGGCATATAGTAATTTCAAAAAATGAGGAGACGTATCTCGTAAAATTCTATGAGCTTCGTCTAGTCAGTATTAGGTGATACTTCTTCTTCAGTGCACTGCTAAGTGGCAGGTTCAAGGTACATATTCATACTCAAAGTCTGTTTTCTCGCTCCATAAGGTACGCTCTCGTTTTGAGTATGCCTGGAGGCATATAGTAATTTCAAAAAATGAGGAGACGTATCTCGTAAAATTCTATGAGCTTCGTCTAGTCAGTATTAGGTGATACTTCTTCTTCAGTGCAATGCTAAGTGGCAGGTTCAAGGTACATATTCATACTCAAAGTCTGTTTTCTCGCTCCATAAGACCACCCCTTAGATAAACAAGTTAATCCCTTCACAAAGTCTATGCCTCATCCATACCTTATGTATCCTATTGCTTGGGAAAATATGGCTTCTGAGGTGGTTTCACGTTGCCTTCCTCAGTTAGGTGGATTAATTACCATTTCATCCTGGGGAAAATATTTCATGGTGAGGTGGGTCCCCTCTTGCCATCCTCAGCTCCTGCCTTTAGTCGCCTCTTACGTACACGCGGCAGATTGTTTACGGTTGCTCTATTCTGCAGTGGTCCAACCACGCCCGAGCACAACACGGGGTAGGTGATACTAATATTTTTTAATTACAAGTTTTCACTGAAACTAGTGAATAAATTTCAAGATTTATTACATGTAAATATCAGTGATATTTATATGCTATCCGCTGCATGCTTATCTAACATCTCGCTTCTACATGTAAAATTTAAAGTTAGGAAGTTCTATATACATGTAGATTAGCTGTTATCGTTGAACTGCTATTCCTGGATTTTTCGGAATTTATACCGTTTTTGGAGCTTCCTCTTGCTCTTATATTAAACTTAGACTTAGACATTTATATTAGACTTAGATATTTAACGATAGTGCTGGATGTTCTCATGTACGACAGTAGCACTATAATTGTTGCTATATTATGTTAATATCATTGTATTGCAAGAGAGTGTGAATCAATTTTTAGTTTATATTTTATTTAGTAATATTTAATTATTTGTACTCTACTGTGTAGAGACATTGTCGGGGCTATCTGTTCAGCTCGGGCTCGTACCAGCAACGTCTGGAGCAGGTCCTCGTGCTTCAGGCCGGGGTCCGGCGCCTGATCGCTCGAGGCAAATACAACAGAATGAGGATGCAGGTTAGATCATTTATCATCTACCACTTATCAATCAATGAATGAATCAATCAATAGATAAATCAATCAATCAATCAATAAGTATTTAACGTTCAGTTCCTCGCCATAAGGCAATGTCAGGGACGTCTCTTGCAGACTCTATGCAAACAGGCGCCAAAGCACCACACGATGATGACTGAGTACACAGAGACCACAAGAAAAAGCGAGATCAAAACAGTGCAAGTCCAATATCATTATAATAATTAGATCCTTATCAAGATCTTTATAATTATTAATAAAGCTACTGGTTCAAATCCAGTACACTCTTCTCCGACAGAATTTTGCTTAGATGATGTCAAACGTTATATCAATATAATCGTGAATAATTTTGTAACTAGAAATATTGAAATTGGATAATTCTGATTTAGCACTAAAATAAGAATGCCATCGCTAGCAAACATTCTGAATATCAATTTATGTTAAACGTAGTCAAACATTATATCTATTAACGAGCGAATAATTGTACAAACTAGAAATATTGATATTCAATATCTGTGATTTAGCACATGTGACTGTTAGTCTATTTCATTACCACAATGTCTAGTACGTAGACAAGAGAACAGATGTTAACATGGTAGAAATACCGAGTGTAGCTTATAATCATATAATCCTATTAAATTCAGTACGTATAATTAATACATTAGACTTAATAATTAATGTAGCTTACAATACCCGTGTAGTGTCCCTGTTTTTTAAGCCTAGACCAACCGTAGAGTGCTGCTGTTGTTAAGGCGACAAAGCACGAAGATCCAAACCAACGTCAGAAAGGGCTTTCGGTTGGTAAGCGCCAAGGTGCCAGAAATTGCTACACAATTTTCAAATCTCAACCTAGTTGAATTAGGATTCAAGAGAAAATGATGATGATGATTTCATCAATTATGTAAACTATTTTCATCGTACTTAAATGACTGAATGACTGTTTATTAACATTTGGTTTTGTTAGAACGCCAAACTTCTGGAAGCAGAAAGAATGATGGCTGCGGATGAGAAGAAGCTGGGACCCGCCGAGGCTGAGAGACTGTACCAGGTAATAATAAAATATAATAATATATAATAATAATAATAATAATATAATGAGAGCTGAGACTGAGACACTGTACCAGGTATTAACTACCTTATAATGATATACAATAATATAGAATACTACTACTACTACTACTACTACTAATAATAATAATAATAATAATATAATGAGGGCTGAGGCTGAGAGACTGTACCAGGTAATAACTACCTTATAATAATATACAATAATATAGAATAATAATACTAATTATAATAATAATAATAATAATAATAACAATAATAATAATATAATGAGAGCTGAGGCTGAGAGACTGTACCAGGTAATAACTACCTTATAATAATATATAATAATATATAATAATACTAATAATAATACTAATAATAATAATAATAATAATAATAATAATAATAATAATAATAATAATAATAATAATAATAATGTTGTTAGAATCCCAGTCCAATGCAGTAGACAGAGCACGACTCCTAGCTGTATCAACCAAAAGAAGCAGCGACTGGCTTCACGCTCTCCATGTTGCTTCTTGTGAGATTTTTTTTATGACAATGAGGCTATTCGAGTAGCCGTTAGTTTCCGTTTAGGGGCGAAAACTTGCGAGCCTCACATGTGCCCCTGCGGTCATGAAGTCGACGCTTTAGGTCTCCACGGCCTCTCCTGCAAACGAAGCTCAGGTAGAATGTCTCGCCATCACAATTTAAATGACTTAATATGGCGAGCACTTTCAAGAGCAGGTATCCCTTCCTCTAAGGAACCAAGTGGGTTGTCCAGATCAGACGGCAAGCGTCCGGACGGCATGACTTTAGTGCCCTGGTGCAACGGTAAATGTGCCGTATGGGACGTCACGGTCATTGACACTATGGCAAACTCCTACCTGAATACGACTTCAGTCACAACCGGTGGAGCTGCTGTTCATGCCGCCTCTAGGAAGATGGATAAATACCGTGATCTGTCCTTAGGATATGAAGTTGTTCCGGTGGCCATTGAAACCATGGGCCCGATGAATCCCGAAGGAGCTGACTTTATTAATGGCATAGGCAGACTTATTGCAGAGCAAACCGGCGATAAGCGAGACATCTTCTTTTGGCAAAGGCTTTCCGTGACTTTGAAAAGATTTAATGCAGTCTGCTTCAACAATTCTTTTAAGCCGATTGATGACCTCGAGTAGCCGGGCGGCGATTCAGCACGTATTGCTTGAATCGTTTTTATCAAAGCCCAGGTTCTTTACACCGGGGTAAAATTTAAAAAAATAAAAATAATAATAATAATAATAATAATATAATGATGGCCGAGGCTGAGAGACTGTATCAGGTAATAACTACCTTGTAATAATATACAATAGTATATAATAATAATAGTAATAATAATAATATACGGTAATATATAGCAAAATATGTTGCAATCTGAAATGATATAATGTTATTTATTTATATGTAGTAATATATAGCAATAATAGGTAAAATTTATTTCAGGGAATTAATCTTTTTTGTTTTGCATTAATAAATAGTTCAATAAATAAATATGGTTAAATAGCTAAATAGATAAAACCACTATGTTAATATAATATTATGTTAATACTAAATTTGTAATCTATTGTTTGTATTACAATAATAATGACCTAAAATTTTATTTTACTTTCATAAATCAATCACTAGCTCTGCTATGTATATGGTGTAGCAAAAGTGATACAGCTGAGGAAATACTGATTTTTATTTCTAGCTTTGTAGTATTCAATAACATTTCAATACTGTAAAGGCTTGAACTTTATAAAGCTTTTCATTAGATGACAAAATATTGTTTTTGTCTGTATCCGTAATATATTTGAAAACATTAATTCAATGTATTGCAAGATTGTTCGACTGACTGTTGATATATTAACTGATTGATTGATTGAACGATCGAGTAACTTATTCATTGACTGACTGATTGATCAACAGATTGATTGATCGAATAATCGGTTGATTTGCTTGATTTTTTGCTTACTGGATTGATTAGGAACGAGTAGCGATGATAGAGCAGCAGACGGAATTGATTGATTGATTGATTAGCTGATTGATTAGGAACGAGTAGCGATGATAGAGCATCAATCTGAATTGATTGGTTGATTGATTGATTGCCGGTTTGATTAGGAACGAGTAGCGATGATTGAGCATCAATCTGAATGGATTGGTTGATTGATTGATTGATTGCCGGTTTGATTAGGAACGAGTAGCGATGATAGAACATCAATCTGAATTGATTGGTTGATTGATTGATTGCCGGTTTGATTAGGAACGAGTAGCGATGATAGAACATCAATCTGAATTGATTGATTGATTGATTGATTAGGAACGAGTAGCGATGATAGAGCAGCAGGCAGAGGACGAGGAGCAGAGAGCCATGGAGGCGCTGGCGATGAAGAAACAGTGGATCGACGAGGCGGAGGCGCGGCGTAACGCGCCCGTCAACGACGCCGAGATGATCGACGACATGTTCGGCTTCATGAACACGGGCAGCGAGACGTACGAGGAAGTGGCGCCCAGCCAGTTCAAGGTTCGTCGAGTCATTCTTCTGCTTAGCGAATGCCACCGTATAGCTGGAACACGGACAGGGGGCTTGGTTATTTTTATAATCTCTGACATTCAGAGGACTGGTGAAATAGATGATTGACTAAAGGGTTAAGCACTTGGCTTTAAAAGTGATAGATATCATCACACATGATCATTTCATGATATAGTGTGTGTTAACTTATTAAACTAAATTAAAACAAACGTTATAATAATAACACACATTATAGTGAAATGATCAACTATGTTGATATCTATCACTTTTAATCCAATATGTTGTAACCGTTAGGCAATTTAGTCCATTTGCCGTGTAGCCAGTCCAGTGAATGTCCGAGATTTTACTCTCCGATTAGCGCGGCTGGGAATCGAACCCACGAGAGTTCGATTCACCTCTGTGTCTGTCATTTAAAACTTCATGACGTTATCTACACCCTTAACCATTGCGCTATTGAGACATTCAACCAAGACATTCAAAAAGATATGCAACCGTTTTGCGAATGCCACCATATAGCTGGAACACCAGCAGTTGGCATGGTTATTTTTACAATCTCGGACATTCAGAAGACTGGTAAAATGGATGATTGACTAAAGGATTAAGCATGTGGTTTTAAAAATAATAGATATCGTCACGCATGACTATTTCACGATATAATGTGTGTTAACTGTTTAATTAAATTAAAACACACGTTAAGTATACATAACTTTATCGTCTTATAGCCGTTACACAGATTCGGATTCAGTAGTCTAAAACAGAAGACATCGAGTTGAGTAAATAGTCACCAACAAAGAGTTAAAGACTCTGACTAGTATAACTAAAAAATACAGAGAAATTAAATTACGTTACTGGTAAAATGGCTAGTTGAGTAAATGTTTAAGCATGCAGCATTAAAAGTGATATATTTCATCACGGATAATCATTTTACTATAGTTTGTGTTAACTGTCAAACTTTACCTAAAGCGGTCGTTTCATTTGCATAACTGAATCGTCTGATGGACGCTGATGTTACTTTCAGGACCTGGAGGCTTCCCGCAAACGTGCTATGGAGTCCGGGGACTTTGACATGGACGGACTGGGGATACCGATGCCCGACGACGATGAGGACGTGTCGGAGTACAAGTTCCCCAGATACGCCGCCGCTAATTTCCAGAACAACGCCACGCCGGACTTCATACGTCGCGCTCTCAAGCAGCCCCTGCTGTCGCTGCGCAACGAAGGCGATCAATTGGTAAACCTGGCTTTTCTTTGCAAAAACATATTCAGTAGTCTAAAACAGAAGACATCGAGTTGAGTAAATAGTCACCAACAAAGAGTTAAAAACTCTGACTAGTATAACTAGAAAATACAGAGAAAGTTCATAAAATAGGTCTATGTAAAAATGTAATTTTGTTTTGAGAAAAAACATATTTATAAAATACGACTGCCTGATACAGTTGAACATACATAGGTATTATAAATTTATCAACTCTTTGCTTTTATTCGTACAAAATAGTCTTCTTATTTCTTAGAAACGCTGCTAATAGGTTTTAACTTGTGCACTGTACCTTCCCTCCTACGTTTGAGTTCAATTACATTAAACTTGTTAATATTAGGTATTGTGTACTTTGGATTTGGTTAATAGGCTGCTTTGGCTGTGTGGATAACTATACTGAGGTTCATGGGAGACATGCCAGAGCCCAAGTACGGTGCTGCGCAGACTGAAATGAGGGTAAGTTATAGGAAATATTTCGTTTAGAATTGTTATAGTTAGTATTGTTCCATTTGCAAAAGCTAATAAATAAATTTAATTAATGATGTTTTATTATACATTAAATTTAGAATCTACTGTGTAATAAAGTAATAGTAATTTACTTTATATTTTAGATTATATCCTAGCTCTAGTTAAACTGGGAAAATGATGATGATAGTGACAATTAAATTTATAATTGAATATATAATTTAATAAATGATTTAAATATGATTTAATTCTATAACGAGAACTAGTTGTTGGATGGTCAACGAAATTTATTTAACGAATTTTACAGAATAAATGATTTTTGTCTTGAATAAAATATAAAATAAACAAATTGGTCATGTAAATTGCAATGGCCGACTTAAATCTTAGTAGCCTTTATTCAATCTATCAGCTTTTTCTTACACTGTATATAGCTTTCCAAGCATAATTACTATAATTGCATTTAATTCAGCCTTTACTTTAATATAGTTCTAAATCTTGAACAGTAAGCTTATTATAAAATGTTGTGTTACTTAAATGGTGTAGGACAAATAAGTCTGTGTAACGATCTTATATACTGTATACGTATATATGATACTCAAATAACAACGAAGACGTAAAGTGGAAAAAAACTAAATATTTAGGTAGTATGTTGGCTACAGAAAATGATATAATTCATAGGAAACAATTAACAATGATTTCATTTAACAAATATAGATTGAAATTAACAAATAAAAAACTAAATCTTTAAGTTAGAATAAAAATCTTTAACACTTAAATTAAATCAGTATTTGTTTATAATAGTGATTTATGGGTAGTAACAAAAAGCATAGAAAATGACATAGACGTTTTTCATAGAAAATTACTAAGAAATCTCCTAAAAATTCACTATCCATACACAATTAGTAACATAGATATATACGAAAGAACACAAGAGACTCCTTGGAGTCAAATCATAAGGAAAAAAAGATATAGTTGGATAGGCCATATACTAATACTAAATGAAAACACTCCAATTAGAAAAGCTTTAAAATATAGACTACTAAACAATAAAATGAGAGTAGGGATGGGAAATAAATACACATTAATTAAGCAATATAATAAGGCAATTAGATACAAAATTCAGTCTTACGCAGGGTGATATTTATGACTTTGCACAGGATCGTGATGGGTGGAGGCAGAAGGTTGAGGAGGCTGCTCTGGTGTCCACCGAGTGACGTTGCGCAGAGTTATATATATATATATATATATATATACGATACTGTATATCTATATATGGTACTGTATATCAAATGCGGGTAACATTAAGTAGTTCAAGCCCAGAATATTTCTGGCGGGGTCCTTGTAATACGAAGCAGGATTAGCTTCAGTTTTTCACAACCAATATATAGTATTCTGTAACTAGTATAATGTAATACAATTTATGTGTGATATTCAATATAGGACACGACGCCTGTCATGTCAAAGATTTACGCAACAATTGGTCGAAAATACACAAAGAAAGATCTTGAAGAGGCTGAGAAAATGGGAGAAGATATTGTAAGCTGTATTGCTTTTAGTGTTTTATTATCATCTTTCTTGTTCTGTTTTTAATTACTGGCCGTGTAAGTAACTCTGTGAGATTAAAATTTGAATTGGTGCAGTGTAAGATTGAACGAGCGATAATGTTGGTTTCCACAGTACGGGATAAGTTTAGGGTTTGCATGAAATGTGAGGAAAATTGAACGATTAAATTAATCACCATCATTATAGTATCGAATCCAGAGATGTAAATGATTTCCTGTACTTAATATAAATGCTTCGTGTCCGCGTCAATGGCAATGTTTTTATTCTACAGTATAATTTTGTCTTACAAACATATATTTCATTAAAATCTGCTAATTAAAATAGACCTTTGTCATCTATTAGCTTTAGAATTCTGTTTCGCTAGTGAAGATTAATTTTCATATCTTTCTTTAATCTTATTGCAATATTTTCATTGAATTTTATACTGCACGTATATAGTTAACAGTAATTGAATGTCTTTGAGGCGAGTTCTGCATTGTAATAAGCTTTAAATAGTCTTTATGATGGTAGCTCGAGTGAGTCTCGTCGTCTTGAAGAGAAGCCTTGTGCTTCTGAACCTCTACGTTAAAACCACCTACAATCTACCTATTATTAAAAGTTAATAAACTTGGTAATTATTAATTATTTTAAACTATTAAACTGTTAAACTTTCCCTTGTTGTGCCCGGGACTCTGAAGAATAGATCAGCCGTTGACTGCAGGCGCCATAATGAGCGACTAAGCAATAACAGTGGAAGGCAATGAGAAACCGCTTAAGAAGCCAATTTTTTCAAGCTATTGACAATGTATGATTATGGAGAAAACTTAACCTTTTTGTGAATAAATTAACCTGTTGGTGTGCTCTTTGACTCACAGAAGTGAATTGGAGTGCTCGTTACTGAGTGTAATGCAGACTCCATTATTATATTCATTTTTTATTTACTTGTAGCTGATTGTATTTCTGTTGTTAATCGTTTGAAATTAAACAAAATTCTCTCTCTCTCCGAGTATGACTATGTACTTTGGACCTGCCACTTGGCAGAACACTAGACTGATGTTAAACCACTGAGAAACGTTGTGTATTTGACAGGAGCGAGAGCCGGCACTTAGCATCAAGTTACAATAATCAAACTCGATGTTTTTTAATAATAATAATAATAATAATAATAATAAAATAATAATAATAATAATAATAATAAAATAATAACAACAACAATAATAATATTTAAAAATAATAATAATAATAATAGTAATAATAAACGTTGTATATATGACAGGAGCGAGAGCCCGCACCCACCCCCCGTGAGACGAAGCAGACAGTGCGCAAGAAGCTCATCAACATGACTCTGAAGAAGAAGTCCAAGATCACTGAGCATGTGTCCACGAAGCTCAAGGACGGAGAGCATATCTCCAGCAGCAACTCTCTGCTGGAAGAGCGTGTCACCACCAATCTGGAAAAACTACACTTCATCATAGGGCATGGCATTCTGAGACCCGACCTGAGGTTCGAATCCTTAGTATGAAAATATGATAGTGGCTGCAATTGATGCGCCATCAAAAGGCAACGATTACTTATAACCATGGAGAGGAATGAGGAAATGGGTAAAAAAACAAGCATCTGTGCTTCCTGACCCAGTGTGCCGTTATGTATGTTATGAAGTGTGTACATTAGGCTTTTGCAATAATTCTAATTAGTTATTTATGTAAATTAATGTAATTGAGCTACGCAATTTTTAAAAGTTTTATTTGCTGAGCAACTGAATCTGTAAGGTTACTCAACCGATCGACTTTTTGTGAATGCTTAGTCTGTCAGCTATCGTTAGTGCTAACAAATTATGTATTCTATATATACAAATAAAGAATAATAGTCATATCAATATACCGTATATTTGAATATTTGAAATAAAAAAACTGACATTAGGCTTATTTTTGGAATTGTTAAAATACGATTTTCTTTGTCGTCTAAAGTGCTCTTCCTGTTACCGTCATATCTCTTTGGACTTTAAACGTCTTTAAAAGGTGTTAAAGTCTTTCCGTATGTTGGCCAAACAGCTGAAATTTAATTTTAAAGAAACGTTTTCTACTAATAACGCTTTCTTAGACATTAAGTTAACCTTTCATTATTGAAGTTTTCTACTAATTTTTTGTATTTTTTTCTATTTTGCTGTGCTTGTAGAGATGAGATATATTGTCAGATATGTAAGCAGCTCAACAATAACCCGTCCAAGAGCAGCCATGCTCGAGGCTGGATCCTACTGTCTCTATGTGTGGGGTGCTTCGCGCCATCCGAGAAGGTTTGAATGAATCTATTTATTAGTATATAACAACAGTCAGAGTGCTTCAGTCATCAATGACAACATCGAGCACTGTTGAGACAAAATCAAGCCGGTGAACAAATATATTTATCTCTCTCTCTCTCGCTCTCTCTCTCTCTCTCTCTTAGTGCACTGCCTACTGGCAGGTCCATGGTATATAACACCTCCATTCTTCTCTGTCTTCCGCTTTCATCTTCATGTCCACATATGAGTGGATCTTTAAATTATAAAAATTATAACATGCCTTTTGATTGATATACCATTATTCTTGGGGTATTCTGCTGATAATGAGATATATAGCCTAAATGTATATATATATATATATATATATATATATATATATATATATATATACATATATATATTTTATTATTATATATATACCATATATATATATATATATATATATATATATATTCTCTTGAATCAAAGTATAACTAGGAACTTTTAACTAATTTAATAAGTAGGCCTAATATAACAATTATAATAATATGTATAATTAATAAATAATGAAAAGCAATATAAAATAACACTAGTTACAGTTATACGTCGTCTTTTCCTATCAAGGATCATCTGAGTTTAGCTATTGTTTTATTTTATTCTGTTTCCAATTGAATTTATCTGCTACAGTTTTATGTTATGCTGTTTCCCATTGAATTTGTCCACTACAGTTCGTTCGATACCTGCGCTGCTTCATACGGGAGGGACCGCCCGGCTACGCCCCCTACTGCGAGGAACGGCTGAGGCGAACCTTCGCCAATGGGCCGCGTAACCAGCCTCCTAGCTGGCTCGAGCTGCAGGCTACCAAGTCCAAGAAACCCCTCATGCTGCCCATCACGTTCATGGATGGCAACACTAAGACGTTGCTGGCGGATTCTGCAACAACTGCTAAAGAGCTTTGCGAACAGCTGTCAGAGAAGATAGAGCTGACTGATCAGTTTGGATTCTCACTGTACATTGCGCTGTTTGACAAGGTTAAATCTCCTTTGTTTTTTAAAAGCTGGTAAAGTTAATGTTAACGTCAGTTTCCTCATTCGAAAGCGATGTCAGTGACGGGCGAGTCCAAGATTTGAACCACGCGCATACTGATCCGTAATCGAATATCTTACCGACATCGCCACTGACTCCAGCCGGGTTCTTTGTTCTTTACTAGCTTTGTCTTACTAGGCTTATTTTTACCAGTTTCTTAAACTTGTTTCCATTGTTCTCTACTTTCTTAATCAGGGCGCCAAAATATATGCATGGTTTACTTAACTAGTAGAACCGTAGACTCTATAGGAAGTTGTTGCTGATTTCTGAACAATCAGTTCAGTGATATATTGAATAAGTAATTTAAATGTTGTACTTATATATAATTAGTATCGTTTTTCGTTTTTTATCTCCAAGGTTTGCTATCAGTTATTCTACTTGGTAAAGTAGTTGCTTTAGTTGCTTTAGTTTGCTTTAGTTTGCATATTGCCCGAGTACTATATGGTTTACCATTACTGTTATAATATTAATTAGAAATAAAACTGTAAAAAATGGTAAATTAATAAAACATATTTAGTTACATATACTATGCTTTTCTAAGTACGTCTTCCGTAAAGCTTTCATCATCTTATACAGCTATTTC
Source organism: Enchytraeus crypticus (assembly GCA_905160935.1). NCBI lineage: Eukaryota > Metazoa > Annelida > Clitellata > Enchytraeida > Enchytraeidae > Enchytraeus > Enchytraeus crypticus. The sequence goes on along the minus strand of CAJHZI010000503.1, from coordinate 2,008,142 downwards.
TCATTTACGATTAAATAAGAGGTTATTACCGAATGTCAACATTTTCTGACTAGTTTTAAAAGTGTACTCTGATAAGACTAATAAAATTAGTTTCCAAAGAAACTAATTTTAAAATTATATCGTCTGAGGTGAATCAAAATCGATTCGATTGGATAAAATCACTGAACCTATAGTTTGACAGTTTCGCAATGAAATGATTAGCAGTAGTATAAAGTAACTGTCATAGTACAGCTAAGTTTAGCGTCTGTTTCTGTGCTACAAGGGGCACTGTCAGAGACGGTTCGGCTGAGATTAGAACCGATATCGTCCTTGCTAAAGCAAGCTTCATGAAGAACTGTATGTCTAATTACGGAGATATTTACGAGTATTTATATGATTTTGTTCTTTATTACCTGTGTTTAAGTCCGGGTTGCTGAAGAGTAGATCAACCTTGGACTGCACGTGTCATAAAAAGGCGACAAAGTACTAAGATCCAAACCAGCTTCAGAATAGGTAGTTGATTGGTGAGCGCCTAGGCTTCAAGCATTGCTACAAAATTGTCTTATCCAGATCCTAGCTAAACTGGTATTCAAGGGAAGGTAATGATGATAACAATCTAATTTCCATTGATCGCAGGTGTCCTCACTTGGTAGCGGTGGAGATCACGTGATGGACGCTATATCGCAGTGTGAGCAGTACGCCAGAGAGCAAGGCTCTCAGGAACGCAACGCTCCCTGGCGCCTCTTCTTCCGTAAAGAAATATTTGCGCCTTGGCACAACCCGAGTCAGGATCGTATCGCCACGAATCTCATTTATCAGCAGATCGTGCGGGGTGTCAAGTTCGGAGAATATCGCTGCGAAAAGGTGACTACGTATTTATATATCATGCCCTGCGTAGAGCGTGCGATCAATCAATCAATCAATCAATAAGAATTTAACGTCCGATTTCTCGCCATAAAGCAATGTCAGGGACGTCAAAATGTAAGCTTCCATCCACTTTTCGCTAGTCTTCGTTTGACTCACATCGGTCTTTGCTTTCTTATGAGCAGTTCGATAGGCAGTTGAACACCCACCTTTTCCATCTCTCTTTTCCATCCAGTGTCCATGAGTTGAAACCAGCACGTAAACCTCCTTTTCTTTAATTCCCTTTATCTTTAAACTGCATTATTTGTATTTGCATTACTATGTGATTAGTTCCACGTATGTATTATAATTTATGTTAATATCTTCCATTTCATAATTATGCGTATGCTATCTATCTGCGGTTGTCAGATTGTTGTAAAATAAACGAATATATATATATATACATGTATATATAAAATCTTCGTTTGCATATATAAATATACAAGATTAAGACTTACTATCAGTTTCAGTGTGATAGCATTACATATCACTAAATTATCGTAGATTTGGCAATTTACAGCTGTTGAATTAAATAGTTAGTTTACAGATAATAATAATCAATTTGTTGATTAAATAGGACGAGGACCTAGCGGTCATCAGTGCCCAACAGTATTACATCGACTACGGACCAGATCTTTCCACGGAGCGACTTCAGAGCATGGTGCCATCCTACATCCCCGATCCTTCCATACACGCCAAATCCATCAACTACTGGACCCAGAACATTGGAAACGCATTCCGCAAGGGAGTGTTCGTCAAGGAGCGAGTACCGCCGCTGCGTGTCAAGGAAGACATCGTCAACTACGCTAAGTTCAAGTGGCCGCTGTTGTTCTCGAGGTTCTACGAGGCGTACAAGTTCGCTGGACCGAGCCTGCCTAAGAACGACGTCATCATTGCTGTTAACTGGACGGGCGTCTACGTGGTGGATGATCAGGAACAAGTCCTACTGGAGCTGTCTTATCCTGAAATAACGGCCGTGTCCTGCAGCAGGTTGGTTCATTGTCTCGTACGATATTGGTGGTCAGCTAGGTAGGATGTTTATCGTCTTCCCTGACGGCTGTTGTTCATGTTGATACGAACTATCTGATGCTTGTTTCAATTTTTTCGTATCTTTCTTATGTTTCTCTATTTTTGGTTTGGTGTCAGTGCATTTGGTGTTTTAGAGTTTGAACTATAATAATAAACAAATATCTCTCTCAAATTATTAGGCTGAATGCTTGATGCTATGATGTCTTGGTTCAAAGACTTAGCTGTATTTAGGCAAATAGTAGGGCTAAAATAAGTCTTTAGTCGCTAGATGTCCTTGACATTGCCTTATTGCAAGGAACCGGGCCTTATTTATTGATTGATTGAGTAGTAGGCCAAAATCTACCTACCACTCGGATATTACTCCTCTGCTGAGAGCAATGGAAGAAATTAACTGAAGCAAATACTGGAATTTTAATTTAACTGAACAAATTTTACTAATTTTAACTACAAAAATTAATTCTAAAGTTTCAATTAACCAACAAATAAAATGAAAATTAAACTAGTTACTGAATAATAACTCATCATCATCATCTTCCCTTACTGAATATTAATTGAAAAATAAAAAATTGTGTTATTATGTTAATAGTTAATATGTTAATAGTTAATATGTTAATAGTTAATATGTTAATAGTTAATATGTTAATAGTTAATATGTTAATAGTTAATATGTTAATAGTTAATATGTTAATAGTTAATATGTTAATAGTTAATATGTTAATAGTTAATATGTTAATAGTTAATATAATAGCTATTATGTTAATAATATCCCTACCCTGGTTGAACTGGGATTTAAGGGATGATGATGATGATGATGTTATTATGTTAATAGAACTGGTAAGATGCACGGACAGAGCTTCACGCTGGCGACTATCAAGGGCGACGAGTACACTTTTACTTCGCCCAATGCTGAGGACATCCGTGATCTTGTGGTCACGTTCCTGGAGGGGCTCAAGAAACGTTCTAAGTACGTCATTGCTCTTCAGGACTACCAGGCTCCTAGTAAGTACTTCAAACATTAGTCATTTTAATTGTATCTTTTAAATATCTATTTTGTATCTATTTTTTGTATCTATTTTTTTACTTTTGATATCTAGTACACAGTTTTGATATCTAGCATGCACAGTCCACGTTTGGTCTATTCTTCAGTAACACCGAACACTACACGCATATTTCTTTTATATTTTTAATTAATTAATTTTTTTTTCGTTCAGGCGACAACCAGTCGATACTGTCATTCAAGAAGGGTGATCTCATCGTCCTTGACGCCGAGAACAATGGAGAAGCTGTGATGAGTTCCGGCTGGTGTATCGGTAAGTGCGTGCGCACTGACAAATCTGGGGATTTCCCGGCTGAGTGCGTGTACGTGCTACCAACTATGACAAAACCTCCTGCAGACATTCTGGTGAGTAAATCACTGTTAGACAATTTATGATTCTTCTTCTACTTCAGTGCACTGCCAATTGGTAGGTTCACGGTACATATTCATACTCAAAGTCTGCTTTCTCGCTCCTTAAGAACACTTCTTAGATCAACAAGTTAATTCCTTCACGAAGTCTATGCTTTATCATGCCTTATGTAGCATATAGCGTGGGAAAAGTATGGCTTCTGAGGTGGTTTCCCGTTGCCTTCCTAATAAGAATTTATGATTAATATAGATATTTTAATCATAAGAAGCGTACTAACAATTTACCAAGAGGTGCTTTGATAACTATAGTTATCAAAGCACCTCTTGGTCAATTGTAAATTCAATTTTGTTTGAATCGTTTCAATTTCCCGTCAATTTCCCGACCCTAGCTAAACTGTTAGTTAAGGAAAGATGATGATGATGATGAATTGTTTCAATTAGTTTTAATTACTTTCCTGACGCTAGCTATACTGATAGTCTAAGAAAGATTATGCTGATGATGAATTGTTTCAATTATTTATTAAATTGTTAGCGCTACAACACCAATTCTTAATAATTCTAAATGGTATTGCTTAGTCTGTATAGAATCGATAATGTTTTCTTTTTTTTGGAACACTGAACTTTGGAGTATTACTTTTATTATTATTATTTTTATTATTACAATTTTTTTTAACCCTTAGGAAGGAGATTCTTTTTAAAATAAGCACCCCTGGGTGGATTCGAACCACCAACCTTTCGGTTAACAGCATAACGCGCTTGCCGATTGCGCCATAAGGACTTTTATCATTATTGTTATTATTATTATTATTATTATTATTATTATTATTATTATTATTATTATTATTATTATTATTATTATTAAAACAATTACAGTTCTACTGTCGTTAATGATAACATCGAACACAGGTGGTTTGTATGATGCGTTTGATCTGCTTAGACTCAGTTCCAGAACTCTTCCGTGGAGCAATCCCGCAAGATGACTGACAACGCCAATCCCTACTCCATGGGAGACACTGCAGACACCGGCAAACTTCACACTCTAGAGGGATACTCCTATGATCATTTCAGGTAGAGATTCTCAAAGAATTGTCGGACGGATTATTTTTAATTATTTGTTTTAACGTTGTATATCATTTAAAATTGTGATTATTGTAGAAGAATTAATAACAGCTTTTATCAAATTCAATTACATTTATTCCATTCATTTTTTACTATTTGCATTTGAATTACTTTTATTCACAACAAAATTTTAATAAAATTTAAATCTTCAGTATCTTTTGTAATTCATTTTTGTAAGTCAGGTGCAACAGAATTAGTCTGATTAAATTTCTTTAAATTCCAGCAATAACCTTAAATACAATCAATTTATTTACTGGAATTTCTATAAATTTCTAACTAAAAACCAAACGTAACTAAAACCTATTTATAATTTTATTTGTATAATTTTTTGATTTTTTTTAAATTTTAAAATAATTGTTTTATTTAAATTTTTTATTATTATTTTATTTTATTTTATTTTTTAACTTATTTATGCCCATAATTTTAATGAACAGAGCCCCGCCGAAGAAGACTTTATCGAAGACTTTGTCTGCTCGTAAGAAAGGTTCAGACGACAATCTGTGGAGATACTCCAGTCAGCCCATCAAAGCTCCACTGCTCAAGAAACTTGCTGGAAAGACTGAAGCTTCGCAAGACGCGTGTCTCTGCTTCCTGGATATCCTTTTGTTACGAATTATTTAAGAGAAAATATCTTAAAAACCTCGAATTTTGTTTTATAGAATTTTGTTCTATAGTGTCTGTTTTTCGTGTAGCTTGTACTTCCGGGTTTTCTGGCTGTATTTGTGTTCTTCGCGTGCTGTCTTAAGAACAACTAAGCCAAGAATTGCAGAAGTGTTAAAAGGGTTGCTAGCTCTTATGTCTGTGCAGTACTATATATTGTCAAATTAACCTAAATCATATGGAGTGCTTAATCCAAGGTGAAAATAATTGATCTAGTCTCAATAGTTATTTTATTCAGTACTTTTGACAGTGATGAAGGTGTTTTCTTAACTGCATGTCTCACCTATTTTGAAGTATATGGGAGATCATCCAACGAAAGCCGAGGCGAGCAGCAATGAGCTGACCGATCAGATATTTGAACCTGCACTGAAGGAGGTAGAATAATTTTCCGTTGGTTTCTCTATAGGATTTTTATACTGATCAATTTTATGTAAAATTTGAATAAGGCCTAAGCTTTACTTAATACTTATATGGTGACAATTTCACTTCTTGTAATATACGATGATCCAAGTGCCATTATATGGCTGGTAAAATGGTAAAACACATTCGAATTCATAATGATATCCTCATCATGATGACATCTATCACATTTAATACCAGATGTTTGGATCCTTGGGCACGTTGTTCAATATTCATTATCCCTTTACCGGTTCTTCGAATGTCCGAGAGTTTACTCTCTGATCAGTTCGTCATGGAATCCAACACTTGAGATCTTATTCAGGATCTATAAATCCGTGCGATCACAGCGAGATTTCACTTCTTTATCAGTTTACCCACGAGATATGACTTTTGGATCAGTCAACGAGTGAGATATAACTTAAAGTAATTCTACATTAATTATAATGTAGAATTACTTAATTATTAAGAACATATTTTAACATAATCTAACGTAATTAAATAATTATTAGGAAATACTATAATTTTTATATTTTCATCATGCTTTCAGGAAATTCTGAAAGACGAAGTGTACTGCCAGATTCTAAAGCAGATGACGTTCAACAGAGGCCAGTAAGCGTAAACTGTTTTATCAATACTTTCTTCAGTATGATAATTTATCAAAAAGATAATCAAGTGTCGCCTGTAATAAAAGTTTATGCATTCCTTATTTCGCAAAATATATGGGAGTTATGCTAAATGAAATATTAACAAAATACAATTATATAAAATAATTATTGCAATTCTCCTACGTATAACGCAAATCAAAACATCTTAAATCAAACATAAAGTCGTTAGATTTTACTCCCCCCGCCCAAAAGAAACTAAACGCTATAGATCTTGTTAAGGCAATAATCCTTCCAAATAATTCAAATGTTCTATCGAATTTTTGCCATCGAGTCTCGACTGACTCTGAATTGAGTATTTACCTTTTTAAGTAAAATAATTCACATAGTTTGGATAGTCCGGATTAACTATTTCAAATTAGGCTTTAAATTAAGTATCCAATTCCCATATATGCTGAGAAAAAGAAAAGTTTATGTTGTAGTTCTATTAAACCTTCAAATCCAAGTTTATATTTCGCTTAGAACTGTACTACAACTTACTAATTAGAAACGGTCCGGCTGGATTTGAATCGAAGACCTCATGCTTCTCAAGCAAGTTTGCTCCCAGTACCGACTCCTATCTATCCGGATTGAAAATTTAGATATTTTAACAAAATTGTCTTGCATAAATATCACTTGATCATAATTGAGTTGATACATCATTTAAGAGATTACATTTTGCTCTGTAGTTTTAGTTTTGCATTTTTAAATAAAGTTCAAATTGTGCTGCATATGTATTTGTTTTAGATTGAACTGTAAAAAAATTTAAAAATTTGCTTGAAAAGCTAAAAAAGCTGGTAAAGCTAAGGTTAACGTCAGTTTCCTAACTCGATAGCGATGTCATTGAAGAGCGAGGCCAGGATTTGAACCCCGCACCTACTGATCAGCGGTCGAGTATCTTACCGACTTTACCACTGGCCCCAGCCAAACGTCGCGAAATGTCGCGTGGTTCTAATACAAATCTGACTGATTCTCCTCAGGGACAGCATGGAGAAGGGGTGGCAGCTGCTGTGGTTGGCGACGGGATCGTTTGCGCCCAGCACTAATCTCCTGAAGGAAGTCACTCTGTTCCTCAGGACTAGGAGTGACAATGCAACGGCTGCTGATTGTCTAAACAGACTCCAGAAAACACTGAGGTTTTTAAATATTTTATTTCATGATTTGATGTGTGCACAGTTTTCCCCGTGTTGGGTCCGGGTTATTTGAAGAATTGACTAACCGGTGACTGCACGTGTCGTAGAAAGCGACTGAAGCACTAAGATCCATACCAACGTCAGAAAGGGCATTCGGTTGGGGAGTGCCTAGGCTCCAGAAATTTCTACAGAAATTTAAACGAATGGAAGTCTCAAATAGGAGATTGACTGGTGGTGTAGTGTAGGACAGAGAGGATTTGAGACAATCTATTTGTATCTCGACCCTGGTTAAACTGAGATTCAAAGGAAGATGATGATGATGATGATTGTGATCGGAAGCGAGCTTTTCTGATTGATGTAAAGCGTAAATGCCTGTACATTAATAGTCAGCAGAGTAATTGGCATTCATTAAAAATTAATTGCCATACATTAAAAGTTAATTGACATTCACTAAGAGTTAATTGACATTCATTAAAAGTTAATTGACATTCATTAAAAGTTAATTGGCATTCTCAAAAGGAATCAAAAGTGATTTAAAAGATTTGTTTTGAATTTTACTTTCGATGTTTTGACTCAGTTATAAAATTCCATTTAATTAAAGTTCTTCTTCAGTGCAGGGCCATATGACAGATTCAAGGTACATATTCATACTCAAAGTCTGTTTTCTCGCTCTTATAAGAGCAATCCTTAGATCAACAAGTTAATCCCTTCAAAATCTATGCCATATCCATACCTTATGTAGCCTATAGCTTGGGAAAGTATGGCTTCTGAGGTGGTTTCCCGTTGCCTTCCTCAGTTAGACGGATTAATTACCATTTAATCCTGGGGGAAATATTTAATGGTAAGGTTGGTCACCTCTAGCCATCCTCAGCTCCTGCCTTGGTCGCCTTTTACATTCACGCAGCAGATTGTTTGCGGTTGCTTTATTCTGCAGTGGTCTAACCACACCCGAGCACAACACAGGGAATAATTAAAGTTAACTTACTTTATTTGATGTTTCATCAGGAACGGAACGCGCAAGTACTCCCCGCACCACGTTGAGGTGGACGCCATACGTCAGAAGATGACACAGATCATGCACAAGGTCTACTTCCCTGACGACACCAATCAGAACTTCGAAGTCGACTCGAGCACCCGCGCCAAGGACTTCTGTCAGAATATCTCAGATAGACTTCAACTGAAATCAGCCGAGGGCTTCAGTCTCTTCGTCAAGATTGCCGACAAAGGTTCGTTTGTTTTTAGAAAGTCTTATTAGCGTAAGGTAACGTCATGATGTTTTAGACGACAGATCTTGAGGTTAATTGAACCCTCGCGGGTTCGAATCCTAGCCGCGCTGATCTGAGAGTTAAATCTTGGATATTCACTGGACTGGTTATACGGAAAATGGACTAAATTGCCTAACGATTTAAAAATGTGGTATTAAAAGTGATTGATGTCAACATAGTTGATCATTTCGCTCTAATGCGTTTTTACTTCATACGTGCAATTATTGTAATATATAATGCTACATTTGATTTGAATTTACGTTGTATTACTGAACGTGCCTTTCATGATATGCTGCTTTTAAATCTGGTATAATGAATCGATTAATTAACCTCTTCTCCGATTTAGTTCTTCCTATTCGGGCAACGTCATGATCTAAAGTGTTTAGAAAAGTTGTAGTGTGAGCGACTAATGAGAACTTGGTAACAGAGTTGTCGCTTGTTATTTTGTGAGACTAGTAATGTCGTGGTAACGCTGGTAACAGAGTTGTTGCTCGATATTTGTGAGAATAGTAATGTCGTGGTAACGCTGGTAACAGAGTTATTTCTCTTTATTTTGTGAGATTACTAATGTCGTGGTAACGCTGGTATTTCTGTAGTGATCAGTGTACCTGAGGGCGACTTCTTCTTTGACTTCGTACGTCACCTGACTGACTGGATCAACAAGGCTCGTCCCGCCACTGGTGGTGCCTCCAGCCCTGCCTCGCTCAGCTACCAAGTCTTCTTCATGAAGAAGCTCTGGACTCACACTGTCCCTGGAAAGGACATCAACGCTGACGTCATGTTCCACTACCACCAGGTCAGTTCATCTTTCTATTCTATTGGCAAATGACTGCATCACATGTTTGTGAATAGTCCTTTTTGTTCAAATAGCCCTTTTTAAAATAATATTTCATTATAAGAATTCTTATATAATGGTAAAGCGAGCGAGCCCAGGATATGAACCCCGCACATACTGATCCGCGGTCGAGTATCTCACCCACACTCGACCGCGAGTGTCGGCAGTAGTAACATAATAATAATAATAATTACAGTATAATAGCAGTTCTTCTTAATGTAATTTTTCATTTTATTCAGAAATGTCTAATCTAGATTATATATCATGGATTTTATTGAAGCGGTTTAATTGAAAACTGCTAAAAAGAATTTAGGTAATCTGATTTAATGGTCTGGCACAGAGAGGATTGGAGTAGGTCTATTCGTATCCCAACCCTAGTTAAACTGGGATTCAAGAGAAGCTGATGATGAATATGGTTTAATTAAAATCTGCTGATTCTAATTGACACTAAGTATATATGCTGTGCAATTAATAAATATTTAAAGTATAAGTACTTGTCCTTCTTTAACAATAAAGCCATTTACTAGTTGATATCTACTAGAACATTTCTTAATGTACTCTTTGTGTTGTATGTTATCTCGTCAATTTTTTTGGTAGTCTGATTTAGTCTATAAGCACAAGTAGATTACAAATAATCATAGAAAGGTCATCTCAAATTTTATATATAAATTATTGAATACGGTCATCACAGTTGATCTGTTCATTAGTGGCCCGGACACGTCAGGAAGAAATTATAGAATTAGTCTAGAGAAATATATTGTTCAGTTAAATGTGCTAATAACGTTATGAAGCTGTTAACACTAAGCCGCTGTCATCTGTATTAGTTTTCGTAACCTTCTCTGTCCATGCCACGTTACTGTGGCATTTAGCGTAGAACGAATCTATGTAAATATAATTCAATTCAATTTAATAAGAACACCAAAAAGTGTCATTCAACCCTGTAGAGTTAACATACACAACACACAAACACGTAAATGCAACAGGAAAAAACAAAAACTAAATTTGAACTATGGCGAACTTAAAAAGGTACAAAATAACAGAAGAGAAAATATGATAAATAATGTTATACTCATTGATTAATTGATTTATATTCGTTCCTATAACACATCTATTGCAGGAGCTGCCTAAACTTCTGTGAACTTAAAAAATAAATAATAAAAAAAGAGAAAAATAAGATAAATAATGTCATACTAGTTGATTGATTGATTTATATTCTTTCCTATAATACATCTATTACAGGAGCTGCCTAAGCTGCTGCGTGGGTACCACAAATGTTCCATAGAGGAGGCGGTACAGCTGGCGGCTCTTGTTCTGTGCGTCAAGAAGACGTCGAACCCTTCTGCTCCTCAGCAAGTTCAGTGAGTGGAGAGATACCTCTTTACTCCTACAGTCACTTGACATTTGGACATTTCTATTGAATTTTTTTAATTATTGAAATAAAATTGCAACTGAAATACATAAAAAAGAAAGTAAATTAAACACGCGTTATAGTGAAATGATCAACTACGTCGATGTCTATCACTTTTAATACCACATGTTTAAACCGTTAGGCAATTATATATTTCTTTCATAGATTTCTTGTGTAAATTTTAGTTAACTGTATAGTTTGTGAATTCAAGTGCCATCGATTTCTTGACTTCTTATGTGTGTGTGTTCTTATATTTAGGAATTAATGCTGCTCTTACTCAGATCGAACATTAAACGAACAACAACGATGTATCATTCCTTCTAAATACTTTCAGAGCTGCATCGTGAAAGAGTACTAAACTCTGCTGAATTACTAACATCTTAGTTGATTGTTTATCATGAGTTTATTATATTTGCAGACAATTATTGCCAGAATTGATACCGTCGAGCATATCATCACAACAATCCGGGTCCGCTTGGGCTCAGGTAAGTCTCAACAAATAATTATCACCATCATCTTTCCTTGAATCCCAGCTTAATTAGGCTCTCAACAAATACTTGGCGATATTTTTCTCAACTTAATTTTTAGTTTAGTCTTAGGCATTAGTTGATTCCAGATTCAATGAAATTACATACTGTTGGCTGCGCCAATAAAAATAAGTTGATATTGGTATTGCAGCTGGGCTTTCCTTATTCCAGATTAGTTTAACTTTAGATCCGATTAGATGGCTAGTTTACATATCGTATTGACTCACTATATTTAACAGCTTTATAAGTCCTCAGTGGAAATTCATCTACCAATAACTTAGGAAGTATATTATGTCTAAAGTCATAGCGTACTTCCTAGTGTCTTCTATCTTAGTCAACCAAAACCTTATCAAAATTTACAATCGGCCCCTCATTTCACCATATAAAATCCAGAAGTGTTAATTTGTTGCTATATTCCTTTTCCTTATTTTAAACCTCTGAAGCAGTTCGTTCCAATTTTTATTTTTATAACCCAAATCATCTTCTGTGCACTTTGATATAAGATGTTCTAGATGCATATTCCTGCTGAGGGTAAATAATTTATATTGTGACAGTAGTCACGAAGAATAAAAAGAATTAAAGTTAACACTCTTAATTTCTCATTAAATTTCCAAGTTAATTTCCCAAGAAATTCATCTAGTTTCGCCGGTTAAGCCTTCCTTCCTTTCCTAGAACCGATATATTTTACTTTTCTCGGAGATATGCATCCATTGCTAATTTCTTGTGGTATTTTTGTTTCAGCAAATATCGTCTGCTTATGGTAAAGTAGGAAATATGTCAGAGAAGGATGCCAAGGTTAACTTCTTGAAGGTCATATACCAGTGGCCTACATTCGGTTCTGCTTTCTTTGAAGTGAAGGTAAGAATAGTAAGCTATGGGCGAAGTTTTATTTCATTACAACGTTACCTATAAACCATTTAAATCTCATACATTCTCTTTACAATCTTTTCAAATATTGTAAAGACTGAGTATGTACTACACTCCTGTGGCGCTGTTAAACGTGGGCGTTAAGGAAAGGGGACATAGGAAAACTGAATGTATTGGAAATTATACATGTATTATTGTTAAATATAGGCTACATATGGTATGGATAAGGCATAGACTTTGTGAAGGGATTAGCTTGTTGATCTAAGGAGTGCTCATATGGAGCGAGAAAGCAGACTTTGATTATGAATATGTACCTTGAACCTGCCACTTGTCCGTGAACTAAGGAGAGAGAGATTGATAAAAATGGAAAATATTAGTTGAAATAACAAATTTCCCAAGAAAGAAACTCGTGAGAGTGTTGATAGGCGCTTAATAAATGTGATAAGCAATAAAAAGTAGAGCTGGCAATGCATGCGAAAAGGGTAGAGGCAAACTGAGGCAAGGGATGCTACAAATGTAATAACAAAATCGTACTTGTAGATGAAAAGGTAACCTGAGGGTAGACTTGATTGGATGATTTATATGCTAGAGACCTGCCGTTAGGCAGTGCATTAAGAGTGAGAGGGAGAGAGAGAAAGAGTGAAATAGAGAGAGAGAGAAGCTACATATACATGTATATGTGGAAGTGAATTATATTTTTATTTTATGAAACTTGTTAAGTTTTATTCGCTGGATGATTTGAAAGAATTCTTTTCATTTTAAATTGGATATTACCCATTTTATGACTGCCTAGGCTTACACGGCAAGGGCTATTAATGGAGACGATGCTGTAATAATTGCATTATTTTATTTTATTTTGCAGCAATCTTCGGAAACCAATTTCCCTGAGGTATTACTAATAGCAATCAACAAGCATGGTGTGAATCTGATAGATCCCAATTCTAAGGTATGTGATTCATATCTATCTTCTTTTTTGTACTGAATTTTTTTCTATAAAAGCCTATAAGCATATTGCGCCGGACTTGTTCAAATCGTTTAATTGTAATGGTCTTACAATAGAGAAGAAGATACTTTTGTGTAAATCTGCAGCTTTGAGTGTACATGATCGTATGTTCTGCCTCTTAACAGCTTATCTCAGAAAGCATCGCCTTTGTAACCTGTTTGTTATGAAGACCTCTTTGAAAAGGCCATTAAATATCTAAAATTTATAGGAAATGTTTCTTAAAATCTAAGAAAATAATTATATAAAATAGATAAACAATATTAATAACAATGATGATAAACAATTAATTTAAATAAACAAATGCTCTATGCAATTGCACACCATACTAAAATAGAGTGTTGCTGCTAGGTGTGCTGGCTGCTATGTAGTCAATCTCAATGTGTTCTTTAAAAAATTTCAGCAATCGATAATTCATATTTGTCACGTTTTAAACTCGTCTATCTATCTTAATTTAGATCTATACTAAGCAATCTATACTAAGCAATCTATTAATTGCTTAGTATAGATTAATATTTCAATTTTAGCTCTGCTATCATCTACCTTAAGCTGTCGCTATCTATTTTCACATTACCTGTTATAGTATGATCTAAATAGTTGAAACTCCTTACGTGATCCAATCTAGTACCATTCATTGTAAAAATAATAATAATTAATAATAGTAATAACCTTCGTTCTAGAGTTTACTTATTTCTGTCTCTGTCTGGTTTTTGTAGGATATTTTGGTAACGTATCCATTCACAAAGATTTCTAACTGGAGCAGTGGCAACACTTACTTCCACATGACCATTGGTAACCTTGTACGTGGTAGCAAGCTGCTCTGTGAAACTTCACTGGTAGGAGATGCTGTTTCTTGTAAATCAATCAGTTGATAAAGCTGGTAAAGCAAAGGTTAACGTCAGTTTCCTCACTCGAAAGCGATGTCAGTGACGGGCGAGCACAGGATTTGAGCGCCGCACATACTGCTCCGAACATCTACGCTAACATGTACGCGGTCGAACATCTAACCGACATCGCCACTGGCTCCAGCTTCAATATCGATACTTGTAGTTATAGATCATCTCTCTCAATAAATCGAAAGTGTTAAGCCAGTTTGTGTTTTAACTACAAAGCGATGTTTGGTAATTAATAAAGGTTGAAAGTGTTGTATTGATTAATTTGTTTCTACGTTAAGCTATAAGTAGTGATGTCTCATGCCAGGCTATCAATAAGAGTCTCTCATTGAGCGCCCAAAAATCAATCACAACGTAGTCTCAACCTCCACCTTCCCCCGAAAAATTGAAAACTTTTTCCCCGTGATGTGGAATTATCCATACTTTTCTAACATTGCCTTTGCTGGTATAAACTACCATTCATATAGGATATCGGCTCGATATCTATCTCTCTTTCATTTGTTTCCTGTCAACAGAGGAATTTTACTAGTTAAATTTGTCAATTCTGGTAAAAAGCTGGTAAAGCTAAGGTTAACATCAGTTTCCTCATTCAAAAGCGATGTCAGTGACGGGCGAGCCCAAGATTTGAACCCCGCACATACTGATCCGCGGTCGAGTGTCTTACCGACTTCGACAAAAAAACACTCGAAAACTCGTGCCAAACAAATTTTTATGAAGATAGACCTTCCTTTTCAGATTCCTTATTTTTAATGCCTTACAGTTTTTCGTTACGTTTATGCCGACACTTTAGTGGTTGTGGTTTACTTGAAAATTGTATGAATTTATTTTATTCTTGTCATGTTGTAGGGTTACAAGATGGACGATCTACTGACGTCATATATCAGTCTGATGTTGACAACCCTCAACAAGCAACGTACATTGCGTCGTAGATAGTATAATAAAATAATAAAAGAATTAATACATCACTTAACTAACTTATGCGCTGCATGATTAACTTACAATTATCAGCCTGATTAAGAGTTTCTATACATTTCTACTTAAAAGATCTGCTCAAACTTTTGTCTCCTTCACTTGCCTTATGTGTGTTTGTCAGTGTCTGTCATTTCTTTAACTTATTATGTAACCCGCAGTGCCATTGATATTAGGCTGTATGACCGACTGATATCATTAGGCAACCTACTGATATCATTATGCAACCTACTGATATCTCTTCGTAATGATATAACTACTGCAGCTGACTGCTCCGCTGTAGCTCTCTTTTAATTATAACACACCTATTGCTCGGCTCGGGTTGAAAAATCTCCGAATGCTGGTAAAATCTGTACAGTACGTAGACTAATGTGAGGAGTAGTGGGGGTTAGAGAGGACCTGCAATAGAAAAACCTCTTATTTCCTGACATTCTTACTTAGACTATCGACTCAAAAGTAAGCGACAGATCTAGCATAGATTATATATGACTAGAACCAGTTCTAATGCTTGTTTAGCTTTGAGAAAAAAGCACAAGTTGAATAATTAACTCTTGACATTTGATATTATCCTCGTGCCATTAGATATTCAAAAATATTAGTAACATTTAAAAAAAATGATATTCAAAGAACTGTAACAAGACTTGCATACCGGTATTAGATGTAATCATGCAGTTGAAATTCATAGTTATTTATTTACGCCAGATCTGAAATTTTTCTCATCCAGCGTTGTTCTTTCTATGGTTATGTTATATAATTATTTTCAATACTCGACTTTGCTTGACATATGTTAACACATCTCTTAACTGTTCTATATTTCTAGTTTCTCCACTGAAACCACGTGTAAAGCTACTCACTTTTTTGTTTTTGAATTTTTGTTGCGTCCTTACTCGATTCTGTTAGTAGCTATCTGTTAGATAGATCACAATATAAATTTAAGAAACAGGATTTAACATCCGTCATTCGAGTCCATAAAGAGGCTTATAGACTGCCAAAGATATTAAGATTTGTTTTCTTTGCTTTAAATTAATCATGCAATTAATTAATCTTTTCTATCCTCTGAAACTCCTGACATGCTGTTTTCCTTTTATTCCTTAAATTCATTATATATTTATTTGTAATTGTCTCTTTTTTGTTGCTTATATTTTCATCAGCAAACTCAGCGGCGAAAAAATTTATGAAAATACATTCGGGATATTTTGCTTTTGAATTGATGTTATTACTAGAACGTCTCGTGTGTGTAATGTTTTGATTTAGTTCGCACTGTTCCTATTTTTATTTAATTGTGACAGATAATTCGTTCCTTTTTGCTCAGAAAAATGTGAAAAACTTTCAGTTTATAGATGGCAACTCTTACATAACAATTTTTCAAACTATGAAATTCAGGAACCTGGAAGAGTAGGCCTAAGTGTTGAATATTATCCTGCACCAAATTATATTATATCGTCGGCTTGGCTTTGGTCGAATAGTATTGCCAATGACGACAGTAGCACTTTATTGGCTGTTGTCGCAAAGGTTTTGAATTATAATGAAAGCTTGAAATTGAATGAACTAAGAAGACTCTGAATGACCTCTTGATTATTGAGTTTAACGTAGGCTCAGAAGCATATTGCCCTTCCCGAAACGACTGTAGGAGCCACAATACTATCTTGTGTACTTTTGCAGGAGCGACAGAGTCTTCTTAATTATTTATTAAATTACTAATTGATGAATTAATTATTGAATATGCTATTGAAGTATTCGTTGCCACTGCAGAAGTTTATATAACTACTTTATAAAGCTGTTTGACTTTTTAGGAACAGTTCATTTTTCTTAGTTTATGCATTGCATATTTATGCCGAGAGCGTATCAGCCAAAATTAATTATGCCAATTTCAATTTGGTTTTGCCAAACAAGGTATAGATAAGTAAAAGATATGAATTGTTTAATTCCTGTAGGAAATCATTTGCAAACATTTTAACGTTGTTTTATGTTGTTTTTTACGCTTACATATACTATGAGGTCCATATTCATATATATGTAGAATTATTCTCTTAAACGACTATTGGCACAAAAACTAGCAAGCACTGGCTCAAATTAGTTTACTACAATATCTTCAGTTACGTTATTGTTTTGCGTGATATGATTTTTGTTTATGTTGTTAGTTCGCTTTTTATGGTTAAGGATATTTTAATGACACCAACTCGTGTAGCCAAATATTTATTAACTTATCCGTTTTCATATCTGTTTCTCTTTCATATAAAAATCTATATGCCTACCAATTTCAATAAACCCTGAGCGTATTTGCATATGAGATTTTCACTTGTTTATCTTAGCATGAGTTGTTTAATTACGTTTAGATTATTTAGTTATTATTATTTATTTACTATTATTATATTAATATTATTTTATTGTTATTGATTATTTAGAAAGTTGGAAATAATTTCTGTAGTCCACGGCTAATGATAAAGTTGACGTCCCTGACATCATCCTTGTATGAGGAAACGGACGTTAAACCTTTATATTATTATTATAAGTACACTGACTAGCTACAATGATGTGTATAACAATGGTAAAGAGAATTGCTGAAGGCTGCAACGTAACCACCAAGAATCGAGGAGCTTACAAACTTAAAAGCTGTAATTTACAGAGCAAGATAAAAGAAATAAAAATGTTAGACTCTAGCGAATATTCCAAATAACTACGACAAGGTCCAAAAATACCATTTTAATAATTTTTATTTATTTAATTCCTATTAAAATGCAGTAACTACTGTACAGTACATTCTGTGGAAGCAATAGGATAAAGATTTTCAGCCTCGTC
Organism: Enchytraeus crypticus; assembly: GCA_905160935.1. Classification (NCBI taxonomy): domain Eukaryota; kingdom Metazoa; phylum Annelida; class Clitellata; order Enchytraeida; family Enchytraeidae; genus Enchytraeus; species Enchytraeus crypticus. The sequence continues at coordinate 1,990,311 of CAJHZI010000503.1, read as the reverse complement.
CTACGGTCACACCATTGAAAATCCCTACGTAAATAGTTACTGAAATTAAATACCCACCACCCATTTGCAACTCTCTCTTCGCTTTCCACTTACTGAAATAGTACAGTTATTAAACGCAGTTAATTATTAAGACATTCTTATAAAGCTACTGTCAACGTCAGTTTCCTCACTCAAAAGTGAAGTCAGTGACGGGCGAGCCCAGAATTTGAACCCGCACATACTGATCTGTGGTCGAGTAACTTGCCCACATCGCAACTGGCTCCAGCCATAACAAACTATTGTAGTGATTTGTAATAATATTCGCAATTCAACAACACAGTTTCTAGTTTCAATCATTCATCAAATAGGCCCTTCAATGAACACCATGCAAAAGCTCTGCCCTTCAATGTACACCATGCTAAAGCTCTGCCCTTCATAGTTTAAGCCACTAGCGCCTGCAGGGAATCATTGCAGTTACCGATCTATCTTAATGCATCATAATCAGGTAAGTTAAGAGAGAGGCTATTAGGTATTAGGATTAACCTATTTGACTGATCAAGGGTGTCCTCAGAAAATGAAAGATAATTTAAGATCTTCTCAATCTAAGATCAGAGATAACAATAAAACTGTACTAGTACACTAAAAGAGTATTTTAACTATATTGACCTGCATCATAATACAGTCATTGTAATCATACATGAATGCATGTATACTAAACTTGTCGTAACTAATTACATACTTAATATATTATATACTTGCATAATTAAAGTATATATTGAGATATAATATGTACAGTATGTTACACCGCAAGACTACCTATCTATATTTAGCTAAAATAACAATATGTTGTTGAAATCATATATAAACAGAACTTATGATTCATTTCTACATTTATTAGGCCTACATTAAAAATACATTTGAATTTCATTTTTAATTTATAGAAGCAATCTTTAAGACTTCATAGCCATCTTAGACATATTCAGTCAAGCCTGCCCTAAAACAATAATTTACACTGATTTTGAAAACTAATAACACTAAAAGCCAGAGTGAAAAATTAAAACGGACTTTCTTGCACAAATATGAAGATGAAATTTCACAAGCCAAATTCATACTTATTTTGAGCACAGAATTATTAGAACCCTGAAGCAGTTAAATATCATGATGTGAAACAGAGAAAACAATTTATTGAAATATTATGACTGTTTAGTGACACTGTGAAGTCATAATTTATTAGTTACAAATGGAACAAACCATAAAAATAACAATATTAATTAAGGATCAATCAATGTGCAATTTATGTTAAATAGTTAATTATATGTTTTATTAGACTAAAGAATTCAAAATTAAAGATTCAGTCGTTTATACAAATTTGCAAAATATAATTGAAGCAATAATTAATCAAACAAAGCAATTCGGTCTCATACAGTTACCTTATGAAAATATATACAAACTTCAAGAGTAAAAGATCACAATAACCATAAATTACAACCATGGAATGAATATTTAACACACACATTCAAACAATCCTTTCAATTATTTTCCAAATTAGTACACATTCCCTATGAGTTTAGTTCAAACAGCCCATTTCTTGCAGTACAGTGCAAAGTAACCAAGTCTCAAAATTATTACTTCCTGGGGCAGAAATTTACATCGTCAAAATTTACTAAAAAAATATAATAAAGGTACGCCCACTTTTACATAAATTAAAAATAGAAAAAAATTTAAATTAAAAACGTCAAATCTTCGTTTTAGGATAGTACAACAATATAAATTGCAGCAGCATATTGGTTTGCATGGCAATCCACTTGAAAGCAATTGACCCACACTTACCTTAGATGTTAAATCCTAAACCCTATCTCTCACTGAGAGATTTTTAAAGATTTTATTCCGTCAAATTTTTACAGATTTTTTACAGTGTATTGCAAGTTGGAAGTTCTAAACTGTTCACATACACACACTATTAGCTTAGACATTAATACCGCTATAATATCGCTTGCATAAAGATCTACGATATATGGAGAGCAAAAGTGGGATATATTATTCTATTAAAATCTCAAAGGAAGATATTTTAAATCTCTCTAAACTTCTTTTTCTCTCTCTCTCTCTATCTAGTTTTCTGCCAAGTGGCAGATCCAAAGCATATATTCATACTCAGCGTCGGCTTTCACACTCCATAGATCAACAAGCTAATCCTTTCACAAAAGGCTATGCCTTATCCACCCAAAGCTTATAGCTACAAAAAAAAATCTGACATTTTTTTCTTATGTTCAGAATATCCAGCAAGTAATACATATGCATCTCAACTTTACTGCATTCAGCAAATTCACTAGTCTCTAAATGTACGAAACAGAACTAGAATTATAACAGAAATATTTTTAGAAATTATCTCACTATCTTCAACCTACTATAATTTTTACCTTTCGAATTACAATTTAGATTCTAGAAATAGGAATATAAATCAAATTCTCCAGAATTTCAACACACAAAAATCATTCAATTTTATAACAGCAAATTACGATATCAAAAATTCTGCTAACTACACCATTCAATAGAGTTATTTATGAAGTGGCTAACATGATCCAGACTAAATTCAGACATGCACCAGGGCAAATGAATCATTAAAGAAATTCCAATAAATTCTGAATTTTTACATACTTCATTACATACTATTTTTAACTGCTAACTTCAATCAATCAATCAATCAAAAAAGATTTATCGTCCAGTTCCTCTCCTGAAGAAGACATTACGGACGTCACTAGCATATCCTTACACCATATTAATTTATATAACACAGTAATTACATCGGTGCAACCAAGCGGGACATTCAAAAGCATAAATTAATTTAGAAGTGTATTATTTAACTATAGTTATCTTGTATGGAGCTCATTACGTTGCTCGCAAAGTTGGAAAGCTTTCCGGCGACCTTTGTCACACCCTGGCGAACGCCGTCCTTGATGTCCTGCAGATCTGTTCCTGTCCCTCCATAATTACTTCCCCCTCTACCACCCTTACTCTCTCCAGTACCAAACAGCTCTGCGCTCGAAATGCTCGAACTCCCTTCGTACCGGCTAAGATTTGATCGAGTTTCAGCATCGATATCTCGATCACCGAAGTAGGCCTCCGATGAAATGGCCTTGGCGTTGCCAAATTTCTTCTGAGCAGCATCGCTGCTCGACTCAAACGCAGTTGAGTCGTAGGCTTTGCGACTGCGGCCACCAGCGTCGCTACTGGTTGAGCTGCCAGTGAAAGTGCTGCGTTCAGACATGTCCTGTCTGTCGTCCGACGACGTGTCCGCCCAAGACGATCCAAAACCGTTCTTGCTGCTCCCGAAGGCACTGTCGTAGCGAGGTGGTCCGCTCAGCAGCGATCCAACCCGCACTATCTCGAAATCATCGTCGTAGTCAACTGATCTGCCATTGCCTTTAGAGTTGTATCTGTCAAGATTACTACGAGACGCAAGGCTGATTGGCGTCTCTTGCTCTATGACAGACATATCAGACATAGCCGAGTGACTTACTCCTGGTCTGAGTCCACTTCCCCCTCCTCCCATCCCACCCATGCCCAACCTCTCAGCTTGTTCCTTCTTCTTAGCATCCATGTTCTTCATCTTCTCGTCACGCTTCTTTTCCTCGAGGCTCAGATCATTATAAGCAAGGTTCAGAGATTTAACGCCTGAGGTCGGTGTACTCGATTCCTGGCTTGCTGTAGATTTGCTCAGTTGCGCCGAAGCCGCAGTTGCCTTCTCCTGCTCCAGAGCAGCCGATTCTAATTCACTAAAATTGGCCGCAACCTTTGCTGCTCCTAACTTACCTCCCGGCTTCTTTGCGCCTAGACCACCCTTCTTGGCGGCAGAGCCGGCCGGTTTTCTTGAGCCAAGTATCGTTGGTTTGTACCCGTCAGCTTTAGGAGATGTGCTTATGGCTGCTTCTACATTGGGACCCGCTCCATCTTCTATTTCTGTCTTCGCCGAGAGTTTTGTTGCACTGTCGTTACGTATCATGATCGGCTCACTGGGAACATTCAAGGATGACGTAAAATTCTCTTCTTTGAAGAACTCGTCTTTACTGCCCGTTGGTGTACCAGGCTGATCAGGATGACCACCGGAATCAAGATGAAGTCGATTGCCGTTAGCCTTGAGCGCCTTAATGGCGAGAGAATGCAGTTTTTCTCTGTACATCTGGGCAGCCCTGCTGTTGTACTTCTGCTGCATATCTCCCGATGAGAATCCATGCTGGCTAAAGAACTTCAGAGCCGCTGCATTGCCACCAACCTAACAATTCAATAAATTTAAAAATAAAAATAAAATAAATAGATAACATAGATTTAATAAAATTCAAATCCCAGCCGCGCTGATCTGAGAGTAAAATCTCGGACATTCACAGGATGGATACACGGAAAATGGACTAAATTGCCTAATGGTTAAACATGTGGTATTAAAAAGTGATGGATCTATATCAACATAGTTGTCATTTCACTATAATGCAAGTTTACTTCTTTTAACAGCAGAAAATTCCAATTGATATTAGATAAATGTGGTACTATTAAGTATCTTAAGTAACTGCACTAGATTTATTTTATTAAATAATTTTAATTAAAGAATCATTACAGAAGCACCATTATGATAACTACTGTTTCACAATTAATGCTTATCAACATTACTTTTATATAGAATTATTAGATTAGCTTATCAGAGTTATCCTAAACAATTCAGCTTTAAGTATATTTCTCGAGTTATTAGCAATGTTAGCATAAGAAAAATATGACATCTACAGTAGTTTTTTATTATCCTCATCTGCCTAATTACCTCATACATACAGTAAAGTATTCCACAGGAGTCCAGATATAATGACACTGGTTCACACCAAATTTTGTCATTTAAATTTTCAGATGTAGATATACGATCATAGAGAACATCATCTGAATGACAATTCCATTAGTGTGTGGGGTTTTGGGAATCATGGCAGCCTCTGGGCGTAATAGTTAGAATATAAAAACAGGCATTTAAATAAAAATTAACCTAATTTCATAAACAAATCACATTTTAACAATAAAGTTTATTTTATCTAGTGTATTTCGATTCGACATATAATAACTACAAGTTAGAGTTAATCTAGGTCAGAATTTAAGTATTACCCTTACCTAACATATGATCTATATGATTTGATTAAAATTGTCTTCTATCGAAAAATATACGCTCTTTTTTATAGACTTTATATAATAAATAATTAATTTACATCTGTCTTAAACTATCTTCGTCAATATCAACACACCGACCTGCATAGCCCTCAACTGAAGCCAAGTCCAACTGGTGTCGAGTTGGGTGGATCTGATGAAAGTAATATGGACACCGAGAGACCGGTGAACAGCCGAGCAGTCGATACAGACGAACACCCCATAGGTGACGCTGGCCCATGTGGGGTTCGAGGCGCCGCAGTCGAAGCACTGTTTGTTGGCCGGGTAGCTTTTTAATCGCTTAAAAATCGCGTTTATCTCATTCTTGCTTAAACCTTCGTCCGCCATTTTTGTAGTGTTGTTGTCAAAAACAATCCCGTCACTTCCGCTGCGGCTACCAATACTCGACAAAGTTCTCCCAGGTGTTGTCTATTGCGTTAACATATTATTTTGATTTAAAAATTTAATTTACGTTATAATGAAATGCTCTTCAACGATAACATCTAAATACTCTTTAATATCTTATATTAGGCTAATTGACGTATTGAGCAGCTTGGATAGCTGATTAGGTTGCTAGGATCGATGTGGCAAAGTAATGGAATAACATTAGTTCCGCTCTTAATTCTGAAATCTTTGCCATTAATATAAATTTAAAAAAAAGTAAACACGCATTATAGTGAAATGATCAACTATGTTGATACCTATCGCTTTTTAATACCACATGCTTAAACCGTTAGGCAATTTAGACCATTTTCCGTATAACCAGTCCAGCGAATGTCCGAGAGTTTACTCTCAGATCAGCGCGGCTGGGATTTGAATCCACTAGGGTTCAATGCACCTCAGGATCTGTCATTTAAAACTTCATGACGTTACCCCTACGCTATTGAGACATTCTAAATTAAATAAAGTAGTACGCAATGTAGTTAAATGATCAACTTTACTGATATCTATCAACTTCAATACCAAATGTTTAAACCGTTAGACCATTTTCTGAGTAATCAGTCCTGTGAATGTCCGAAATTTACTATCAGATCAGCGCTGATTGAAGACTACAACAAGTTAAAGCCAAATGATTTCATTTTTCAACAGGACGGCGCGCCGGCTCACACTTCACGTCTTGCGCAATACATTCTTATACAATAGAGCCGCCCAGATTTCATAAAAATGGATGATTGGACTCCTAATTCTCCAGATTTTAATCCACTTGATATTTTGTCTGGAGACCCATGTTGGAAAAGTATCGTGCTTTCAAGCCCAAACCCAGAAACACAATGGAATTTTAATTCCATTGTGTTGTTCTTCAAGAGATCAGGAAAGACCTACCACAACAGTCCTTTGACAGCGCAAGTTTATCTGTAAGAAAAGACTTCTAGCCGGCATTAAAGCTCAGGGCGTTCATTTCGAGCACACATTGTAGCATCAAATCAGAGTCGTCATCATCCAACGGCCTTTTCAGGGTCAGCACATTTTCAAAAAGGAACTGATAATAATTGACGTTTTACGTTGCGTGTTAAATGAATAAAATCAATTTTTTCGCAAAACTTTGATAACTCCTATTCCTTTCAAAATATTTTTTACAAAATTTGGTCAGATTGTGGCTAAATTCTTCCACAAGAGAACCTTAAAATTTCAAGGCGAAATATCAGTAATTGGCTAAGCTATCGTAATTGTGCTAGGGGGATAATTTTTAATGCGCAGCCTGTATATATATATATATATATATATATATATATATATATATATATATATATATATATATATATACATGTATATATATATATATATATACAGACTGGGGCAAAAAAATAATAATCCCCTGGCGAAATCTCAATAACTGTAAGAAAACTCAAAATATCTCTACGAAATTTTCGGAGCTTCTAGGGAACGAATTTCTGCGTATATACTGCAAATTTGATGAAACTATTTTCATTAGTTACGAAATTACAGCATTTCTACGAGAAAAGTGCTAAATTCAATTTTAACAAGGCTTTTCGAAAAAATGTCAGTCGTACTTTTTAAAGAAAATAACGACCCTGAAAAGGGCCGTTTACTTAAGTGGAGGAGTTTAAGCCTGCACTACCTTGTTAGCTACTCCAATAAACGATGCTTAAAATTCGTTCTTATGTTAAAATTATTCCCAAATTTTGAAGAAAATGTCCGGTACTTTTGTTTAAAAAGGCCTCGTTAATATTGATTTTAACATTTTTTACGAAGAAACGCTGTACTTTTGTTACTTCTGAATATATTTTCACCAAATTTGCAGGATGTGTGTAGAAATTCCTTCCTTGGAAGCTCCGAAAATTTTGTAAAACTATTTTGAGTTTTGTCCAAGTTATTAAGACTTTTGACAAAAAAATCCTTGCTAAAACTGATTTTGCAATTTTTTCGTAGAAACGCTGTAATATTTTTCCTGCTCAATAGATTTTCATCAAATTTTCAGGATATAAGCAGAAATTCCTCTCCTAGACGCTCCGCAAATTTCGTAGAGAAATTTTGAGTTTTCTTAATGTTATTGAGATCCCGCTAGGGGATTTTTTTTTGCCCCAGTCTATATATATATATATATATATATATATATATATATATTGCTCAGCAACGTCTGGATGGCCAGTGAATGACCCAATTTAGGTTTACTTTTAAAAATATAATTATAAGAGTTTGGCTGTTACACTGTTACATTCTGTAGTTGACATGAGCTAAGCAGTGAAGTATCAATGATCTTTGCCGCCACATTTCAAACGAAACGTATAAATTTCAACTAGCCTAGTTTAGGTTTCACTACTGATTCATAATTTGCTGTTAATTGGCTTTCAGAGAAGAGTTATTTATTCATACGCTTGTTTAGGCATCTCAATAAATTACTGTAGGTGCAAAGGTAAGAAATACAATACGTCTCATCCGCACAATTGGCCATTTATGAGATAAATAAAGGCAAAAATATCAGTTTAAACATATTAAGTAAGCTCAAATTTACATCAGTTATGCTTGATGTTTAAATTAAGATGCCTCGTCTGATTAGAAAATGACTGAGCAAAATTGGCAAGTACAATAAAGTTACAAACTCAGCTATAGAGAAATACTACAAACACAACGATTTAGCCGTGCAATACTAGCTCAATCTCTTAACAAATAAGTCGTACAAAAGCATCTGATATAAAATATTCAACTACATAATTCACAGACAAACAGATGGTTGCACATAATAATAATGGCTTAACGTCCGTTTCCTCATACATTGATGATGTCAGTGACATACAAACTAATACCGGCTCAACAAAGAAATTTAACATGTCGAACGAAAAATTCTTCATCGCAGGAAATGTAACAGCAATTAAATGTACCATAATATAAAATTTACAGTAGCCAGCACATGTTACGCAGATCAATCGTAATAGTCAGTCAGAAATTAACTAATATTCTTGTATACTTTCCCTTTACTTTCTCTAAGAACTCCTTGAATTCTTGTGTAAAAAACTGTGAAACACTTGCACTATATTTCATAACTAACATTCACAATAGAGCAACTTTTAAAAAAGTCATCAAGAATATCATTTTCCTCCATTAATTGAAAAGCCAAATACATGTATTTATATATTTGGTCACAGGTTAACTATAATAGAATACAAATTAAAAAGAACAAAGGACAGTAATAATAAACTTATAGATAAAATGATAATGTAGATTTCAATAAATGAAAATCCTGAGTAGAAAACCAGAATGAGTAATGAATGCTTACTTAGTATATAGAATTAACATAAGAAAGAATCTATATAGAATTATGTTACTTTCGCTCAAATCATTGAAGCAGAAAAAGAAGACATATCAAGATTTGGTTTGTGATTCAGGTTGCTAGTACACGTATTCGATACGCAGCTATCAGTTCGAATCCTAGCAAAACCATCTTTTTAGTCTGAAAAATCATTTGCACTAAATCCTAAAGCTTTTAGTTGTTAGTGTTTTGAAGAGATGCTGACTAAAAGAAGCCAAGAAGGAGTATTGTATCGAAGTCAAGTACTGTGGAGTAAGTGGAGTATTGTATCGAAGCCAAGATGGAGCGATGTGCAATGCAATATGAGGATCAACGAGAAATCAGAAGTTGAAGACCATTCGTTTAATGGAATCTCTAAAAATTATTAAAACATTCCATGGTATATCTTGTGATTCTTTCAATCCTTGAGCAAGCTATGGTTCTTATCTTGCATCATAATATTTCCAAAACTACTAATATAACAAATAATTAGTAAAACTTATGTTACTAATTAAATTTTCACTACATTAAAATATAGTGCATTTTTTTAAAAATTAATGCAATAATAGTCAGATAAATGTAGTTATTAGCAAGTTAATAATAAGCCTATAAACAGATTATTATTTAGCAAAATATGGTTCAGTAAATATGGCTGCAACAAACAATATCGATCGAAGACGAGCAAGAACATTAACGAGTCTTCATGAAGAGTGAATGCACTCTAAAAGATGAGCATTTAACACGAGTAATGAAGTGTGGCACTTTAATCAAAGTGAAATTTAGACCAACTAAAGTCAACAAAACTGTGCATCATAATTAACGAATAGTATACAACAAATATTTAATATTGGCAAAACTTAATTGAAGTTTTAATTCAATATATATTAATGTATGCAAGCAACATACAAACATAAACAACACAGGCGATTATGGCTAACTCGATGAATATCAACTTGACTAATATATACAAAATAACTATGTCTCAATAGACTAGATATTAACTTATCCTGAGCTAGTATTAACAGCCAGTCATAACTTATCGTTGGCTGGAGCCAGTGGCGAAGTCGATAAAACACTCGACCGCAGATCAGTATGTGCAGGTTCAAATCCTGGGCTCGCCCGTCAATGACATCGCTTTCGAGTGAGGAAACAGACGTTAACCTTAGCTTTTATCTTATTATTACTATTCCTTCATTTAAGTATTGTTCGCGATTTTTTATTCATACGCTTATTTATTATAAATCTTATTTTATTGATGTTTACTGATTTTTCCTAGTCTGCATCACTTTCACATTTATTCACTTAGGACGCCATCTGTTGGTTCTTTGTAGAATAAAAGTAACAGCGGTGAGGCAGCCTCCAATGATATGCGTCAATCCACCCAGGTAGAACGAATAGCGATAGTCTGCCGTCCTGTCCACAATTAATCCTGCAAAGAACATTTAAAAAAACGATGCAATCTAAATAGATCGCAATCTCCATAACAAAGTAAACACATTATTAAATAATAAAGTTAATTTTTAATTTTATTATTTAATAATGTGTTTACTTTGTTATGGAGATTGTAAAGTAAACACATTATTAAATAAAAAAATTAATTTTTAATTTTATTATTTAATAATGTGTTTACTTTATTAAATAATAAAATTAAAAATTAGCGGAATAACATTAGTTCCGCTTTTAATTCTGAAATCTCTGCCATTAATACAAATTTTTAAAAACAGTAAACATGCATTATAGTGACATGATCAACTATGTCGATATCTATCACTTTTTAATTCCACATGTTTAAACCGTTAGGCAATTTAGTCCATTTTCCGTATAACCAGTCCAGTGAATGTCAGAGATTTCACTCTAAGATAAGCGCGGCTGGGATTCGAACTCGCGAGGATTCAATTCACCTCAGGATCTGTCATTTAAAACTTCATGACGTTACCCTACGCTATTGAGACATTCTAATAACATTTTCAGAAAACAGAACTAACTACTTTACAAATAGCTAGAATTACCTGATTAAATTAATTCAACACTCAATCCATCTAAGAGCGTTTAGCATCCCATCCTCACCTAATGGCATGACTGGGACGTTAATTTGAAATAATAAATGAAATTGGTATTACCCGTGCTGTGTCCGGGTTGCTGAAGTAAACACCAATCATACACTGCATGTGTCGCAAAGGCGAAAAGTACGAATATCCTAACCAATGTCAGAAAGGGAATTTGATTTTTTAAAAATTCAAAAACCAGACCCCAGCAAAATTAGGATTCAAGGGAAGATGATGATTATGATTCTAAATGAAATCATAAAAGTTGTTACTTGAAACTGAAAAATCCCGGATAATTAGACTAGAAATGTTGCATTGTATTATAATTTAAATACCAGCTAACGGAACTGCTATAAGCGCAGCCACTCCAGAAAATAACAGCACGAATGCTTGTGCACGAGCTACACTGTCCACTCCTACTAGATCTGTCATCACTGTTGTCTGTACTGTTAGTGATAGACCTGCAAAATACATCCGTTACTGTGACATCAGAATTATCACAAGACACTTAACAATTGTTTCGTTAGAAATTAACTGTATTAATTACACCAACATTAATTAACAACGTGTGTATATTTGTAATTCCAGTTAAAGATGTGAAAAACAGTAGCACAAATATATACTCAGATGATTAATAATAATCAATAATTATTAATTTAATTACTAATAATTTATTAGTAATTTGGTATTAATAGTATTAATTCTGATTCTGGATGAGCATTCTTAAGGATTCACAGTTCACTGCTACATAGCTATTAAACGAACGTTAAACCTTTATTATACCTTCACATCTCTCTCTCTTAGTGCACTGCCTCCTGGCAGGTCCATGGTACATAACGCCTCCACTCTTCTCTGTCTTCCGCCTTCCTCTTCATTTCCACATATGAGTGGGTTTTTAAATCATCTAACATACCTAATCTCGGCCTGCCCCTGCCTCTTTTCCTTCCTTTCTAAATTCTATGACCTCTTTTAATAGACCTTCCCCCCTTAGAATGTATCCTATCCATCTCTTCTTCCTATTTCTTAATACATTTATCAACTGTCTATCTGTGCCAACATTCTCGAGGACTTCCTCATTTGTAACCTTTTGAGTCCAGCTAATCCTCTCCATTCTTCTCTCCAAATCCACATTTCCAATGTCTCCAGTTGTTGTATACCTTCATATACCTTCATATAAATTAGAAATTTATAGTTTGTAGATAAACAAGATTAGAACATTTTAGCAGCGCAAATATAATTATCATCCACCTTCCTTGAATCCCAATTTAACCAGGATCAGGTTTAAGAACATTTTGTGCAGCTCATGAACATAAAATAAATAATAAAAATTAAAAGCATGTAACAGTTACCTAACAAGGCACCAATGGCGGCTCCAAGCAGTGCAATGATCTTGAATGAAAAAGCATGACCCATCAGGAACATAAGCACTCCGGCCACAGCGACCGTTAAACCATACTGCAACGTCCGGCTGGTGCATCGCAGGTTACCAACAACACCCCCAGCGGCTCTAGCGATAGCCGTAGCAATCCCAACAGCCGTAGGAATTAACACGGCTTCGTAGGATGACAGTCCGATGTATCGAGCCCGATTAGGCGTGTGCTGAAAGAAGACCGTGCTACCAAAGTTCATAAAGAATGTCGCAGTACAGCACAAGGCAAATGGAATGTTTAAGAAGAGCTTCACGTTAAAAGTGTCCTTCAGTAAATTTAGTAGCCGATTGAGACAGCTGTTAGATTTCCTATCTACGGATGTATGACTTTTTGATAAGCCATTTTGTTTCTCCGACAGAACCTGTGCTTCTTCGCTAAATTTAACGTCATCCGAAATAGTCTTTATATCCTTCTTTACAGCATGGCAATCCACATCAGTCTCTTTTACTTCGTTATTGCTTATGAATCCTCCGGATTCTTGAACGTCAATTTCATTCAAATCTATCTTCTTATCACCCGAGAGAATTTCGTTATCTGCTTCTAAATCGACAAACATTCTTGTTTTGCGGGTCCGTGGCGCACGAAAGAGCGCTCCGAGCACCGAGCTCTGGATGACTATGGCAGCCATGATGAGAAACGTGCCTCGCCAACCGTAGCCATCGATCAGCAGCCTCATGATTGGTCCAGAAGAGAGGCTGCCCAGAGATATACCGGTGGCCGCGAGACCGGCTGCCAATGCTCGGTACTTTACAAAGTGCTGCTGAACTATAACAAAACTGCACAGCGTAACCATGTTGAATCCCGACCCTGTAAAAAACAATGCATAGGATTCATGTAAACTAGCACGCAAAACATAGGATACATGTAAGCAAGCACATAAAGATATAGGATACATGTAAACATAAACAAACACATAAAGACAGGATACATGTAAAAAGCATATAAATACATAGTGTACATGTAAACAGGCACATAAAGACATAGGATACATGTAAACAGGCCCATAAACACATAAGATACATGTAAACAGGCCCATAAACACATAAGATACATGTAAACAGGCACATAGAGACATAGTATACATGTAAACAAGCACATAAAGACAGGATTCATTTAAACAAGCACATAAATAAATAGAGTACATGTATTATGATACTGCAGTATCACATTCAATGCATCCTGTGTCCAGGGTGGTAGTCATGAATCACAAGTTCAGTCAATTAAAAGGTTAAGTGGTTACATGTTACTTATTTTAAATTCCAGTCAGATAATCTTATCTTATCTTGACGTCACTGACATTGCCTTATGGCGAGGAAGCGGACGTTAAATTCATATTGATTGATTGATATATCACCCACAGCATAATTATAAAATCGTCTATATACTTGGCTATATATTTTCTATACATACCATGCAGAATGAAAATACTGAACAAGCAAAACTTCTTAGTATTTTTAGTAGCAAAACTGAAAAAGACACATCAAGACCAACAAAAAGAAATTATAATTTTATCTATTTATTTAAATTAGACCAACTTCAGAACTGGAATATAACCAGTACTAAGTACTAACCCTATAGATACAAGTTGGATATGTAACCTATTGACTATTGGTTACTCTGAAAAACAGCAATTTTACCACACAGTAAAGGTTCATAGATTAAAATTAAATTACATTAAATTAGTCTAACCAGCAATAATTCCGTATGTAATGTAGAGTGCGAACACAGAAGAAACGACACTTGAGAAGGCAAATCCAGATGCCCAAATGAGACCGCCAATAATTGCAACTTTGCGACAGCCATACCTCTTAATATAGACACTAAATACAATACCTGCAAACATTGAATAATACATGAAACAATGCATGAGTTTCAGCCAGCAACAAATGTATAAAATTGTGTATATATATATATGTGTATATATATATATATATATATATATATATATATATATATATATATATATATATATATTTATATTTGTATTTATTTTATAAAATGAACTTCCCAGTCAGTGAGAATATATATTAAAAGTTTGAAAAGTTTGACTGTATCATCATTCCATTGAGCCAAGAGCTAATTTTCTACTCATTTGATGTGTTTAAGACTAAATTTTAAAAGTATTTATTATATATACTTAATTTAGCCTTAAACACATACAATTATTTATTCTAAATAGTTAAAATGCTAAACTAATGAAATAGATGGCTAAATATTTCACACAAAGTTAAGTCACTAAAAGATATTAACTTCGTTCCTACCTTTGCTCTGTCAGGGAAAATACTAATGTGTATAAAACTAAGTAGTAATAATAATATCTGCAACTATTATATTCAATTTGATGTACTGGCTGGAGCCAGTGACGAAGTCGGTAAGATACTCGACCGCGGATCAGTAGGTGCGGGTTCAAATCCTGGGCTCGCCTGTCACTAACATCGCTTTCGAGTGAGGAAACTGAAGTTAATCTTAGCTTTACCAGCTTTTTACATAAACAAATATTTCTCAACTTGTCAAGCAGAGAAGTAACATATGTAGAGTAAAAGGTTCATCCAATAGTTCAGAGCTTTAGGTAATATCATGAAATTTAGCTGGCAGTTCCTGAGGGCCTGGGATCAATACCCGGTAGAGCTGATCAGAGATTAATATCTTCCGACATTCAATATAACTATATATTGATATTTCAATATGGATAACTGATTAACTCCCAATGTTGTATCAAGAGTTACATCGAATATGATCATTTCCCTATAATGTTACTAACGTTTGTAAAGTATTAATTAGCACAATAAAAAATTAGAATAAAACAAAGACTAGATTTCAGATAAAACAAAGACCAGATTGACGTCCCTGAAATCACCCCTGATTTCTGATTTCAGATCACCCCTGAGATATAATTTAGAGATTTATATTTACACTTAGTCAGAAAGGGCATTTGGTTGGTGAGTGCCTAGGCACCAGAAATTGCCACAAAAATTTTCTAAAATGAATGGAAGAGATTTTTATATGGTATGGGACAAAGACGAGGGGAGTAGGTCCATTCGTATCAAGACCCTAATGAAACTGGGAGTAAAAGGAAGATGATGATGATTTATTTATACACATACATTTGCTATTTAAGAGATTAGTTACTGAAACATAGAAGACAAACCTAAGATGTTTCCAGAAGCCAAATAGAGAGAGCCCACCCATCCAATGGCACTGTAACTTGCTTCAAAATGATACTTGAACTCGGTGTAGAGAATAGAAAATGCAATAAACATAACTCCTATTATCCATCCTGTCCCCAATGCGGCTAGTACAATAATCATTCCATACCAGCTATCTGTAACAGGCTTTCCTACAGAAAGAGTTTCTCTTTGACAATTTAGAGGTTTCTTAGTGTCCATTTTCTTCTCATTGGAGTGCATAGTTACAGCTTGAGATCTTTTTCGTTACTAGATAAAGGCTATTTGATTTATATATTATAAGCAAACTGCTCAAATATGTTTTTCTCGATAATGAGACATGATGAACACTACTGAAAATATATAATATCATTAATCAATTAATTAATAATTAACTAATATTAATTAAACATTGATCAATTAAAGTATTGCATGTGGCATTTCTTTATTTTTTGTAGATTTTCTCCTTCTCACACAAATGACATAATTTTCTCCTTTTCTATCCCATTATTCAGTGCCTTATAATGGACAGGTAAGTAAGTAACATCAGAAACACTTTCCTAAAGTTGTTTGCAGACTCATACGATGTTGTTGGTTTCATATATACATCTATTGACTAAATGATAGAAGTAACACTATTCTCTAATGACTATATGATAGACATTAAGTGGCATTATTTTAAATACGTATATAGGAAATAGAATTTTATCTCATAGTTAATAAAGTTTCTAGCGGATATTACATAATTATACATTAGTATGGTACTTATCTAATCCAGAATGGATGTGTAAAGGGACTAGTTAGTAAGCTTGAATATTATTTATACTCAGTGCAAGCATTTACAGACAGGCCGAGGTTTGAGGGGTTCAAATACCCCCACCTAGGCATATCAACCCTCCCAGCTGGATTTAACAATTTAAGCTTTGAGGTCCAGTTTCAACCCTCCCCCCCCCATCCACCTGATCATCGATGCATGAACCCCAACTTAATTGGCTTAACCCCCTAAAGTTACTTACATGTATGTCATGTGATCATTTTAAAATCTAAAAATTTGCAGCAATCTAGTTGATGTTGTTATTGTTGTGTAAATGTACTTTTGCATCATGATCCTGTTTGTGTTTATCACAATAATATTGCTAACTGGCCCAATTCTGCTCCATGACCTGGCTCTATTTGGAGACAAATAAATATAAATAGCTTCACTTTGCAGTAGTCTAGATATGGATGCTTACAAGCAGTGGGCAACTTGTGCATTCAGAGCTAGGAGAAGTCAAATTTTTTTAGCCCCCCCCCCCCCCCCTAAAATGTATTTACAAGTCTCCTAGCACCTAATATGGAAGCTTAGCAGCGGAACACACCTCAGAATATATGAGAGCTGGGGAACATAGTTCCCTGATTTCCCCCCCCCCAACATTTTAACCACTGCTTATACAACATAAGATATTATATCAGAGTATTAGAGTTCGTAACATTTAAGAAAACAAAAGTTCATGGAAATCTTCTTTTTGATCTCATTCACATGGTTGTAACATATACACTTAGTTATGCGGCATGCGAACAAGGATTTAGCCAGATGACTTAGTGTCACACAAAGGCACAAAATTTTCTTTTTTCAAAGGCACAAAATTTTCAAAATCTAGAATATTAGTCCAAAGATACAGAGAATTAAAGAACAGAAGATTTACGTGTTGGTCACAACTCTTGGACATTGGGTGTTCAGTAGTTACTATTTAATACTGCTATTGATATTTGGTCTGCATAACCACAGCATTCTGATTACACTTTAGCATAATTTGTTTTGTTTTATTGGATCAACCACATCCAGCCAGGTCATCGGTGCTCTGCTCCGCATGATTTTTTAAGAAAAGAAATATCTTTGAACAAAATAATAAATATAGAGAGATGGTAGACTAGAGATTTTTACTAGATTTAGTGAAATCTTAGTTTGGACTATGCTATTATATTATATTGTTATATAATATATAGATTATATTATATTATTATATAATATATATATTATATATATTATATAATATATATAATATAATATATATATGAAACATGGACCTTAAGGAAGGAAGATATCAGGAAACTGGAGGCATTGGAAATGTGGATTTTGAGAAGAATGGAGAGGATTAGCTGATCTTAAAAGGTTACAAATGAGGAAGTTCTGGAAAGAGTTGGTACAGGTAGACAGTTGATAAATGTATTAAGAAGTAGGAAGAAGAGTTGGATAGGACTCATTCAAGTGGGGAAAGTCTACTAAAAGAGATCATAGAAGGCAGAATGGAAGGAAATAGAGGCAGAGGCAGGCAGAGAGTAGGAATGTTAGATGATTTGAAAAGTGTCAACTTCCACCTATTTGTTACCCCCCCCCCCATGCCCCTTAAATATTTTAACTCTCCCACTTAAATTTTGTCAATGCGATCACTAGTACTACTATGACAATAACAAGATTATATATACACTTATACAGTTTTAAATACAGGCATATCCCAATTATGAAACTTTTTCTTCTTTTCTCAGTATAACGTCGCTTTGTGGACACCAGAGCAGCCTCTTTCACCTTCTGTCTCCACTGATACTGGTCCTGGGCAAGATCATAGACATCACTCTGTGCTAGGTTATATTTAGTGTTTAATTGTCCTATATCATTATTATATTGTTTAATTAAAGTATATTTATTTTCCATTTCCAATTTCATTTTATTATTTGTTATTCTATAATTTAGAGCTTTTCTTACTGCAGTATTTTCATCCAATATTAGCACATGTCCTATCCAACTGAGTCTTTTGAATTTTAATAATTCACTACATGGTTTTTCATGTGTTCTGTCATATAAGTCCGAATTGCTAATTATATGTGGGTATTTTACATTTAAAATAGTTCTCAACAGTTTTCTTGGGAATTATCGAACTTCCCATTGTATTAAACTCAATAGATACTTACGGTAAATAAAACGACGATTTGGCTTAACATGCTTTCATGATTCAGTACAGCAACTACTCAAACTCTGAGACTATTACGCTTACATGTTTGACAAATTCAATCGTTACTCGAAAAATTGCACGTGCACTAATGTCAACGTAAAAAGTGCACTGTGTTAAATCAACTTACATGTGACTAATATAATTTACATCACTTTTATCAACCGTGATTGTGAAATCATCATTCACAGATTCAGCTTTAATAAAGCCCTGAATGAGTTAATAGCGTTATCTAATTAAATAGATAATTATCCAATCCATTAAAAGTTAAATTAGTATTAATCTACTAGAAATATTCTCTTGCTCGTATTCTATTCTATTCTCTAAAAGTTTAAAAGATAGATCAAAACACCTGATCATATCGTGCCTTACCTTCACCTTGCACTGTTGCTGTAAACACAGATGCCATTTTAAAACTGATGTAAATACAGGGGTAGACATTTTTGTAAATACAGAGGACAAATAAAAGCTTTACCAAGAATCAGCAAGATATATCCATTCTGTGGTTCATTCTGTAATAAACATAATAACAATTAGAGTGAGTCATCGTTATCAACATCAAGTGCTATTGCGACAAAATCAAGCCATTGAGCAAAAAGATAGTAAAAGATATAAAAATATATTCTCAATAGTGCTCGATGTTGTCATTGATGACTGTAGCACTCTAATTGTTGTTATTATTAAAGAAATCCCAAAAATTGTTAAAATTCCAAAATCAAGAAAATCAGTCCAATGATAATTTAACGGGAATTAAAGAAAATGAAGTCGAAACTCATTGACACTGGATGGTAAAGAAAGATGGAAAAGGTTGGCCTTCAACTCCCTATGGAACTGTTGATAAGAAAGCAGAGGCCGATATGTGAATCAAACGAAGACTACTTAAATTCGATGAAAGAGAATTCCAGATCGGCGGGGCAGCATGCTGGAAAGTACGATTAGATAGCTTAGAGCGTGAAGGTAAGCTAGATCGTACAATAGTATTTAATTTAGTAGACCGAGTAACAGCAGGCTGCATCACTTTAATAAAGTGAGACATATACTATTACAAATAAGTTTGACCAAGTGTAGTGATCGAGAAATGGTACGCTGCTCTTTAATTTTTTATTATTATAATAACTGGATCAGTGCAAATTATCTATTAGGAAGGCTTATTTAAGATATATTTTGTTAAAGTCACTGCCTTATAAATACTACTGAGATTTTTTTAAATTATACATAGAATAGCCTAGAATTTAACTACTTCTAAAATCTTTATGTACTAAAAGTACTCATAACGCTTGGCGAAATTTAATTCTTTCCCAATAGTTATAGTATGTCTTTTCTTTGCTCTCATAGAACAAAGAATATATAAATATATTGATATAAATATATTGATATATTAAATATAAAAATATATTTAATATATTGATCATATAGAACATAGAATTCCATATTCTATATCTTATTCTATATCTTTGTTTTCTTCAGCCAATTCCTAATCAGTATCTTAAGTTAACGTAAAATTCCTAACAGCAAATTTAAGTTACGGAACTACATGAATAAAAGGTAAAAAATACTTGACTGGGTATTTACATCCGTCGATGATGTAAATAAAGTTATTTTGTTATTTAAATATTTAATATACATTTTATTTAATGTTCATGACAAAGAAAAAACAATTTATTAATTTACTCGTATAATTAATTTGTTCAGTTTATGATCATAACTACCCGTCTAGCTGTACAGAAGGTGCATATAGTAATCAGAGATAAAGAAATGTCGTATTTTTGCTGCGCTCGGTGGTATAATGCTGCGACAGGGATCGGCAATGTTCGAATTCATGAACGTCCGGAAGTTCGTCTAGACACCAGTAATATGGGTATGTAAAGATCTGTAAGGATTTCATATTTTAGAACTTTTCCGCTTTCTATAATAATTGTTATTTATAATACATCAATAACGTAAAGCAGCAGGTAAGGAGATTAAAGTATGAATATTTGTCAATGAAATTATTTTACATTATAAATATGTGTATGTGTGTGATTATTTGATGTTTATTCTGGTGTGAATTCTTATGCAATTTTGGACTGCAATTGACTAGTACATAATAATATTTTAACGTGTGATTTTGAAGTAAAATTAAACTCTCTTTCTCTCTCTTTCTGTAGATATATATATATACAATATGTATTGTATGAGGAATGGCAACACCTATCCATTGTAACGATTAAATCTTAGGATTTATAAGATTTATAGTAAGATATTAATTTATATCATTGATTTTAAACAGGATATGGAGTTGTCATTGTAAAGAATGGTCGACGTATCTGTGGTTCCGGTGGATGTCTGGCAAATGCTCCCATTGCACAGAACAAAGCTTACTTTGAAGCTAAACTTCAATCCGGCGGTAAATATATGGTCATCATTATATACATTTAATTATAGCATTTTAGCTCAGGATTTTCGGTTGACATTTCAGTAGGCATTTATGCGATGAGTACATTTTGTAAACCGTTGATTAATTATAGATATTGTATTTGTTAAATATTTTAAAGTCTCATACTTCACAAATTTCCAACACTTCTCTAGCCTTCTCATTAATTTATCAAAACTTGTAGAGCCTCTATGATATAAAGGGCTGGAATTTTGAAATAATAATTAATTACTTTAATATAAACTTAGACTCTGTTGCAGATTAGGTAAACCCATGGCTACCATGGGTTTGCCTTCTTAATAATCAATTCTATTAAGTCCAATATATTCTTCTTCAGTGCACTGCCAAGTGGCAGGTTCAAGGTACATATTCATGCTCAGTGTCTGCTTTGTCACTCCGTAAGAGTGCTTCTTAGATCAGATCATCAAGTTAATCCGTTCAAAAAATCTATGCCTTATCCATACCTTATGTAGCCTATAGCTTTGGAAATATATGGCTTCTGTATATACTCTTAAGTACTTAAATATAGTCTAAGAATGCGATATCGTTCGGAGTGAAAGATAGCTTTGCCACTTAAGATCGGCTATAAGAATACGTATTACTGTCATTTATTTTAAACTTCAACATTGAGCGTCCATTATGTTGATGATTTTGCAGGGGTGTGGGGTTTAGGCTTAGCATTACGTAACTGTAACCTGCAGAAAGCTCCTCTAGGCGCGGGTGTAGACAGTTGGGTGCTGCGACAGGATGGGGCTCTATATCATAACGGTGAAGAGAAGGGTCGAATGCTTGAAATACCTCAGGAGGGAGACATTCTAGTCAGTTTTGTCATACTTTTCCATTATTTAATTATTATCATTATTATTGTGAATATTATAATAAAATATATAATAATATAATACTAATAATATATATATAATCATGCTTTGGGAAGGGATTAAATTGTTGATCTAAGGAATGCTCTTATGGAGGGAGAAACCACACTTTGAGTATATGAATATGTACCTTGAATTTTCCCATGCATGTTGTGTCCAGGTTGTTGGAAGAACTGACCAACCAGTGACTGAATGTGTAATTGAAGGCGATTAAAACACTAAGATCCATACCAATGTCAGAAAGGTCATTCGGTTAGTGAGCGCCTAGGCCCCAGAAATTGCTACAAAAATGTAAACGAATGGAAGTCTCAAATTGGTGATTGACTGATGGTACGATGTAGGACTGAGAGGATTGAGACAGTCTATTCGTATCCCAACCCTAGTTAAACAGGGATTCAAGAGAAGATGATGATGATGATGATGATTAATGTTAATAATATTACGGTTTCATGCTATCAATAATGCTTATATTTATTTCACCTGAGATATTCATTTTTCTATCGGCTATCCATTATTTAATTGCTAGTTGGTCTCAAATATATTGGTATGTTAGGTGTTAACTACTGGAATGTTGTTTTGAGATATTTTATTCCTGGTAGTGTTAATATTGAGTAAAATCTTAAATGTGTAAATTATGATCCATTTAAAGTATGATCTTTACCTTTGAAGGCAAATATGATTACAAGTTGATCAATTTTTGAGATAAATTTGACTCCTATACTTGTTATTCTTCTAATTGTAACCTAGTATAAATCATCTTTAGTTCAATCAAGTGTCTTAACAATTTTCTTCAAATAAATTAATGACTTATTTCTATTAGTATGCTTTGCCATTATGTGTATTCTTATTAACAATTTACATTATCTTTGTGTCATATTGAAGATTTCTAGTACTATTTTGTTCATTACTATTATAGTAATTGTGCAACATTGAATCATACCTTTGCATATACAATAAGTGTATAATATATTAATTTAATTAGTATATTTGTACTTTGTTTCAAATTTTTTAACTCGCTTTTTGATGATGCTTCTGAAACAATTTTGAGTTTTCTTATTCTGTGTATGGATAGTTCTGCAGTATAATCCCATTTACGCAGTCTAGTTTATATTTCATATTACTGATGCATTTTACTATTATAGAATTGGTAAAATTTAGAATTTGTGTGTTGCCAGGGCTTCACGTATGATCATACGGAATTCAACATATATCTCAATGGCAAGAAGAGCAACGCCCAGTTAACTGGCATTAGAGGCACAGTCTTTCCTGTTGCATATGGTAAGTATCGTACCATGTAAATCAGCCAATCAATTTGTTAAATCTTCCTAAATATGGTAAATCAAAGGTAAATAGTGTAAATAATTTAAAGCTTTACCATGGTAAAGCTAAAGTTAATGTCAGTTTCCTCACTCAAAAGTGATGTCAGTGACAGGCGAGCCCAGGATTTGAACCCCGCACATACTGATCCGCGGTCGAGTATCTAATCTATGTAAATTCTAGACAATTTGATAGATCTAGAAATATTGACCACCTATTATTTACAATTTTTATAGGCTATTAGGAGGTACGCTTGGCTGGTATTAGTAAAAACGGATAGTGGTGGTTTTGCTATTATATTTGATTTATTCATTGCATAGTTTGATACTATAGACTTTAAATACGATGAAGATTTAGAGCCCTCTTTGTGAATTCAGAAGGGCCATGTCAGATACATTCCAAGTCAAAATTTATAACAAAATATTAGAAAATAAAATGTAAAGTAGGTCAACATTGCCAAAGCGTACTTTCAAATGCATAGGCCAAAGAGAAAATCTTTAATGGATTGATTTCTATTTAGACTAAAGGTTACTATAAATATGTTGTAATATAAATGTTGACAGTTGACGATGGAGCTATAAATATGTTATAATATAAATGTTAACAGTTGACGATGGAGCTATAAATATTTTGTAATATAAATGTTGACAGTTGATGATGGAGCTATAAATATGTTATAATAAAAATGTTGACAGTTGACGATGGAGCTATAAATATGTTATAATATAAATGTTGACAGTTGACGATGGAGCTATCATAGACATGCAGTTCAGTCACTTCTATCATGAACCACCTGAGGGCTTTGAAGAAATCATGATCGAGAAAACCTTGCTATAGCGGAATTGCTCTATTTGTTTTGTATTTCTAATGTATGTGTCTGAAGTAATATGATTTAGTAAATAATTATCTAATTTATTAATACTATATCAGTCGACAATTGTCTAATGAATATTGTGTTGTACATTATGAATTAATTAACTTTATGAATTATTATAATTGTTTATGTTGTAATGAAATAATCGAAGAATAGAGTAAAAGTGGATAGAAGTAATGTTTACGGAGTGTTTTGCATATCAAATGTGACACTTGCTTGATTCAAAACTTGTTATGCTAATATGTGGCTTTAAAACTTCCATTGTAAAATACAAAAAGTAAACGTACAAAAATAAAAAGGAATATATTTATTCTCTGGTGGGCTTACACAAATGTAAATCTGGAGGACTTCACTGCACATATGTCATTTAGAACTGTCTAACCCACCAGCTAGATGACCTATAAAGACATAGATACTTATATAAAATGCAATGTTGTTTAACAATTTTGTATGAATTTACCGAACAGCTACTTATCGTACTCACATTGATAGCAAGCCAACTTTTTAAAAGAGAAATTATTGATTGGATTCTTTGCGCAAAACTGTTGCTTTGTTTTGCGTGCATTTCTGAACAATTAGACGGGTGATATTTAACAATATGAATGCTTGTACATAATAGTGTAGTAAAATCTATGGACTTGCCGTGACTCAACTATTGATAAAACTTTGCACTTGTATGAAGCCTGGCTTATGGTTAGTTTGTTACTTTTATGGTATGTAGTATTCACGAATACAGTGAATGTTGGGTTAGCATTGGTAGCTATGTGTAGTGTAGACCACTCTTTGTATATTAAAATAGACCTTTAATGTATAATGTCTATAAAACTTCATGGTTTTATCAATGTACGTTGCTATAAGCCGTTAATAGCATGTGACATAAGAGGCGACTAAGCAGGAACTGAGGAATACACTGGGAAACAACCTTAGAGGTCACACTAAAGCTATAGCGTTGTACCCACACAATAGGTTACATTAATGTGTGGATAAGGCAGAGCCTTTTGTGAAGGGATTAACTCGCTAATCAAATGAATGCTCTTTATGGAGCACGAAAGCAGAATGTGAGTAGGAATATGTACCTTGGACCTGCAACTTGGCAGAACATTAGAGAGGGAGAGAGATGTTGCTATACATGTATATTAGCTAAACTTGCTTTAATCTAAAAGGTGTTGCTGTAATTATGGACAACATATTGTAATTTCACTAATTGCTATTGTTGTAATTGTTCACCAGTGTATTGTATGGTATATATTTTACGCTTGCAGTAATAATACATTTAAACTTAATTATTTTTTATAACTATTAGCCTATGTGTGACGTGTATATATTTTCTCTACTGTATGTATAGAAAGGTATGAATGTCTACATAGCGTAGGGGTAACGTCATGAAGTTTTAAAAGACAAATCCTGAGATTAATTGAACCCGCGTGGATTCGAATTCCGGCCGCGCTGATCTGAGACTTATATCTCGGACATTCACTGGACTGGTTACATGGAAAATGGAACAAATTGCCTAACGGAGTAAACATGTGGTTTTAAAAAGTGATAGATATCAACATAGTTGATTATTCACTATAATGCGTGTTTACTTTTTACTGTAGGCTACTTCTCTGGTTTGCTTCAGCACTATCCCCTGTACTCTTGGTTAGTTAAATCATTTATTCCAAATTCTGAATTGGCACCTTGCCAAGTAGTAGTAGTAGTATGCACTTCTGCGCACCAATGTGTGCAAGCAACACTTGCAATCGTAGATACGGGATTAAGTCGGTTTAAGAACCTTGGCTAAATCAATTCTTGTGGCTATTGTACCTAGCTCTATTGTCTAGTGTCTACTAATTAGTGTCTGTTGTATATTGCAACTAGCTTTTTGAAGTTGAAAGGATTTTTACTGTAGTTCGCCTAAGAAATTGACATTTATTAAGAACTTTGTGCAATGATGAATAATTTGCCAGGATTGACTCGTTCTAATTTGTAAACTATGTTATAGAATGGTATATGTAAAGCCTAGTAATAAAGTGTTACAATCATCTAAACAAGAATCTGATGATATTTACTATTCGCTGCATATTAATAGAATTATTACTAACGTGTTGCTTTCCTCGTGTTATGTCGGGGTTGCTTGAAGAATAGACCAACCGTGTAAATATGCCCGTGTTGTAGAAGGCGACATAAAACAATATCCAAACCAACGGCAGAATGGGCATTCGTTTGGTGGGCGCCTAGGCTTCAGAAATTGCTACAAAAAATTTTAATGAATGGAAAAACTTCAAAAGAAGGTCTATTTGTATCCCGACTCTAGTTCAACTGGGATCTAAGGGAAGATGATGATGATTACTAATGAATTGCTTGAATGATCCAGTTGGTAGCGTTTGTCTTGTAAGCTGCCAGAAGACTTTGGATCAAATCCAAATCAGATCGTCTCTGATGGTTGTAGTAATCGTGCGGTATATTTATATATTAACTTAGGCTGACAGCACGAGTTCTTCTGTGAGAGTTGAATTAATTCATTGTACGTGGATAAATTTGTTCATATTCTTGGCCTTTAATTTATTACGTGTGATTGAATAAGAGTGTTTAAGAGGCTTCGTAATTAGATTATGTAAAAATTTACATTTCTGCTTGAATTAGCTCTTCAGTTTTAACTAAGGGACGTCTTTGACATCATCTTTGGATTAAACGGACGTTAACTTGTACTATTGAAGTTGTAATTATTGAAGAATATTCCTGTACTTTAGCAAAGCGAAGATCTGCCTAACAATACAATTTTTAACTCAAGTATTAATTATATGGCTGCATCGTTAGTTCATTAAAAATCACTATTATGGGTTTGCTAAATAGAATGGGCTTACTTCTGCGAGATATTTCTAAATAGAAATTTTCTGAATTAATTAGAATTCATTCATTGAACATCCTAAATCAATCAAACCTTTACTTTTTGTAAATCAATAAGTCAACTCAATAAATGAAAATTAACAGCACAACTTCTTTCTCTTGGTACTGATTTTTTTCAATCAGTCAAGTCATCTTTTATTTCATTACTTTAGCCATTTCAAACATATCGTTTTGCATATAAAATAAAACAATATAGCAGACTATAAGCAGAGAAAAGCATAAAATATTTCAATGTAATTTGTAATGCTAGTTTTTAGTACCAGTTGGTGGTCGGGTGACTATAGCGTTTGTCTTATAAGCAAAACGTCACATGTTTGATATCTCATCGTACCAGCTCTGACAGTACACTTATGTATAGAAACTGACGCTAAACTCGATTTTATAGCATTTGCTACTACGAATGTTTTCTTTTGTTACCATATTGCTAGTAGAAAGTAAATAGAAACGTGGATTACATTTAAATGGAAAAGTCATTTCCGTAAAGAACTTGTGATTCTGTAAGCACAGCAAGTTAATAGAACCTTTATTATTATTATTATTGTTACTATAAACAAATATATTTATATAAGAAACAATCAATAGTAGGCTGTGTCCATTCCTGTAACATTGCTAGCTCAAACTTTTTCACTTCTGTAAGCATGTCAATAAATAATCATTGAAAATATGAAAATATTTGCTAAAATGTAGGCTACACCTCTGCAGAAGTTAAATTAAAATTAAATTAGCCTAAGAATGTTTACTTCTGTAGGCATGTCAATATAAAATATAGGGCCAAGGAAGAGTTGGCTACTTGTCGATATAGAAAACAAGAAATAAATAATTTTACCAACAGAAACACTAACACAATTAAGGATTCCAAGAGCCATGCCATGAATAGTATGTCGTTGTCTACAATACGGACTGAGTCCAGTTCATCTGAGGAAGATATGATCATTTATGATGGACATGAATGTGAAATATACAACTACAAATCGTGCTATACAAATATCATTATATCTCGGCAGCTTTCGTAAATAAACACATCTTTTCAGTGTAAGTTAATTAATTAATTTAATTAATTAAGCAATATTTAAAATAAACAAATGTAAATGAATATCCTGGCAAGTCAACCTTGCAATGCTTAGAGCCGGATAGGACTCAGATAAAGTATAGTTTGGAAGGATAATTTAATGGTTATAGAATTTAAATGCCGAGATATAACGACGATACGTTTTAATACTATAAATAGAAAGAGTTAAATATAGGCTTGGAAGCTTCTTGTGCATTCCGATGTCGACACACAACAATGGAATATAGATATGAAATAACAAGACAAGTTTACAATTAATCACGCAGTAGTCGGTAGTTCATATAAATAGCAGCACAACGACAAAGAACCAGCTAACACCTCGTCACCAGGATAATATCAGAAATTATGCCAGTTATTCGGACACTCCTTGGAATGACAGAACGTTCATGACAACGGTTTGAGGATTATTACGTATGTGCATGACCATAGAGAACAGTTTAAAGGTGTAATGGGCTTACGGAAAACACAAATGATAGAGTACGTCTTATTTTAATTTAACGTATGACTTGGGCACTTGTTTACACAAAAATTCTAAAGTAAAAGGTCACAAATTATATTATTTGTCAATTAATTGCATTCCTGCTGTGTCCTATAATACGCAGAGTACTGAAATAAGATTTGATTTGAGTGATGCAATGGAGTGTGATGAATATTCACCTTGTAATTTGTAATTTTTAATCTAGAATTTTTACACCTTTTTATACAACGTCCCTGACTTCACTCTTGGATAAGGGACCGGACGTTAAATTCTTATGATTATTATTAGTAGTAGTATTATTATATTAAATAAAATGAAAAGACCCTAAATCAATTAAAGTTAGTATACACGTATCAAGCGCCAACGATATGAACGTCAGTCTTACAGCTGACAGCTACAGTTACCAAGCTAATACAAACTATTCTAATTATTCTCATATATGCCCAAATGAGCTGATGGCTCTCCAATCTCATGATTTATGACTTATGCTTTTTTAAAGGCCAGACCATAGTTAAACACGGATTCAAGGGAAGAAGAAGAAAAAAAAGAAGAAGATGATGATTATGATGATGATTTATGACTTATGATTATGACTCTCATCTGACTTAGGATAGATGACGATCGATGATCATTAATGATCGCTGGGATACACAAATCAGCGAGAAAGTTCATTTTACAATGGCCGACAAGAAATACTGATAGAGAAATCTGGTGAAAACGTTAGACTACATGTGCGCAGTATGAAATGATTGGCTTATCGTTTATCACACCATCGTTATCTTGTTTATACCATTTACAATGGCGCAATCATCATTTATCTCTTCTAAAGTCCAAACACTAAATTATCGTCAGTCTATATAAAAGATAAAATTGGTACCGCATAACTTGGACCACCTTTAAAGTCAATATACACGTCTACTTTTTACTGATGGCTAACTATCTTATGGTAAAGAATATTGGCATAATTATGTTATTTAACAAGAAATAAATAATACAAATTATCATGACACTATTTAAGCCTAGTTACTTTTCAAGTTGAAAAATCCCTTTTCAGACTAAATTACTTAAGCTAGTTTTGTGAAAATAAAACATATTTCTCTCTCTCTCTCTAGTTCTTTACAATATATTATTTTCTCCTTATTTATATACATTTCTTTCATGCTTAGACTACTTTTCTTTTGTTTTAAAATCACGTTCTTTTCTTGCCATGATTTCTGTGGTATATTCTTCACAATGATATTACTGTGTAGGTAATATCAGAATTGACCTCACGTGTAGAGTACACGTGAAGTCTAACCTTTTAGTTAATTCATCCTATTCAATTCCCATCAATCATTTAATTCCAAAATATATGAAGCAGTGTTTGGTGTTGCAAATAAAAATACTGAATAATATATACGTGCATTTCGCTACAGTTTCTCCATGTAAACTGTATTGTTTAACATCTCCCTTTGCAACAATGCGCGCACGATTGATATTTAGCGGACATCATGTAGATTGTCTGAGACGTCCCTCGCATCATCTTTAGGTGACAAATGGATCTTAACTTTAATTGTATGATATTAAACGACAATAAACCTTACGCAGTTTACTGATTTGTAACTTAAAAGCTTTGTTATCTTTTTTGCTCGTCGGTTTGATTTTGTCTCAATAGCGCTCGATGTTGTCATTGATGACTGTAGCACTCTAACTGTTGTTGTTTAAAACTTAGATGTTGTATACATTTGTATCACACGTTCTCAAATAATTGTTATACGCTAATTATTTGCTGCATAAGGTTGAGCTGTATATCTACACCTATAACATGAACGTCAATTTTTCCAGCTGAGGCACTATCAGCCACGGGGCCGCCATGACGCCGAACACAAGGGCACGACTATCTAATATGTCTACACGGAGATACTGCCACTATACCTACAGGTACACATCATGACGCAAAATAATTAACGAAATAGTCTCACTCCCACTTCTTGAATACATACTTCCCAAGACAATATCAGTTTGGCGACAAACCACATCTCACACTGTCGATGACTATATCTCGCAGGACTTAATCATCAGAGGTTACCTTCTGCTCTGGAATCCAAACATCGACCTGTGGGTTACAGATCTAAAGTCGTTACCAGTACTGCCACCGAGCTGTCGTCTTGAATGTATTATCTTTGTTGAGCGCCGGGTTTTGGCGGATCTCTGTAGACATAGAACTGACGATTCTTGCGCAGACGCTCCCTCTCTTCCCAAGCCTTGGCGGCGCTGTTGAGGTCCACGGAACTGAAGGGCTTGGCGTATAGGACGAGACCGGACCAGAGGAACTTACAACTCACTCTCAATCCTCTCCACAGTTTCTTACCTGCCTGTTTTCAATAATTATAATCAATATTATAATCGATATATCATTATACAGGTAGCTTTATATTAGAAATCTTGTCAATAGTTATAAATCAATATTATCATAATATATCATTATACAGGTAGCTTTATATTAGAAATCTTGTCAATAGTTATAAATCAATATTATCATAAATATATCATTATACAGGTAGCTCTATATTAGAAATCTTTTATGTCATCGGCAATAATGTTTAC
Source organism: Enchytraeus crypticus (assembly GCA_905160935.1). Taxonomy (NCBI): domain Eukaryota; kingdom Metazoa; phylum Annelida; class Clitellata; order Enchytraeida; family Enchytraeidae; genus Enchytraeus; species Enchytraeus crypticus. The sequence continues at coordinate 1,959,285 of CAJHZI010000503.1, read as the reverse complement.
ATATGTTAATTACGTATTGGCGCTACAGTGGCATTTAGCATAGAGCCTATGAGAGAATTGTATGCCATGGACCTGCCAATAAGCATCGCACTAAAAGAGTGAGAGAGATAATAAATGTACCGTCATTTCATATATTACATGCATATTACGGTATATAATCATCTCTCATTGTTTAACGACCCCCAATTGGCAGATCCAAGACATTTATTTCTACTCTCGGGTTTCAACTTTCACACTGCAACACAATTTTGTTGGTATCAAGTTATCTCGCCACAAATATTTTAAGCATTTATCAAATCTTACTGCTACCTCTGTTATGAGAAATTACATCAGAAGAATAGCGACATTACACAAGAAACCTAAGTCACATGTCAGAATCATCATTGCCACATTAACGTTCAACAATGGCAGAGGTATATCGACCTAATGGTAATCAACACGATTAGCAGATGAATACCTCCCAATATGAGTAATAACAGCCTAATTTACTATATATTACTTTCTGTAACTATATAAATACAGAAGCCTACACGTAGACATCTCTTCAGTGCACTGCCAAGTGGCAGGTTCAAGGTACATATTCATACTCAAAGTCTGTTTTCTCGCCCCAGAAGAGCACTCCTTAGATCAACAAGTTAATCCCTTCACAAAGTCTATGCCTTATCTATAATTTATATGTATACACACACACACACACACACACACACACACACACACACATATATATATATATATATATATATATATATATATATATATATATATATATATATATATATATATACTGGCTGGAGCCAGTGGTTAAGTCAGCAAGATACTTGACCGCGGATCAGAATGTGCGGGGTTCCAATGGGCTCACCCGTCACTGACATCGCATTCTAGTGAGAAAACCGACGTTAACATTAGCTATACCAGCTTTAAATATATATATATATATATATATATATATATATATAATCATCATCATCTTCCCTTCAATCCCGGTTTAACTAGGATCGAAATATGAATGAACCTTCGCCACCCCTCTCTGTCCCACACTATATCAAAATCTCTTTCATTCGTTTTCGAAAATTTTGTAGCAATTTCTGGAGTCTAGTAGCTCATCAACCGAATGCCCTTTCTGACGTTGTATGTATGTATACAGTATATAGTGTACAAACATAATTTATTTTACAAGGACATTCAAGTGCCTCCTACAGACCGATGTTGTTTAGTCTATAGGCAGGGTGAAGCGAATAGTCGCAGAGGGCGGATTAGTGATGGGCGTTAAATCAGTGTTTAACATCAATCATATCCGTCCTCTGTCGGTCGCTCCACCCGGCTATAGATCATACAACTGCTTTCTTTCAAATGAAATATTAAGAATAAGACGCATTCTTGTGCTGTGTCCGGGATACTAAAGAATAAACCAACCGTTAACGCAAGTATCGCAAGACGTGACCACGCAAGAGCGAAGAAAGCAACGGGAAACCACTTGATAAGCCATAGCTCAAGTTATAAGTTCTGTAAGCCATATTTTTATACACATAACTAGAAAAACATAAGTATACAAACATATGCAGATTAACAAGACATTAAGATTTTTATGGAGCTTTAAAAGCAAAACTCTAAGTGTGAATATGTACTTTCAAATTGCCCATTGAAAGATCACTATAAAGTGAAAAATCATAGAAGGTTTTAGTAATATCATATATACATATATGCGTATATATAATGATATATAATATTATATCATAATATTATTAATATATAACATGTTATATATAATATACATAATGATATATATATAGTGCCTAATATATATATATATATATATATATACATATATATATATACAGTGGTTAAAATATAAATTTTCTGTAGCGGGATCCCTAAAAAGTATCCGGGCCCCTAAAATTTCTTCCGGGCCCCTAAAATTTCTGCCGGGCCCCTTAGAATAACTTCCGGGCCCCATTCATCATATGTGACTCTGTGAGCCATTAATAGATTTCTAGATTATATATGATTAATTGAGAATACACAAAATTTTATCAGATAATAATCAATTTCAAATATACATTTAAGCAAAAAATATACAGTAAGAAAATGTATAAATAAGGAAATTTTTGCGAAAACTACAATCTCTACATTTCTTGCAAACAAATCTTGTTATTTTGTGGGAATATCCAGAATAAGAGTCATTTTATGTTTTTCTGAAACCGGATTGATAGAGTATTAAGAGATCCCACAAGTCTTTTAAGAGATCCCACTAGAAAATTTAACAAATTTGTTGTGGGATCTCTATTGCTTAAAATCTGTGGGCCCAAGATCGCAGATCCCACGGGATCCCGCTTACTTTAACCACTGTGTGTGTGTGTATATATATATATATATATATATATATATATATATATATATATATATATATATATATATGTGTGTGTGTGTGTACATATATATATACATATATGTGCAGGAATATATACAAGTATGTACACACAATATCTCAACATTCTTACAATCATACAAGAAAATTTCTGTCTAAGATAAATAATTAACAGAGGCACATTCATGCTACAGATGTGCAGACTTTACGATGATCCAGTCTAGTTTCTAGTAACTATAAATAACATTCATCAGCAAACATTCTCAGAATTTATACACAATATCTAATAGACTTCAAGAAGTTTAGTGGGCTAACCTACTGTTCAGCTGAAGTTAAACAATAAATACTAAAACCACAGTGTTAGAAACTCATTTTGAGCTAACTTTTTTGTTGTCTTAATTATTATAATATTCTGCGGTAAATTTCTAAATTATTTCAAAGCCTTCAATGAAAATGATTAAAATTTAATCTAACGATACCGTTCAAGTAGAGAACGTAAATATTACAATAGAATGTAACTATACTTACCGATTTTGCAAGTCGCTTTTTCTGTATTTTTTTCTTTTTCTTCTTCTTTACTTCCACATGAACTTGCGTTTCATTCCCAGGTATTTCTATTTCGTTTATCAATGGATCAAAGCGTACGCGGCTTTCTCCCTTCTGCCTTTTACTTTTCTTTTTCTTCCCGCTTGCGGACTTTCGTATATCTTGTGATTCGTTGCTAATAATCGTCAATTCTATTTCTGCGCTAATGTCTGCTTGGATAATTTGTTGAACATTATCGTTTAATTTGTTTTCTATTTCATTCGATAGTTTAATACGTTCGAGTTTCTGAAGGCATGATTCGTCTGAATTTGGTCTACTGCTAGATGTCAGGTTATCGTGGAGTGATAAAGAGCACTCACGTTTATTATTCATAGTAGTAGTCGAACGTTCAGATTGCTTTTGTTGATGTTGCTGTTGTTGTTTTTGTAGTTGTTGTTGTTGACTACTCAACTGATCAACCGTTGTCGATGTACCAGATGTATCATGTGTACCAGATGTATCATGCGTACCAGTTGTACCATTATATGAACCAGATGTACCAGATTCTCTCACACCAGCGTCACTTTGTTCATATTTAACGATCTCCGAAGGTTGACTAGTTAGACGGGACTCGAGAAGGATGGATTTAAGTGGACTCTGAATGGATTCCATGGGAGGCGTGGAAGATCCCTCTGATGAATCAGAGTGGAAGAGTTTCAATCTATCCTCTTCGTCATCGGAGGATACTCTGAGAGCTTTCAGTATTCGGTCAGCTGAATTAAGAGGAGACTGTCTGAATTTTCTTTCCTTGGATTTCGAATTTTCGCTCATTTTATAATTTAGCTACAATTTTATTGTACTCGATTTATGGCATCTAACTACAGACTGTGTGATAAAAATATTGTTTGTTCCGCCAAAACGTCTGCGATCATGATATTTCTAGAATTGTCTGTTTGTGGTAGCCTATAAATCTTAAATTTTCTCTCACAATACGTGACATGCATGTACAATTAGGTTGGAACACATCTAACTAATTCAAATCTTCCCGTGAAGAGTTGGCCTATATCTTCAAATCGGAGCACGTGGAAAATGATGGCACACTGTTCACAAATCTGCAATAAATGAAATACATTACAGTATGATTACATAAACACTTATAAAACTTAACAAGAAAAATAAAGTTCAAAAAAGATCAGTTAGATTATTTAAATTTCAGAGCAGCTAAGCAGACTCTCATGCAAATATATACTAAATCCACCACCACCATTCTCACACGAATCTCAGTCTAACTATAGAGTCGAGACAAGAAAACTCTATGGCAATATCTGGAGCCTAGGCGCTCACCAACCGAATGCACTTTCTGATGTTGGTTTTGATTTAGTTTTTATGTCGCCTTCTACGACACGTACATATTTACACGGTTGATCTATTCTTCAAGCTACACGGACAAAATGATGTAAATATAAACACTAAATAAGCCTATAAACACTAAATATAATTACTACTTAAGGAGCATGCACGGTAGGCTACTTATTAACTATTTAGCGATCGGACTATGGCCGACTGAGTTCAACCGATAGAATTTTATCTGACGGGACCAATCTATGACGAATCTGTGCATTAAATATGCTATTTTACAATATATAAGCGAAAAGTGTAAATGACGATTTTAAAAGTGTTTCTATTTGGTGATTTACTAGAGTCGGTCGCATTAAATTAGCTTACTAATCATCTATATAGTTTTATCAATATAGACAACCTAGTCGGTCAACATTTATCACTATATATGGGCTACCTAAACGCTCTAGTTTTACCAATATAGGCAACCTTATCGATCTAGATTTATCACTATAGGCAACCTTCAATCGATCAAGATTTATCGATATACGCAACCTACAATTGATCAAGATTTATCAATATAGGCAATCTACAATCGATCAAGATTTATCAATATAGGCAACCTATAATCGATCAAGATTTAACAATATAGGCAACCTTCAATCGATCAAGATTTATCAATATAGGCAACCTACAATCGATCAAGATTTATCAATATAGGCAATCTACAATCGATCAAGATGTATCAATATAGGCAACCTATAATCGGTCAAGATTTATAAATATAGGCAACCTACAATCGATCAAAATTTATAAATATAGGCAACCTAATCGATCAAGCTTTATCAATATAGGTCAAATAGGCAAAGACTACAAAGAGGTTCGAAAGTACCTTTTTTAGAAGTACGAAACATTTAGACTTATGGTAGCAAAGCTGCGTTGTCATAAATCAAGGTTTCATCATGTGAGTTCAGAAAACATTAAATGCAGCCGCACAAGATTTGTGATAAAACTACAAAGAAATTTTCAGCGAACAGACTTCTGGCCTAAGCACATGATATCCAGGGTCCACGTACTTGATAAAAGTAGGCCTGAATCAATTTATCATATTTAGGCAACATTTGGTTTCATCGTGTAATTTTATATGGTCATTAACACACCCGTGCCTTGATTACATCTCACTGCTCCTCATAATTATAGGTCTATATATATATATATATATATATATATATATATATATATATATATAATATATATATATATATATATATATATATATATATATATCATCATCATCATTATCATCATCATCACTTAAATCCCAATTTAACCAGGGTCGGGATACAAATAGACTGTCTCAAATCCTCTCTGTCCTACACCACACCACCAGCCAATCCCCTATTTGAGACTTTTCCATTCGTTTAAATTTTTGTAGCAATTTCTGAAGCCTAGGCGCTCACCAACCGAATGCCCTATCTGACGTTGGTATGGATCTTAGTGCTTTAGTCGCCTTCTACGACATGTGCAGTCACCGGTTGGTCAATTCTTCAAACAACCCGGACACAACACGGGGGAAAAATATATATGTATATATATAATATTATATATATATATATAGGCCTATATATATATATATATATATATATATATATATATATATATATATATATATATATATATATATATATATCACTGTATGTATAAAAGTGACGTTAAGTCGTAATCTATCAGAGATATAGATTAGAAAAATCTACATCTTTCAACATACATTAATTGTATTAATGTTTGTAAAGAGATCATAAGTAAAGCACAAATTTTGTTTAGTTCAAAAATGCAAAATATGACAAGACTTTCACTGATGTGGAAACTGTATTGCCTATAATTATTTAATTATATATACATTTTGTATTGTCTATATATTAGTAAAATTAGGAATATAAGTAGATCTATGACTTAGATCTCACATTTATTATTGATGACAAGACATTAACATATCTGCGATGTCTCCCTAGGTTACTTATAGTTATCGTAATTTTTATATCATTTCTAGTCATCTATAATTCTATCGATCAATCAGCCAGAAAAGTTACGTCTATCATTTTAAATATAAAAATATTTATAAATATATAAATGTTTTTTAATATAATAAATTTAGGTATATCATTATTAATTAACACTGTCTAAAGGTGGAAGAGCATAAAAAGGAAATTCTTTTTGAGCGCAGTGCTAAGAAGTTGAATATATCCTGATAACTGGACGGAGAGGTAGCATATCGGTAAGTAGTCCACTGTGGCTCAGTAGCTGGAGGGTTCGAATCTAGGCCTTGTCGTGTCACTGACATGCTGCTTTGGACACAGAACACTGACGTTAAACATGACGTTAGCTTGCCAATAATTGTAAACGCCATTGAGTGCTGTCAATGGTACCGTATCATTGGCATCAAATTATTGAATGCTCTCATTATACCAATGCTATCTAAACTATCAATTCTAGTAATGTTATAAATGCTATCAATGGCATCAAAGCTATAAATGCTAGCAGTGGTATTACTGCTATAAATTGTATCAATGATATCAATGGTATGAATGCTACTAGTTGCATCAATAGTATTACTGCTATCAATGCTATCAATACTATCAATGTTATCAATGCTATCAACGCTATTAATGCTAGTAATACTATCACTGCTATCAATGCTATAATACTATATTACTATTACTGCTATTATTGCTATAATACTATAACTGCTATCAATGTCATAATACTATTACTACTATTAATGCTATATTGCTATCAATTCTATCAATGCAATAATGCTATCAATGGTATCAATGCTATATCTATGCCATCATGCTAATACTCTGCAAGAATTATAATATTGTCAGAATATAGAACTGACAATATAGAATTAGGCCTATTTAGAAGCATACAGGGCATATTACTTACTGCGTAGCCAGTAGCCACACCTGTAAAATCTGTAATGGTCGTCCGTTAACTTTCGTTTTGCTTTAGAAAGCCGCTTACCTCGAGCTTTAAGTTAAATAAATCTGCACTCAGTAGTTTTCCGCTAGGCTTCATATACTAACTACAGTTGCACTGCATTCTAAACTTCCTCTGTTTTCAGCCAGCATGCTGAAAACACCAGCTGTAACTAGATATTGTTTGTCTAACAGCCTGTAAGCTGCGAGTTAAACTCAAGCCACTAGTTGCTAATGCGTGTAGTTTATCACTGGGACTTCGGTCTAAATACTATGTGAATTCTACAAGATTAGTGCGTGCACAGTAAATGTCAAAACAGTATTCGATAAGTATACCAAACACTGGTGATAAATTTAGATAAAACATGCTATATGAATATTCATAAAGCAAACCAAATGTATAGTATACCGCAAAAGCTTGAAGTCTTTTTGGATAATGTCCTGATCTCTAGAACATCTAAAGTTAAATATAATCCCTTCACAAAGTCTATGCCCATTGCCTTGCCCATACCTAATGTAGCCTATAGCTTGGGAAAGTATGACTTCTGAGGTGGTGTCCCGTTGCCTTCCTCAGTTAGTTGGATTAGTTACCATTTAATCCTGGGGAAAATATTTCATGGTGAGGTGGGTCCCCTCTTGCCATCCTCAGCTCCTGCCTTAGTCGCCTCTTACGTACACGCAGCAGATTGTTTGCGGTTGCCCTATTCTGCGCAGGGGTCCAACCACACCCGAGCACAACACGGGGAATATTTAGAGTACACGGTGCGTAATACAGACATCGAAATTATAGCTTTGCCTTTCTCCAGCTTCTCTCTCTCTCTCTCTTTCTTTGGCCCTGCTCTCCTCTCTCTCTCTCTCTCTCTCTCTCTCTCTCAGTTTCTGTCATTACTTTTGAAAATGTACACATAGAAAAATAAAACTGACTAGACATAGTTCTACTTGTAGCTTTCAAGCGCCTCACTATTACGCAGACTATGCATACCACTGGATCGTTAATCTAACGGTAAGGTATCCAGCCCCAATATATATTTAAACCCATAGTAACTCAAACTCTTGTCATTTTCAAATATAGGCACCTAACATTATTAGTCACCGATCATGTAATAATTATAAATAATTAATCGTAATAATTAGTAATAATTGCTCCAAATTAACCGATCTAGAATCTTGATAAGATTTGTGCCATAAATTCTTTATAAATAAATTGCTATAAATTGCTATAAATTGCTATAAATTGCTATAAATTGCTTACAAATTCGTAAGCAGCCATGAAAAGGCAGCCGAAGATATAGAATTGGATGATCGATCATTACGCCGTGGACCCGTTGTAGACAATGCATACATACCTAGAGATAGAGGGAGAGAGAGCGAGAGAGAGGAGAGAGAGAGGAGAGAGAGCGAGAAAGAGTGTGTGTGTGTGTGTGTGTGTGCGTGAGAGAGAGAGAGAGAGAGAGGGAGAGAGTGAGAGAGAGTGAGTGAGAAGGAGAGAGTGTGTTATAGAGAGAGAGAGAGAGAGAGAGAGAGAGAGAGAGAGAGAGAGAGAGAGAGAAAGAGGGATTAGTACGTTAACCTTCTGCTACAGGTATTTGTAGAATTACTAAGAAAATGCGGAGAATTTTAATTGAGTCCTCATGGATTCTTATTTCACATACCGACATAGATTTGAAGCAGTAACAGCTGTGGCGTTTTGATTAAAATTGTTTCATATTCTTTGAGTGTTCTGAGTGTTCGCCAATGAGAAGATCTTAGAAACCATCGCATTTGTCTTTAAGTGTGAACTTAAAGAACGCACAATAATTTTAAAAATTCCACACGTAACTAAAATGTCCCAGTTTTTATTCATGTAGAGAAACGTTATTACTGCATCGTACATACGAATACATGCATAATTGTATATCAGGCACTTAAACCTCTTGGATTATAAACTTACTAGTTACAACAGCTTCATGTAGAATTACGTTAACAATAACTGAAAAGCTAGAATTTTTTATAGACAGTGAGATTATTTCTGATTTTAAATGCATTTTCAGTATTTGTGTGTATTACTAGTCAAAGTTTATTCTAAACGAGTCACTTTAAAGAACAGTATTTGCATTTGCTACGCAGAATTCATATTTTATTAAACATCTGACTGTATGTGTTGATTTGTCATAAAGTAAGATCTACAATAGTCATAAACTCTATGAGCCGCTATATAATATATTTCAGTAAAGATTTCATCTGTAGGTCTACTATTTAAACAGAACGTAACATTTTATTCAGACGTATTGAAACGATTTTTAGTAAATAAAAAATTAGCGCAAAATAATTATTGGAGTGTCAAAGAGCTTGTATTACACATCGATTGGTCCTACAGTAAAAATTTAAAGTAGCCACTACCGTTCATCTTTGTAAAATAGCCCAAGAGTCGTTCCATGATTAGATTTTACGTATAGAATTAATTTACAATTACAATTTACAATTTAATAAAATTATAATTTAATCTTTACAATTAATTAAATACTCCCTTCACAATATACAAACATTAACTGAATTTTATAAGGCTAAACACAACCATACAAGTATATCCTACATTTGATATAAACTAATATCATACGGTTTCATACCTCACTGTACACTATTTACATGTAACATAATTTGCAGTCATGTTATTACTGTATCGTACATACGAGTACATGCACAACTGCACATCAGGCACTTAAACATCTTAGATTTTAAATTTACAACAGGCCTTTGCAACTAGAATAATTATATTGCCTACATAATACACACATAATGCAATTTTGTAAGGCTAAGCTCTAACATACCATTATTTCCTACATGATATACATTAATATCTTACCCTACTGACACTGTGTAATACATTGATCATACTCTACATAAAACACGTCTATTCGTGTACTACAGGTCTGCCCTACTGGCCGCTGATGTTGTTATTGACTTTGAAGAGCCTGTGATCGAAATAGGCGTAGAAAATCGATAGTTCTATTTATAGGCCGCAAAATCGATGACCGACAAAATCCCTAACGTTATTGTTTATAAGATAAATTTTTATCATATGCGTAAGATATTAAAATTAAAACAAGTTAAAGCTAAGTAGTAAAGTTTGAAGTGAGGGAGCGGGAGTTTTAACAATGAGGTGCAGAAGTAAATGCAACACCAAAGCACTAAGGATTCCTAGCTAAATGAATAGATTTAAACATAACATAACGGCACACTGGGTCAGGAAGCACAGATGCTTGTTTAAGACCCATTTCCTCATTCCTTTCCATGGTTATTAGTAATCGTTGCCTTTGATGGCGCATCAATTGCAGCCGCCGCGGATTTAAAAATAACCTTCCAACACCCTGGGATTTTTTCCTTCCTAAGCTTTTATCAACACTCAGTCTTCCAAGGTGGTCACCCACAAAGTACTAACCGAGGTCGACGCAGCTTAACTTCGATAATTGGCGCGCAACTAAACCAAGTGCGCTAATCCCGCCTTTTAAAGCTTATAGGTATTGTTTAACATCTGTTGTCCGTTTCAAAGTATATTTTACAATGCCATGGAGAGGAAGGAGGAAATGGGTCTTAAACAAGCATCTGTGCTTCCTGACCCAGTGTGCCGTTATGTTTATGTTATGTTTAGTGAATAGGCGATCAGTACAGAACTTATTTATTTCAAGCCACTACGCTTTAGTGATTTTACAAAATAGCACATCAATAAACAATAAACTGTAACAGTGAACAATGGTTTTTGGCTGCCTGAGTAGGCCTAGCCCTAAGGCATCGAGCAGTACGCTAACTTCACTAACTTTTAGTTCTCACAATCCTTTTAAGTTTTTAGCTCCTCTCAGTAAAATTCTTTTTAGTTTAGTCTTATTTAGTCTCACAATTCTCTTTATAGCCTTAGTTTTAGTGTTCGTCGACAAGACCAATTCCTTCTGGTCTTAGTTTTATTAGTCAATGAAAATAACACCGGAACCTAATAATAACTTCAGGTTAGCGTCGATGCTGCAGACTAATTAGTTCTAATAGCTACATACTTATATACCAAAGTCTGCTAATTCAATGCAGTTGTTCAAGTGCTCCTCATACAACGACTTTCTAATTTTATTAGCGTCCACTTCACCTCTAAATTGTCCCCCTTGCACTCATATGCTATTTCAAGTAAACAGCGGATTAATATTACGATGTGCAATTTTTCATATGTAAATCCATAAATGTATGGTAACAAGTAACATGCAGTTGTTCAAATGTAATTTAGCCACTCTAAACCATTAGGTAAACCTATTTCGGTCGCGTGTTTATTGAAATAAAACAGTAGCTGACCTAAACATGTCGTGCAGATGCCTAACAGCTTAACATGGCTGGTAGAGTGATGGTGATATGTCTTAATAGCGTAGGGGTAACGTCATGAACTTTTGAATGACAGATCCTGAGGCGAATTGAACCCTCGTGGGTTCGAATTCAAGCCGCGCTGATCTGAGAGTAAAATCTCGGATATTCACTGAAATACGGAAATGGTCTAAATTGCCTAACGGTTTAAACATATGGTATTAAAAGTGATAGATATATCGACATAGTTGATCATTTCACTATAATGCGTGCTTATACTTTACTTACTTTACGATAGCCCACGGATAGCATAACATGACTTGCAGATGCGTGCTAAGTTGAATGATTATCTGAGATATATGTAATATAAATCATATTACTCTCAGCAGAAACAACTTAGCAACAACAGCTAAGTAATGAAAAGTGCAAGACTAGGCCTTCGTGAAATGATTCTCCTATGAGATTAAATTCGAGAATTTGATTATGTGCTCTTTAAATATCAAGATATCCACAAAGTGTGAAAAGTTGTCATTTAATTATTTCTTTTTAGTGGGTTTAATGTCACGTTCAGAAGTCTAATGGGCTTCTCTTCAAGACGCCGAACCCGACCATAGCCGTGGTTGATTATATCTAATCTCCAATAGATAGGAGCTCCGTCTAGAGTATTGATCTAATCGCAGCAATGAATCCGGTATTTAATGAATTCTGTATTGAATCATATGATGTAGTAACTAAATCATATTTTCTTATCTGAAATCAACAGCTAAGCAATGGAAAGTTACCCTGTGGGATGCTATTCGAGAATTCGATTGCGTGCTCATAAAAGATCGAGAGGAGATACATGCATCTTACAACGTGTTAAAGTTCTGCCTTCGGTTTGGATTTGACTATAAACACAGCTCATGATGTACGCATATAATAGAGCAAACTTTCTATATATCTTCATAGTGCAGTCTGTATTATTTCGGCTCGAGCAGTTCCAAAATAGTCCAATCGTTTACTGCTGGCGTGGGTAAAAGAAACTGAGGAGGGTTATAATGAACCACGCACTCAAAATCCATTTCACAAATGAAAATTTTCTTATAAAGATTTGGCAAATTACATCGCTTTGTGCCAGAATCAGTAACTGATCGCCGCAGTACGCTACTATACATGGAGATCACGGAAGGAGGTGGCGCAAGGGAATATATTCCGTGGTTCTGCAATACGACAGAATACTATAAAGAGATGAAGAGTGAGATAGTAAAAGATTGGGAGGGTTGACAGAACACTATAAAGAGACGAAGAGAGAGATAGTATAATATTATGAGGGTTTCACGACTGATCGTTTTGATTGAAGGGCTAAAAAGTATTTTGTCTAATCGACTAGGCCTATATACATATACATGCACAATTGTACACGTATATGTTAGGTGCCCGTGTTATAAAACTACATAATTAAACTAACGTATACGCGCTAGTTTAATTCTAGCTGTTTCGTTTCAAATCGCATCTATCGCATAGTCTCTATACTATCATCTGATGATGCAAAGTCTCTGCTATCATCTGATAATGCAAAATCTCTGCTATCATCCGATGATGCAAAGTCTCTGCTATCATCCGATGATGCAAAGTCTCTGCTATCATCCGATGACGCAAAGTCTCTGCTATCATCTGATGATGCAGTCTCTGCTATCATCTGATGACGCAAAGTCTCTACTAGCATCCATGATGCAAAGTCTCTGCTAGGATCTGATGATGCACTGTCTCTGCTATCATCTGATGATGCAAAGTCTCTGCTAGGATATGATGATGCACTGTCTCTGCTATCATCTGATGATGCAAAGTCTCTGCTATCATTCGATGATGCAGTCTCTGCTACTATCTGATGTTGCAGAAACATAAATTTTAGTTATCCGCAAGCATGGCAGCTCATTTATATGAAAAGTTTTCACCAAGTGTCAAAATCATTACAAAAGAGATTGTCTGAAAAACAGAAGGCAGTCCTTGAATAAGAACGCATATAGGTCTATACATAATAAGCCTACAGTAAAGTCGTTATATATATATATATAAATACACACACACACACACACACACACACACACACACACACACACACACACACACACACACACACACACATATATATATATATATATATATATATATATATATATATATATATATATATATATATAATAAAAAATAATAATAATAATAATAAAGGTTTACCGTCCGTTTCCTCACATAAGGATGATGCCAGGGACGTCCCCCCATCACATATCACCACAAATCGATTCACCCCAAATGATCTGAAAAAACATGTGCTGAAGAGAAAGAAAACGATCCTAAACGGTGCCGGTCCGGCGATCAAAAAACAGTCAGGCAAAGATGAAAAAAGTCAGTCAGGCAAGATGAAAAAAGTCGTTATAATACAGATAGTCGTACAATAGATTAGGGTGTTTATTGGGGAGCTAATACAACACAAACCACACAAATATAACAGAACATCAGAAAAGACTACAATTTTAAAAATTACTTACCTTACTGCATTTCAGCTTAACTTCCCATTAAGTGCTGTGAACTTTGAAAGCAATTGAGTAGAACGAAAAACAAAGCCGTTAACCTTGGTTCGACTTTAGTGTGGGAATCGCATCGAGTTCTCTGTTTTGCTCATTTAGAATCGTCAGTGAGAACGCTTGTTACAGACCTGTTTACGAAAATCACAGAGTTTCGTCTTTCAACGATTTAGAAATGTTTTGCTCATCAGCGTTTTGACTGATTAGTTCTTTGGAAAACTGTGAAGCTCGTTTAATTTATATACATACTATATATATATATATATACAGTATATATATATATATATATATATATATATATATATTTATTTATTTATTTATACATATACATATATCTACATATATATTAGGTTCAAAGTAGGCCTATACATATTCCTATTCACAGTCCTTACTTAAATTTAAAAATATTTTATTTATGTAATATATTTGTATTATTGTAATTATAGAATATTTATTATAACTATCGTATTTACATGTAAATACTAATCAATCTACTTACACAGTACATATACCTTATCCTTTAATGCAGTTTATAGGTTGGAATTATGGCTTCTGAGGCGACTTTTCGTGGTATTCTTCAGCTAATACTTAGCAGTCACTTAAGACACGTGCAAAACTCAATGTATTGAGAATGTATTAGATAGAATTTACGGTATGGATAGTATAGTAACCCAAGATATTGAGAGAATATTAAATAGAACTTAATGTATGGAGAGTATATTAAATAGAACTTAATGTATGGAGAGTATATTAAATAGAACTTAATGTATGGAGAGAATGTTAAATAAAACCCAAGATATTGAGAGTATATCAAATAGAACTCAAAGCATGGAGAATATATCAAATAGTAACTCAAGGAATTGAGAGTATATTAAATAGTAACTCAAGGCGTTGTGAGGATATTAAATAGTAACTCAAAGAATGGAGAGTATATTAAATAGTAACTCAAGGCATTGTGAGGATATTAAATAGTAACTCAAGGAATTGAGAGTATATTAAATAGTAACTCAAGGCATTGTGAGGATATTAAATAGTAACTCAAAGAATGGAGAGTATATTAAATAGTAACTCAAGGAATTGAGAGTATATTAAATAGTAACTCAAGGCATTGTGAGGATATTAAATAGTAACTCAAAGAATGGAGAGTACATTAAATAGTAACTCAAGGCATTGTGAGGATATTAAATAGTAACTCAAGGAATTGAGAGTATATTAAATAGTAACTCAAGGCATTGTGAGGATATTAAATAGTAACTCAAGGAATTGAGAGTATATTAAATAGTAACTCAAGGCATTGTGAGGATATTAAATAGTAACTCAAAGAATGGAGAGTATATTAAATAGTAACTCAAGGAATTGAGAGTATATTAAATAGTAACTCAAAGAATGGAGAGTATATTAAATAGTAACTCAAGGCTTTGAGAGTATATTAAATAGTAACTCAAAGAATGGAGAGTATATTAAATAGTAACTCAAGGCATTGAGAGTATATTAAATAGAACTCAATGTATTGAGAGTATATTAAATAGAACTCAAGTTATATAGAGCACGCCTATATTAAAAGAGAACTCAAGGTATTGAGAGCATATTACAATAGACTAGGGGTGCACCGGATTTGATTTTTTCAAATCCGCCGGAACCGGATTTCAAACACAAATCCGACCGGAACTGGATTTGACCTAGTTATAGGCCTAATTGTAATATTAAAAATCTATATAAAGCCAATGATAACGTCAGTCTCATCTCTATAAAGTAATATCAGTGGAAAAAGAGCCCAGGGTTAGAACCCTGCACATCCTGATTAGCGTTTGGAAGTCGTCATCATCACTAAGTTACTAGCTAAGTTACTAAGTCATCAGCGTTTGCTAAAACAATCATCATCATCATTGAACCATTCACTAGGTTATAAGCGTATTTTCAATCAAGTTGTTCAAACATCATAAAGTCATGAACTGGCTCAATAAAATCATTATCATAGAATAATTAACTATGTTATCAACTTATGCTCAATCAGTCATCATTATTAATCATTAACTAGGTTATCAATTTATGCTCAATCAGCCATCATTATTAATCATTAACTAGGTTATCAATTTATGCTCAATCAGTCATCATTATTAATCATTAATTAGGTTATCAATTTATGCTCAATCAGTCATCATTATTAAGTGATTTAATTAATTTGAATATCAGTATATGCTCCTTCAAGTCATCGTCATGAAGTCATTAACTGCTTCAATAAAATAATCATTGAATCATTAACTAAGTTGTCAATATTATGTACTCTATCAAAGCATCACCATTGCGAAATCAGCTAGGTTATTAGTGTATGCTTAATCAAATAATCATAATTAAGTCTTATATTCTTCTTCTTTGAAGTAAATTTTCAGCATATTCTGAAATATCAATTTATTACTTTTTAAATAAAAAATGATTGCCAAATGTGTAGTTTTAATAGTTTTATAGTTAGTAGTTTTGATTGATGGGATAGATTTTCAATTGCTGATCAATAGTTATTAGATTCAAATTCCATTCTTATCTGTCACAGGTGTTCTTCTTATAGAGATGAAATTGACGTTAAACTTACGATTTATCTTGGTCATATGCATAACGTGCCTATATTCTTCGTGTCTATTGTAGGGGTGTACCAGATTCTGGTTCCGGTTTGACCTGATTCCAGCACTTTTTGCAGATCCGATTCCGGCAGATTTAGCCAAATCCAGCCGGATTTGTTACCGGATTTGGTAATCATTTTTTATCTAAAAAGTAATAAATTGATATTTCAGAATATGCTGAAAATTTACCTCAAAGAAGAAGAACATATTTTTAAATGTCCTGATTGGGAATATTTAAGTTTTTTCATAAATATTGAGATTAATTGTTGTATAATATTTGTACATTCATTGTTTTTAATTGATTTAAAAAATATTTTTACGCCTATTATCCAAAGTGTTGGTTTAGTTTATTTAAAATTCAATATAATGGATTAATAACAGAAAATTTAAAATCGCAGTCAACTGGTCAACGACTGACTATCACCAATGAAGAACTTCTGACACAGATACATTGTAGATCAAGGATTACTGTACTAGATTGTTGTCTGACCTGAGATTTGAAGGCTTGGCCAGCCATATGGTTCTGAGACACACCACTTGAATATTACGAAATAGTACCATAGAAATGATATGTAGCTTATATATGTTTAGTTGAAGAACTTAACAACAACTAGAAAACCAAAAATCCTAAAGTCGAGTTGAACGTCAGTTTCCTACTCGATAGCATGCTAGTAACGAGAAAAGAACTTGGTTAGGAGCCTGCACCTATGCCAGCAAGCCACTGCCTTAGCCCAAACTTATTTCAATATCTTACATAAAATTTTAACATAGCATTAAAACGGCACCTAAACAAATACAACCAAAAGAAACATTTTACATCTTGACATAAACAAAATAATATAAGGTAATATTTCCTAGTTAAACTGGGATTTAAGGGAAGATGATGATGATGATATAAGGTACTATTTCAAATCATTGGTTTCTTTATTCAAGATGATGTTAGGGAAATAAAAGCAGTGTGTGTTTTTGAGTTATTTACGCTACGGCTTGAAAAATAATGTACCATAATGTATAAGGATTGTTGTACTGAAACTCTACATTTAATGAAGTCAAGAAAATGATGTAAACACTGCTTCTACTCTAGTGCAACAGTAAAACATACAAAAGACTTAACAGAAATGGAATGCGGATTAGCAATCAATCAAACATATAACTTAGTACACAGTAATTAAATCATTAAACTTATAATCACTTGATACTTACAATGTAACCATCAAACATGAAATAACATTCATCCAAATACTTTTACCAATGGCAATGTTCATTAAATTAAGGTAGAAGAAATATTCCCCGTGCAGTGTCTGGGGTTTAAAAATTTGACCAACTGGTTACTGCACGTGTCGTAGAAGGCGACTAAAGCACTAAGGTCCACACCAACGTCAGAAAGGGCATTCGGTTGGTGAACGCCTAGGCTCCGGAAATTGCTACAAAAATTTAAACGAATGGAAAAGTCTCAAATAGGGGATTGACTGATGGATGATATGATGTAGGACAGAGAGGATTTGAGACAGTCTATTAGTATCCCGACCCTAATTAAACTGGGATTCAAGGGAAGATGATGATGGTAAAGAAATATATAACAAGTGTAATACAGTGAAGTCTAATTTTAAGGTAAAATGAGGTAATTCAGTAAATTTTTTCATATCGGTTGAGATGAGCCTGTAGATTGTTGGCAAGTTGCTGAACGTTGGATCAGTACGTGCAAGGTTCAAATCAAGTGCTCTCCTCCTCACTGACACGCATTTGAGCAGAAAACTGACGTTAAACTTGGCTTTAACCATTTTTGCTTCATCTCTTTAGTCTCAATCTTTTCACAAAAATATGAGATGGAACAGCTTGGAATGTGAAATTTAAATATGTCATAGTCATTTCAAATATAATTATAAAATAGTTAAAGAGTCAAAGTGCAATTTGACAATATATCCTGTATACACATAGTTACTATATCACATACACATATATCTTCAATACAAAAGGATGCAGATACAAAAATACAAATGATCAGAACATAGAATTAAGATCTCAACTCTGTCATAATTAAGCTACACAATTTAAATTGAGGATATGATTTCAAAAGACACCACTTACAAACACGGTAAAATTTACTCTAAATACTCAGGTCTTTTAAATACTCCTCCTTTCGTTTCGATTTACTGACGAACTCTTCTAGATCTTATCGATAGCGCGAGTCAGGATATTGGTTTGATTGGGACTCGTATATATTGGACTGATACGGCACATTACTGGGCTGAGGGATTTCACGATACTGAGAAGACTGAGACTGCTGCATTGACGGTATGCCCTTACGATACACCAGCATGTTCAGCACAGGCTTTCTGCCGATGTATTCCACCGCCTTCTTGTGCGTCGCTGTTGTAAAATCGTGTCCATTAACCTGCAATGTGATAAAGTATTAAAACGCGCTGTGAAACTAGAACATTTTATAACAAGGACAATATCAGAGACAATGTTTAGAGAAATTAAGCAAAGCCTAAAACTGAGAAGACTGTGGCTGCTGCATTGATGGTATTATATCTAGCATATCTACATATATCTACTTTAACATATCTACATATATCTACTTTAACATATCTACATATATCTACTTTAACATATCTACATATATCTACTTTAACATATCTACATATATCTACTTTAACATATCTACATATATCTACTTTAACATATCTACATATATCTACTCTAACATATCTACAGATATCCACTCTAACATATCTACTGATATCTACTCTAACATATCTACTGATATCTACTCTAACATATCTACATATATCTACTCTAACATATCCACTGATATCTATAACTTATCTACATATATCTATTGATTGATTGATTGATTGATTGATTGATGTAGAACATGACGAGTGCTATGAGATCGAATATCTTATATAGGCGGTCGAATATCTTAATGACATCAGCACTGGCTCCAGCCAGTGCCGATGTCGTTAAGATATTTGTCAGTTTCCAGGAAAAATGACGTTAGCATTAGCTTTAGCGTTTTTTTACATATATAGACAACTCATACCATACACAAGATACAACGTAGTCATATTATGTCATTTCTAGAACATATCAAGTCATATCATATCATATTATTTTATGTCAAAACATTTGTAACAAGTCCAAGCACAGGATATAACAAATCACAGGGTATATCATATGTCTATCATCATCATCCTCCTCATCATCATCTTCCTTTAAACCCCAGTTTAACTTGGGTCAGGATACGAATACACCTATATCATATATCTACCGTATTTCAATCATCATTTAAAAAATGAGGAGCTTAATAAAACATGTATTTCACAGCAGGATAAACCATAATATCCTAGCATTTCACAAAGGTAATCATAGGATTTTAAAAAATGAAGAAATTAATAACTGTTGAAAACTGATGCATAAGCTTTTATGAAATTTATAGTTTGTATTCATTAAAAATTAATATTTTCTTTAGAATGCTATATATGTATACTTTTTCATTAGTAAGGGCAAGTATATAGTAAGAAAGTAAGTGCAAAGATGTATAATATAAAGCATGCATTTAGAATGTCTCAATAGCGTAGGGGTAATGTTATGAAGTTTTATATGACAGATCCTAAGGCGAGTTTATCTCCCGTGGGTTAGATTCTCGGTCATGCTGATCTGAGAGTAAAAGTTCTGACATTCACAGGACAGGCTACACAGAAAATAGACTAACTGTTTAAACTTGCAGTGTTATAAGTGATAGACATCAACGTAGTCGATCATTTCAATATATTGCATGACTTTTACTTTTATGACAGTAGTCGGATAAAATTATAAACCTACTTGTAGAATTTTATCGTGAATTTCTAGTCCACCATGTTGTGCGGGTCCACCCTCATATACAAACGTCACATAAACTCCCTGTAACATTAAACAGGCAAAACTAAATTGTATAAAGTATATGATTAATAATATATAATACTAGTAATAGTCAACTATAGAGGTAGAATAAATATTAGCAACTAATAACATCATAAATAATACTAAACTACATGTACATGATAAATACAGCTTAAATGATAATACAGTCATATTTAACATTTAACTTACAATATTTTAGAAGTTATATTGAAGCTGAAGCCTATGACTATCAAAATGAATTGAATGTCTATTGAAGCATGAGTACATAAACTTTCAAAGAAGTGGTCTATCTGAAATTTGAATAAACGGTTTTCATGCATTCATGCTTATCGGATTAAGCCGGTGGCATGTGGTTTGAGCTGGTGGCCTGTTGGCAAGTTGTCCAATAGTGGATCAGTTGGTGCAGGGCTCAAATCTAGTGCTCACCCAGTCACTGACATGCTATTAGAGCAGGAAACTTACATTAAACTAGACCTTTTTGGCCTTAGCCTTAGGTAAAGCTCCAGAGTTGCACTACTAGCAATATAGCTCAAAAAGAAAACTTAAGATTTGAAAGAAAAAAGTACGAAAAAGTAAGTAAATATTCGATGAGCCCACCTTATCTGGATAGCCCTGTGGGCTTTCATTAGGATCCTGATCAATACCTCCACCAATTCTAAAACCCGATCTTAGACGTGGTTTTCCCTCTCCATCAAGTACCGGTCTACCATCTCTATCGTAGTCTGGAATCTTGTGCACAACTATCGGTATCTACAACAGATTGGCAATTACATTGCGTTTTATGTAATTATACAGAGATCCACATTTATTATATAATTAATGGCAGAAATAATAATTGAATACTTGAATCAGAAACATAATTAGTTATCATATAAATATGTTACTTCAAGACTTTTTCAAGAACAATAAAGGGCATAAACTGTCATATGACCAAAAAGTTTAGAAAACTAAAATCGAATAACGCTTAAGTTATATTGATAAAATTTATGTCTAACGTTTCACGCTGAAATTCAATACCCAAGTGTACAGTCAAGCATTTCGATCCGTTGCTTGTTGCTTGTCGTGCAAGTGCGACTAGTCGGTACCACGTATATACTACAAGCTAACACATGCCGGTAAGCTCGTAGTATGTACAAGCGTATCTATGGCGGAATAATAAACAATCATCTTGTGGCGAGATTCTACTGATCCACTAATAAACGAAAACCAATTTTTTGTCTTTAAAATTATAGAAATTAAATATTAAAACAAGTATGCATACACTATAGCAATTGATCTGATCTCCAGCTGCATATCCTGCCATTTGCTAATGTATAATTCTATATTTATTTGAAATAGAGCACAATTCAAAGAATTGTCTTGCAGATATTCACATTTACGGTATAATTTATTATTTTTTAAATTATATAATTTATAGTGTATATAGAATAAAAGCTAATAGAAGTTAATTTTGTTCAATGTAAAATATAAATATCAATTTGTAAACAAACTATTTCAGGCTTCAGAGACATTAAATAGCGATAGCAATATAAGATTGAATTTTGTATTATTGATTGCATCATTTTAAGCTTTCATTGTTAATGGTCTGCTGAGTCTAATCGTAATCTGAATCCAATGTTACAAAAAGTCTAAGTACGTTTGAGCGAGAAGTAATTAATGAATTAATAATGAAAAGTTAGCATTAGACATGTCTTCGTTTAATTAATAATCAATCTTACAAGTGTTGCCAGAATCAACAAAATTTCAAGTCATATTGATAGAGCCAATGTAATGCTATAAAGTAACCGATACTGACAAAGTAATAAATAATTGAAATTAAAACATTAATAAGTAAGTATTAATATATTAACATTAATAGAAACATACGAAAAATACGTGTGTCTAAATATTTCACAGAAATAGAGACTTTATTGACTCAGCTTGTTTCTCATTAGTACAGTTTAATACAATAGATCCAGATTCTATATGAAGTAGGTTTCATTAGATATTCCTTCTAAATGGAAGTCAGTACCGATCAGTGTTAGCGTAGCGACTAAGGCCTGCCTAACATGCGTCTTGTGTTCGATTCCCGCTAAAATCATTCTAATTGTGTTTTCTAATTTTCAGACAAATCTTTCCAATTTATAATGTTACTATATAGAGATAGGGTTTAGAGCTATGGCTATGGTTTACCATAAAATATAATTATAAGTTAACTTATATTGAATTATAATTCACTGCTAACAGGACCAGGTTGACTTGAGATGACACACTGAGCATTTAGCCTGAAGTCGAAAACGTTTGACAGCTGGCAACACGAGACAGGAAGTTGAAAATTGTAATTAAATTTCTTTGTTTGGTAAATAATTATTTAATTATAGATATTTAATTAATATTGATTTAATATTGAAAATAATACCACATTACGTAAATATGTAAATTTTTATGCTAATTAAAAGCGCCTTAGTGAAGCCTTTCTTTAAAGCTTATGTCTTAACTCGAAAAAGTCCTAGTAATTTTGAAAACCTAACAACGTTTTACTTTTTAGTTTCTGATTGTTGTTATACTATAGCAATACATTTAAAGCCATAATAACAAAACCCCTAGCGAGTAGCAATTAATAGAGTGTTTGTGTCGTTTATAAGAATATGAAACAATGTGGAATTAATGTCGATCAAATGAGCAAAATCTAAATGGTCCTGTAAACCGAGTTCATTCAATCAACCTCTATCTGCAAATATCTAATGTTTTCAAAATTTGTTGCAAATGTAGTTAATGAAAATGTTTACAATCATAGTTTGTATATCGGGTAAAGGTAATCGGGTAAAGATAGTCTTTATTTGGTAAAAAAACCTATTTCATTAATTAATTTATTATTTCTTTTATAAATAGCCTATAACATAGACACAGAGGACAATCAATTGATATAGAGCACACAGTAAATGGCAGTAATTTAAAGTAAGATAATAATAACAGAATCTAATAAATGAGAAATCTAATGAAAAAGTCTGAGATATTAAAATCACTTGGACTAAATGTTTACAGTAAACGATTTTATGAAAAGATCGATTATAATAAGCCTCTTAAAGCAATTAGGAGTCAGATTGCAGTAAGGTATCATGCAACAGAATGCTAGAGTGCAACTAACGTTCATTACTATATCTAATACTTTGGAGCAAACACTAAGCCAGTGAGCAGAATTTTTGTTGCATTTATTGATGGTTTTCAAAAATGTAGAAGATTGTTTCAAGGAGGAAGTACTAAAAGAAAACAATCACAGCTAAAATATAGAAGAATTTAAAATCTCTTCGGGATACTGTGGCTATTGAGCTTATATTCTGCTTCTAGTTGAGCTTCTCCTCAGCACACTTTTTTGCAGATTGGGGGTGGGTCTATTGATCTGTAGTGATGTGTGCTGTGGCGACTTCCCTGACATCATCCTTGGATGAGGAAATTGACATTAAATCTTTATTATTATTATATCAAATTTATTTTAATTTCAAGCGAAATATGTCTCTATATGTTTAGATTTTTATATTGACGTAATGAAATTTGAATTTCATGGCTTTTGAAATTCTAATTGTCTGATTTAAATATCTGTATAGAAAGTGACATTGATTTAGGATGTCGTCTACGTATAGATCTCAGACTCCGCAGTCTCAACGTATGTGTGTTCTATTTGCTTTGTCTATTAATATATTTTGTTCATTAATGTATACATCATTTTATTATTTTCTAAGTAGATTTCATTTATAATAAAACGACTTTCCAAAGGCATGATTGGGACATAAATATAATGTCGCTTTGTCTTGGCTAACTGGTAATTACTATCCATTTAAATTGTCAGATTTATTTTAGCTGTTTTTACGTTTTGTGCGACCATCTTTGCTTTTATTGTTCCAAATGTTATTTTGGTGAAAATACTCATAATGTTTAGCATTAAGCATACTTTTAGATGATCTGTCTGCTACAGTCAGTTATCTTTTTTTAATTTACATTTCTTGAATATGCATTCCTACTGTATGTTGTTTTTGCAGGTGCAGCTGGTTCTTCATCTGCTGCTGCGGTATTTCTTATTTACAGTTTTATTTACATAAAGATAAAATTGTTTTAATTTTTCTAAATTTTATGTTATATACATGCATTGTATATTTATACATGTAGAGTAATTGTTCAGGCAATCACTAGTCTGCTAATTATGTCGCATAGTTTACTTTCAATATAATTGATATTATGTTGAATGTAAATCATCAAATCAATGGCTTTTAATTACTATGTAATAATATGTTAATTATAGATGTCTTTACTCTAGGTAACAATTCTGTGCAGTCTTTGTGATTTAAGTGATTTACTAATATGTAACCTTTAATGTATTTATAAGATATAGTTTATTCACTTGTTTCCAGAATCTAGAGTCAGGGTTACATTTCTTACTTCGGTTGATTTATGTGCTGTTAGTGCAATCATAAAAATATGAAACCGAATCCTCTTTGTCTTCAATTTACTAAAGCAGCTTGGTGATGGTAACTGTGCTTAATTTCTTCATGCTATCCTTCCATAATGAACATTCTTTAAGTGCTAATATTCTTTGAAAATACCTCATTATCATGCTTTCTATTTTTTTAGGTACTATTATGTACAAAAATTCCGATGTTTTATTATATTCTTTCATTAATACTTTCTCTTTTAAATTTCAGCAAAAGAGAAAGTAATTCTGGTTATTTAAAAAAAATTATTAACATCAACTTCTCTGGAGTCCCAGTCTAACTAGGGTTGGGATACAAACAGACCTTCAACCCCTTATTTTTCATATCTCTATCATCTCATTCCACATCAGTTATGGTCTACCTCTCTCTAACTTGCTCTTCCCTTCAAACTCTTCACTTCGTCCTCCTTTACTTCGTTTAGTATCACTTATTCATTCATCACAGCACAGATTATATAAACAACAGGAACATTCATGTAGTTAGATAAACAAATAACAATACAAAAGAGCCTTTGTCTTTCAATATGTCTTAACCAACCAACACATGTTTTTAGTTAAAAAGACAACAGTAAATAAAATGATAATAAAGTGTGGATGGATCAATTATTTAGGATGGAAATGCAGCGAGCTCATCGACTGCTGGAGGTGGAAAGGCCGGGAGTCCATTCGTGGCGAATTCACATGGACATCCGTCCTTTAACCCGGTCAAGATTGGTGCCAAGGGCGCTGTAAGTAATTTTTATTTGTTAGGCTGGCAGCACTGATTGGATATATAGCTTAATTGATAAAATTATTAGAATATTTAGTAATTAATAGTGATTTAAATAATAATAATATTAAAGGTTTAATGTCCATTTCCTCATACAAGGATGATGTCAGGGACGTCCCCCCATCACATGTCACTACAAATCGATTCACCCCAAATGATCTGAAAAAGCATATGCTGAAGGGAAAGAAAAGATCCTAATGGTGCCTGTCCGGGGATCAAAAAAACAGTCAGGCAAGATGAAACAGTCAATGGTCGGAAGAGGTGTGTTATATTTGGATATATTTAAAAGTAATTCTTAATATTTAATGTATACTATTTGAGCCATATCATTATTGTCAGTTGTTATAGTTACATTTATGTTTTATTCACAATGAAAGCTGTCCTTATCTGAGGATTAAACTAAATTGCATAAAGGCATAGCATTGCGTGTGTGCATAGCAGTGCATGTGCATTCATAGGAGTGGATTTAGTATTTTATGCTGTATTTCTTTCTTTTATTGTGTTCTCTATATCCTATGAATTCCATCATGATGTCTAAGATGACTTAGCTGTCGTATGCAGCTTCTTTTTTTAAACTTTCGTCAATTCTGCTATTCAATAAAAGCTTTATTCACTTGTATAATTGTCTGCATTGTCTTAGCTAATTTACAAGTGAAGGTTTTAGTTAATTGGATTGGGAATATTTTGCAACGCAGTAGATGTAATATATAATATCATATGGAATATCATGGTGCAATATCATTTAGTAAGTAGTGAGACCTACAGTTGATGTACCATTAATTTAGCTTCTTTAAGTACACTTCACTATATTTAAAAGCCTGGACTAAATATTGTGAATGATTGAGAAATCTGATAAAAATGCAGCAGCAAGTAATCAAAGACTGTTAGCATTTTCTGTGTTTTCGGATTGGTAATTGGCTTAATAATGCATAGATTTATAATTTTTGATTGAGATGACTGAAACACTTGACACTAATGTATATGCTAATATAATCTAACTTTCTCCGTGTTGTGTCCGGGTTATTTGAAGAATTGACCAACCGGTGACTGCACGTGTCGTAGAGGGTGACTAAAGCACTAAGACATACCAACGTCAGAAAGACCATTCGAGTGCCTAGGCTCTAGAAATTGCTACAAAAACTTAAACAAGTTGAAAAGTCTCAAATAGGGCATTGACTGATGATGTGATGTAGGACAGAGAGGATTTGAAACAGTCTATTCGTATCCTGACCCTAGTTAAACTGGGATTCAAGGGAAGATGATGATGATGATATGCCAATATTATGTTAATATATTTTGCTCTAAATTTCTAGTTTAAGGTTATTAATATTTCAGGTGGATTCCAAAACTCCAAAGCAGCCCAAGGCACCAGATAAGCCCTTGATGCCATACATGAGGTATAGCCGAAAGGTAAGCCGTTTGGTAAGTAAACTCTCTTTCTATATATAAGTGTTGTCTTAGTCGTCTCTGTTGATTTCTACTCACTCGCACGATATATGACGTGTCGTCATTCTGCATGCTGGCTCGTTGTTGCTAATAACAGGGCTTTCGTCTTTTCGGTATGTAAATAGTGTGAATGTCGTAATTACTCATTTTGTTTCTTTAAGTCGTTTATTGCCTGCAGTGATTCTAATTGATGCTTTATAATTTTTTTACTGCTTTTGTGATTTAGCAATTTTGATATAAAATATCGGTAATAATTGATAATTAATTAGTAGTATAGTATAATTTGTGTAAGTATTAAAATAATTATTAATATTTAGTGTTCGTTATCTTAGTGTTAAAATTGTGATCAGATATTATTACTGTATTAATATTTTATTCACAAATAGAATGGTCTTTATGTGAAATTTAAACTGAATTCGTTTTAGCTTGCTGTATTAACTATTCCTTCGATTTCATTGTACTGCCTAGTGGCTGGTCCATCAATTATAATTCTTCATAGTCTTTTTACATGCTCATATGGATATGTTATTGAATTCTCAAGCAAGTGCCTGGATCTCCATCTTCCTTCAGTTTTAATTCATTTACCTCTTCCAACAAAGCCTCTTAGTACTTAATACTACATATCCTATTCATCACTTTTTTCTATTTCTTTACATATACATCAATTGCTCATCTGTACCAACTCTTTTAAGAACTAGTTTAGTTGTAATCTGTAATGTTAGGAGTTCAGCAAGTTCTCTCTTATAATGTTATTGGGTATGCATAATTTACTGTACGCTGATATCTTTGTTTTGTTGGTTAATTAAGGGTTATGAGTTTAACATGGATTGATTTATTTTTAATGGTTTTTAGATTGGTCTGTTATTTTCTTTCACTAACACATTTAACATCGTTAAATAAACAAACTTAATTTATGCACCATCTTCATTATCATCTTCCCTTTAATCCCTGATTAACTAGGGTGGGTCGGGATACGAATAGAACTTTTCTGCTCCTCTCGGTCCCATACCATATCATCAGTTAATCCCCTATTTTTCCATTCATTTTGAACAATTTCGTAGCAATTCCTGGAGCCTAAGTGCTCACCAACCGAATGCGCTTTATGACATCGGCTACCACACGTGCAGTCACCGGTTGGTCTATCTCTTGTTAATGCTGTTTGTGTTGTCACAGTTCTTATGTGACATGATTCTTGTTGTGCACCGAACCTTGGCTCATTTATATCAAACGCATTTCATTAACTGACAGCAAGTTTTAATTAATTATTTAACAGAAGTTTAAGTCATCAATTTTCTGGTCGTCCTGCAAAGCAGTTAAAACTGAATTCATGTTGCTTGAAAGTTTTTAAAACATTATTACGGAATGCTTAATATTCGTGATGATATGTGTCCATCAGTAATCTTTTTGAAAGCAATAGGTTGGCTGGTTATGCTAAAATTTTCTAGATTAGATAATTATAAAAACTATCAAAGCTCTGGTCAAAATCCCTGTTGAATTCCTTGTCAAAATTTTTGTTAAATCCTTTTCTAAACCCTTTAAAATCCTTGTCAAAGCCATGTTAACTTGGTGGCTTTTTTGTGCCGGCTGGTGGCCAAGTCGTTAACACTCTTGATTGATAAGCAAGAGGTTCAGAGCTCACCGTACCACCTAACCAGTAGCACACTGTGTGCAGAAACAAACGTTAAACTTAGCTGTACGTCCTGTGAACCCTGTAATAATAATAAATCTGTCCCTCTAATAATCCTGTAGCTTAGATCACCAATGGAAATTGTTGATTATGCATATACTGATATAATATGGTCTCGATTACTATTAAACAGTACTCAATAGGGCTATTTGAACCTGATTTTATTGTTTATATGTAAGCTTGGATCACTTTAATAAACACCATTTAGTTGATATCTGCATGAAGTAAATTTTTGCTAGTGTTTCTTGTAATGAACATTCTGTGTTATATTTAGTTTAATAAGCATGGTTTAGTTGGCATCTGTATGAAGCATATTTACCTGTGTTTCTTTTAATTAACTAACTTTTGGTATTACATTATTTAGTCTGCTGGTATATGAAGACATTTCATTAATTGTTTTTCTAATTCTTGTTTAAATTATGTCTGAGGTAGTAAGCACTTGTTTAGCAGCTAACTGTTAGCTATTCTCGAGTTAAAATTGCACTTTACATTGAATTTTGCATCTAAAAATTTTGTATGTATTACTTGTATTTAAGTTAAAATATTTATATTAAAAATTATCGTTTAAGTTTTTGTTTTATAGAGAAAATTGTTTAAAGTGTCTTAGATGTGTAAGATTTCTGCTCAGGTCTAAGGAAATATGAGTATACTTCGATAGAATGGGCAGAGACATACTTAATACTTATATATAGACTGTTGCATAGAACAGCTTATTCTAATCCTATAGAACTCGAGCCCTTATAATGGAGAACGGATTGTTGCTGGTTGTAAACTTTTAGTTGTCTCTTTCAACGTTTCTTGATTCTTAAAAGAATATTAATGAAGCAATTTTTAATTTGTTTCTAAAATCTGAAGTAAAGTTTTTAAATATTGATCATGCTTCATATGGGTATTAAGATCAGCACAAGTATGGCTATTAAGCAGATCATAAAGTTTTATGTAAAGTTAGCAATTATCCAACGTTAATCTGCGGGGACACAAAAGAGCAAAGAACAATTAATGCAGCTGCTCGAGACGTCTTTAAAAGATCTAAACATTACTTAACCATGAAGAATGAAATCATGTTACTGTTGTAGTTTAGCAAACCTGTTCCAAATACTGTAACTTATGTTATTCTTGGATATATGCATTACTGAGTGATATAGTAAATTTGAGTATGACTATGGTATTAGTGTTAACTGTCATCTTTAAATGCATTTGGGAGAGAGAGAGAGAGAGAGAGAGATCTAAAGCAGGAATTCATAAAGAATTTGTAGCTGAGTGGATATGAAGTGCTGTGATTGGTTACGTCTAGGTATGGGACTCAGTGAAAGCCAGTAACCCAGATCTAAAGCTCTGGGAGATTGGTAAGATTATAGGTCAGATGTGGCGGGAACTGAGCGATGATGAGAAACAGGAATATCTTGATGAATACGATGCTGAGAAAGTAAGTTTTATCTTTTTTTCAGTTTAGTATCGTTTATTTAGTCATCACAGCACAGAATATACAAACAATAGGAACGTGCATATCACTTTACTCTTGTGTTGTTTTGTGTACTGGAGAGCTAAAGAAATATAAAATCAATGCAAATGCATTTTTGCGTATTACCCTGCTTATTTAACATTTTCTTCAATGCTGCATTTGTTCAATACTTCTAATACAAAGTACCTTAAAGTAGAGTAGCAAACAAACATTGAGCTATTTTTCTCTGACCACGTGTAAAACTAATTTTAATTGCTTTTTTGTGTAGGTTATGATTATTTCCTACATTTAATCGCCTTTTTCTTTCATCTGTGCGAATGAAGGATTCATATTCTTTCAGTGGTTCATAGTTATCAAGTGTATATTTGAAAATTTAACTACATATGGCATAAGTTTTTAAAAATCCTAATTGTTAGCCCGCTTTTCTGTTGGATAAAAATTTGCAACTGTGAAGTATGTAACAATTATACTTGTAAGCGATTTTGGTTTTATAATGGTACAGATGCATTCAAATGGTTGCTGACAGTTTTGAAGGATAATTGCCTTTTATACTGATGTATGTGATTTCATCAATTGAAAGTTAATTGTTGTGTTAATAGTTGCAGTACACGGAGGCACTAAAAGCCTATCACAATTCTCCTGCCTACCAATCTTGGCTCTCTGCCAAGGGCAAGAGTGATCTAGAAGCAGAATCTGAGGAACCGGAAAAAACCAGACGCTCCTCCGTAAGTAGATAAGTTTTGTTTAAATGTAACCATTGATGCTCGTTTAAACTTATCAGGTTTTGTAGTTCAGATTGTTTAGTTCCTCGCCCGAAGCTGCCAGTATAATCGGGACGAACAATAAATATGACTATCATGTATCAAAGTCGATCAGATTTTCTTTAAAATATTACGAAGTTTTGTAGCAATTTATGCAAAGATTTACTCAATTTAATTTTATTTAGTGAAATTAATATTTATTTAATAAAACAAAAAAGTATTTAGATTTTGACCCGTTTGCCGTGGGTCTTGGACTTGCACTGTTTTGATCTCGCTTTCTCTTGTTTTGTCTCTGAGTACTCAGTCATCATACTGTGTTGTTTCAGCGACTGTTTGTACAGAGTCTGCAAGAGACTTCCGTGACATTGCCTTATGGAGAGGAACCGGACGTTAAATTCTTATTGATTGATTTAAGCTATGATTACTTTCTGGTATACTAAAATGTAAATATTATATAGTAGTATTAATTTATCGAGTGGTTGTGATATTTGTAGAAAGCTCCGGCAGCCAGTTCTTCAGCCGCCATAGCTGAGGCAAAGTCAATCAACATGCAGCCATGTGAGGAGGATGACGGTTTGTAACAGTTCTGCTATTTTAATGGTTTAAGGTATAAATTCCTACTTCTCAATAATTTATACTCTAATTGATGGTGTCCTCTTTGAGACTGTCTATTTGTATCCTGGTTAAACCAGGATTCAAGGGAGGAGGATGATGATGATGATGATGATGGTGTCATCTTTAGAGATTCCACTAGAACATATTATAATTAGTAATTTTACCAAAATCTCTTCACTACTTCTGCTATGATTCTGGCTGGAGCCAGTGGCGAGGTCGGTAAGATACTCGACCGCAGATCAGTATGTGCTGGGTTCAAATCCTGGTCTCGCCCGTCACTGACATCGCTTTCGAGTGAGGAAACTGACGTTAACAATAGCTTTACCAGCTTTATAAATAATCGTTTTTGAAGGGTTAACTAGCAGATCGTTAACCTATTTTACACTTGTATTAATAAATATATAAATGTCTGTTTAGAATCTTCAATGTTACTATGGATGTGAATTTTGCAGATAACGATGATAGCTATTCCATCAAGCACGTTGCCGCTGCTAGATTTCACCGCAACCACTGCCTGATCAACGAGATCTTCAGCGACGCTGTTGTACCGGACGTACGTACAGTTATCAACGAGGGACGCATGGCAGTACTCAAGAGACAAGTACTCTCTCTCACCATGCATCAGGTACTTAAAGCATATTTGTCTATAGTAGGTACTCAAGAGACAAGTACTCTCTCTCACCATGCATCAGGTACTTAAAGGATATTTGTGTAAACTAAATTACTTGCTATCACTGGGGGTACCTGGTAGTTAGTATGTTGATATAGTTATCTATGGTAATTACTTTAATAATGTCATGTGCAATGCGCTGAGTACCTAGTATATTTATTTACAGTAAGTATTCAAGTACTCTCTCAGCTTGTCGCAGTTAATGATAGTCATGTTCTTTACATAAGGAAATTTTTTTTAGAAATTCGTGCATTCAAACATTTATGTTAGCATTGCATTATAGATACAAATAGAAGAAGAAATTAAATGTCAATGTAAATACTATAGAGAAGAAATTAAATGCCAAATATATATATACAAGAGAGACACTAATTGTAAAACATTAAAACATGGTTCACATCGAGTTGACAAGAAATTATATAAGTAACAGCTTTACGATACTTTAGTATACTATAGATATCTCAATATTCTAGTGGTTAGAGGCGTCAGGTAACGTCATAAAAATTTAAATGACCGATCCTGAGGTGAATTGAATTCGTACGGGTTCGATTCTCGGCTGCGCTGATCTGAGTGTAAAATCTCAGACATTCACAGGACTGGTTACACGTAATATGAACTGAATTGCCTAACGTTTCAAGCATGTGGTACTAATAGTCCTAGATATCAACGTGGTTGATCCTTTCAGTCTAGTGGGTGTTATTACTATTATTGTTATTATGAGAAGTTCCGTGTTGAGAAGTGCAGACTTTTGTCGTTGTTGTAGAAAAAGTTGGAAGGAGAGCTGGAGATCATAGAGCAGAAGCACACAGGCAAGAAAGTTCATTTCTCTGAGAGCAGCGAGAGATTCTACGAGGATCTCGCCAAGGTACTCACTGTCTACGACTCTACATGCTTTAAATGCTGCGTTTACTTTTTTACTTTTTACTTTTTTACTTTTTTACTTTTTTTACTTTTTTAGTTTACTGCATAATGGAAATATGAATAGAGATTGTGGATTGGGATGGTACATACTGTTGGGCTTATTCTGTTGCATCATTCTGATATCCGGCATGCACTTGTTCTTATAAGATTGTTCTGCAGTTGCTTGTCACTCGTGAATTGCCATTCAGCTACAGTATAATAGAAATTTCACTTTTAGTGACTAATGTGTAGTGTTAAAATTTTATTATAAATTCACACTGCACTTCTTTTAGGGCTTTTATGCTCGCATTGATTAACTTAAGCATGTAAAGCGTTTTTGAAATTGTGAACTTTAATTTTTGTTATTAGATAGCAAATACTCACACTGTTATGAATAACGATATTAGGAATGTTCAATTACTTTTAAATTTTAAATTGAGTTATTTAGAATTGCATTTCATTAGGTTACACACATGCATTGTGTTGCAGTGTTTACGTCGCATTGTTTTGGGTTGTTGTTGTTGTCAGTTGTGCAATGAGAAGCCACAAGTCACTGAGGATCAGTTCAGTGTGTTGATGTTGTTGTTGTTGTCAGTTGTGTAACGAGAAGCCACAAGTCACTGAGGATCAGTTCAGTGTGTTGTTGTTGTTGTTGTTGTAGTTGTTGTTGATGTTGTTGTTGTTGTCAGTTGTGCAATGAGAAGCCACAAGTGACTTCAGTTCAGTTCAGTGTGTTGTTGTTGTAGTTGTTGTTGTTGATGTTGTTGTTGTTGTCAGTTGTGCAATGAGAAGCCACAAGTCACTGAGGATCAGTTCAGTGTGTTGTTGTTGTTGTCAGTTGTGCAATGAGAAGCCACAAGTCTCGGAGGATCAGTTCAGTGTGATGGTGATGAAGGCTAAGGAGGAGCTGAGAGAAAAGCAGAGGCTGGCTCTGATTGGTCAGCATCATCAGCTGCCACAGCAGCAGCTGCAGCAGCTGCCTGGCTGCACTGCTGAGAAGCATGTAAGCAGCTGAGTCTTTCTTTGAACTTTCTTTAACTTACACCTGGTTTCATGAGAGTGAGTTAACATTGCAATTAATCTACAGATGTCGCTTAAATAAATCTATATTGTGCATGTCTAAAGCAAAAAGCATAAAGTTAAAGTTTAAGAAAATTAAAGTTAAATTTAAAAAAAGAAGCTAACGTTAAAGTTAAAACTTAAAGGTCAAAACAAAGTTTAACTTCTGCTTCTTTATCTTAAGCTTGCTAGTGAATGAATGTAAACTTGATTTGAACCCTGTGCTGCTGATCTGCAGTGACATGCCTATTCGATCGTGCTAAAGGCTTCGCCCGTGTTGTTATTAATAGGAAAAATTTGTGGTGTAAACTATTGTTATAGTGTAAACCGCTAGAAACTATTGCTGTGGTGTTAACTTTTGATCTTTTGTGATTAAATAATTTTTACATGAAAGTTGTTTAAATTTACACCACGTGCTTATATTACACTTAATCTGTTACCATTTTAATAAGATTTTTTACAGATTATTTTCTTCAGACTTCTTAGTTAAGACCTTTACAGATATCTTCATGTTGTCTCTATCATTCTAAGATATACTTGAAGCTGATTATCACATGAGGTGTTGCCACATTATTATTTAGTTAACATGGAATTGTTCACACTCCAATTATTTTGGATGGGGGTATCACTGAGCCTCCACTTTTCAAATTGAAGCCATGTAAAGTTAAGCTTTTTAGTTGTAAATAATTGCTAGTGTTTCATCCAGTTCTCTGCATAATGGACTAAACATATACTGTACTAATGTATCATTAGCAGAAGCTTAGATTGGCGATGATAATTGTCCTAGAGGCCATATTGACTAGCTAAATAGTACATATAAATATTTGAAAAGGCATCTTTTGCAGTAGAATTTAGAGGAAAAAAGCTAATGATAATGTCAGTTTCCTCACTCGAAAGCGATGTCAGTGACGGACGAGCCCAGGATTTGAACCCCTCACCATCTGATCTGCGGTTGAATATCTTTCCGACAACGCCAGTGGCTCCAGCCAGTGGCTCCAGCCAGTGAGATATGGCTGGAGCAGAGAGAGGAGTAGAGAGAGATATGGAGGTAGACTGTGCATGAATATATTCCATGAGCCTGCCATGTAGCAGAACTTTAAGGAGTTGAAACTTTAATGTATCAAAGAGCTACTGCTAATGCTGTGGTATAAATACGAAGCTACAGGTGATGCTGCATTATTGTAAGGCGCTACTGCTAATGCTGCAGTATTTTAAGGCGCTACCGCTAATGCTGCGGTATTTTAAGGTGCTACTGCTCATGCTGCAGTATTTTGAGGAGCTACCGCTAATGCTGCAGTATGTTAAGGCTAGTGCTAATGTTGCAGTATTTTAAGGCTACTGCTAATGCTGCCGTAGTTTAAGAAGCTACCGGTAATGCTGCAGTATTTTAAGGAGCTACCGCTAATGCTGCAGTATTTTAAGGAGCTACCGGTAATGCTGCAGTATTTTAAGAAGCTACCGCTAATGCTGCAGTATTTTAAGAAGCTACCGCTAATGCTGCTGTATTTTAAGGAGCTACCGCTAATGCTGCTGTGTTTGTTCACTACAGGTTGCAGGTGATGTTCGAAGTGATGATTCTGTTGAACAGAAAGAAGTGAATGGTGAGATGAAAACGATGGAGGGTAGAACGACAGATGAAGTGCAGCCTATGGAGACAGAGTCTGATAATAAATCACTAGAGGTTGCTTAATTATTTTCTACTCTTATCTTTTACTAATCTATGTATTTAGAGTCTGATAATAAATCACTAGAGGTTGTTTAATCATTTTCTACTCTATCTTTTACTAATGTATGTATTTAGAGTATGATAATAAATCACCAGCGGTTGTTTAATCATTTCTCTCTTTTTCTGTGAGTAATCACTGCTTTTAAATGGAGTTACAGGAGATATGAAAGAGAAAGACCTGTATTCCTCAACTCAAATTTTTAATTTGTTTATAGTGCAGTGACTATAACTCCATTTCATCGTCCTCAAAGTGTGAATTTAAAGATCTTCAGCCATACTCGTTTCAACAGCAACTCTTAACACATCCAACTGTTAAGTGTTATCTAAACAATGGTTAAATGAAAGCAACATACACTAAAAGAAGATTTCATCGTCAGATGATAGATTCGTGAAGTTTCTGGTGTCTCTTGCTGTACATTCACGCTGATCCATTCATATATCTTATGTCACCAATGACGAGTCCATCATGTGCAGGTTTATTAATCCTTATAAACATGTGATGTAGTTAATACAATAATGTATATACGATGATAATAAAAAAGTAATTGATATACATTGTAGAGGGAAGAAATAGTAATTGTTCTGTTTTTCTATGATCTGAGTTTGTCAATTTAAGTCTTTTGTATGATCCATGAATATTTTTAAGACAGTTAAATCTGTATATCTACTTCATGTGTGTGATGTGTTTCAGAATGATCAAACAGATTCTGTTAACGGTTCAACTGTTGAAGATTCTGCTAACAGTACTGCTGCTGATGAAGAGACGACCAACTCTGGTATGGATGTTTTTATTGGTTAATTTTTATTTTTATTTTTTAATATTTTTATGTTAGATGTATGTAGTATTAAATATACCTGTGTTGTGTCTTGGGTGTTGAAGATTTATCCTGCCATAGACTGCATGTGTCGTAAAATGCGACAAAGCACTAAGATCCAAACCAACGACAGAGGCTCCAGGAATTGCTATAAAATGTTCTAAAATGAATGG
Organism: Enchytraeus crypticus; assembly: GCA_905160935.1. Classification (NCBI taxonomy): domain Eukaryota; kingdom Metazoa; phylum Annelida; class Clitellata; order Enchytraeida; family Enchytraeidae; genus Enchytraeus; species Enchytraeus crypticus. The sequence goes on along the minus strand of CAJHZI010000503.1, from coordinate 1,922,132 downwards.
AAAATAAGATCTATTCGTATTCCGACCCTATTTAAATTGAGATTCAAAGGAAGGTGATGATGATGAAGAGATATATGTAGTAATTCTTGTTAATCTTTCAGTCTATGTAAAATAATTAATCAGTCTATATAAAAGCTGTTTATGTAAACTAGCTATCATTGTTATGTAGAATTAGTTACTAAGAATAATTAATTAGGAATTTATTCTATAAATTGATCTATTTCTTACTAGGATGATGTCACTGACGCTTTGCTCTGCATTTTAGAGAATTATTTCAAGTATTTATCACCTATAATAGTCAAATGAAAAAACTGACAGTATGATTTTAATTAATGTTGCAATATTGGTTGTAACTTTTTGCCGAAAGAGTTCTGATTGCATTTTACTCGTTTGGTTTCTATATTTAAGTAATTATATTGTATTGTGCTATCAGAGGGAGCTTCACCGGGAACCAATGACTCCATTACGTCTAAGCCAAGTAAGAAATCTGAGGATAATGCGGAACAACCTGACTCTGGAAAAACTTCCGAAGCAACTGATACCACGACAAAGGCTAAGAACTTGGAAAAGTCAACAGTCGAAGGAAAAGGATCTGAAGTTAGCGTGTCAACTGGAAGTAAGAGGAAGAATGAGACGGAAGATACGATGCCATCCAAACATTCAAAGATCTCAAGCTCTACTGAAGCTGTCGACAAAGTTAAATCCTCTGATGCCAAGGACAGTCAATCAGGGAAAAAGTGAACTGAAATAGTTCTATAGAAATATTGTATAAAATTGTCCGTAAGTTTTTAGTAAATGGGTTAACTTTACTAGCGATATTCTGAAGGCGGTTGCTTCGTTGAGCAGTTAAAACTGAATCTGATTTTAATGGATAGGTGATGAAACAGACTGATGTAGTTCTCTGTAGTGAATGTATGTGATGTTGTATTCTTTGAATTTTTCAAATACTAATGGCCATATTTAAGGAATAGATAAACCGCGGTTTAGAAGTTCAACCATTTAAACCACGGACAGTCGCAATTTAGTATTGTATAATTAATCTTATTCCACGGATTAGTAGCTGTACCTCTAATAGTAGCTGTATCTCTTATACTAGCTGTACATCTCAGTACAGCGTAGCCCGTGGTTTAGTTATTCCACAGTTTAAGGATTAAAAATTCTAGTTTTGTTTATATGAAATGTGCTGATTGATGGATTGGCCTGAACGACAGAGCTGTCATTGGCCGAACGATGTAAATTTGGTGACTGACATTGAAGTTAATTATTTATTTATCTAGCATGTGTGCTAATCCAGGTAGCTGCTTCACTGGTAAGGCAACTTAGCGTAGACAGACCACCCGGCTGGCAGGTTAGAGGGCACTCCTCAACGGTATGTTTCATGGTTTGACATTGGCAGAAGTCACAAAGTAGTGAATCATGAATACCCCAGCCAAACTCAATTTCTCTGCATCTATAATGGAACTTATGGAAACGATTCAGATGAAACCAACTTCCTCTACGGAGATTCATTTCTGAAAGCACTTGAGACAGGTCCTGAACCAGATGATGGTTTCTGTTATCAGCAGCTCCCAAACTGACTGGAGCTAGTGGCGAAGTCGGTAAGACACTCGACCGTAGATCAATAGGTGCGGGTTCAAATCCTGGGCTCTCCTGTCACTGACATTGCTTTCGACTGAGGAAACTGACGTTAATCTTGGCTTTACCAGCTTTACTTTACCAAACATGATACCGATATTTGAGCCACTTCAAAGGAAGACTTGACAAATCTCGTGATAGAGGAAGGTCTTGATTCTCATGGATCCACTTCAGTTGTTAGAACGTTATCTCTTTACCGAGAATATGTGGCCGTCATAAGTTACATAGAACCTGGAGCCATGGTGCTAAGTTGGTTTGTTCTAGAAATCATACATATTGAGTTGCTGAGACGTACATCGATGAGTTTTGTATGAGGCAAGCGTTCCCAAGATGCACAGTATTCATTGTACTATTGAACTGTGCTATTCTGTTGCTTTAATTAATAGCCACACCGCACATTTTCTTAATTTAATGTCAAAATTTTTATTCCGTCGTTTAGCTCTATTCCGAGGTCTAAGTATTCGCATACCATAAATCTTGGTCTCGTCACATATTGTTTATTTCTATATGTGTTTTATATAAATTATAAAGCAAGTCTTGTGTTCATTTCATTCTGCTGTGTTATAATTTTACTGGCTTTGCTTATAATATAGTCATTTTATTTTTTATATCTTACTTTACGAAATTCACGAATAAATGTATTACGAGGATAAACGATAACATTTGAATAGAGTAAGGCTTATTATTTTTAAAATAGATTTTAATTGTAAATATCAGTTGTAATTAATGCAAAACTTAAAACAATATATCAGATGTTAGCAAGTATATTAGATAGCAAGTTGAAAAGTGCTGGTAGCAGCATAGAATTCTAGAACTTCAGCAGAAGAGCGTACCATTGAAATTTCAAGTAAATTTTATTTGGCATTTGTAGTAGCCTAGTAGGCGCTTCATTGAAGTTTACTAGGCTAAAATTTTCGCCTTGATAAAATAATTAAGACTGCACAGTATTCAGTCTGTGTCAAGTTCATCACTATGATTGGCTTTTTGTGATAGTTAAGAAGCACATTTCTGTGTCGAGTTAATTCACTATCATAGACCTATTTTTATTTACCGAATAACAAATTTTTTATACTCTGATTTCATTGGCTATTTGTAGAGATGCGTGTAATGAGAGTCCTAGATTTGACTCTAATAGTCACTGATCGCATATAATTTTATATAGTGTTGTGTCCGAGTTTCTGAAAAATAGACATGTAACTGCAGAGTGCGCATGTAATAAGCGATAAAGTATTAAGATCCAACCCAATGTTTGAAAATGCATTCGGTTGTTGAGCGCTAGGCTCCGGAAATTGTTCCAAAATTTTCTAATCCCCCTCATAGTTAGACTGAAATTTAAAGGAATATGATGAGGATGATGATAAAGATATTGATTATGACTCTTTGATCAGATATATAGACAACTCTGGACAATTTCTTGCACAGTATGTCTACTGTTCAATATCCATGGTCAACATCAAGAACAAAGTGAACAATAAGAGCGATATGAATGATAGCATCGAATATTATGGATCTAATTCCAATCCGACGAGCCAAAAGGTTCAAAAATGGTGAAAATATACATGAATAATATTATCAGTCTCAAACAAGCAGTTGTGCTTTCTGACCTAGTGTCGTTATGTTATATGTTATGTTATATCGTTATATGAGATCTATGGAGGCAGTAAAAAACCCAATAAGCACAGAAATTTATCATCAATAAATTTTATCTATTTAAACATGAAGTTTCTACATTAAATCTAATTTTATACTTACAACGAATAAATTCTGACAAATTTCAAGCAATTTATAATATTATACTATTATTGAGATTTTGTGATGCACTTGGTAAACGCTTAAGTATTTCGTAAATATTTACTCTTATATAGAAACAATTATATCGCGATATGTTTGTAATCTTAACCTAATTAAAAATTTGACCTAGTTAAAGTACTGTAACTTGAGTCCGGTTCAATTATAAGAAAATTGTATTTTTATACTCAAACTATACTTTTCTACCTATATTCAAACACACGAGCGAAAAATATTAAAATTAGAAATCGATCTCAAGAAATAGAAATGGCGAGATTTAATCTTTGCTTACTTTTAAAATATATTAATTTTAGTAGTTGGCAGATTTCTATTCTTTATTGTAAATTAGGCAAATACTTGATGACAGTTTCATTTATAAACCTTTCTACCTAGTTTTGCTGTGCAATTATCTATACATACGCAGCATTGCTTTCTACGATGCCTAAAGTTTGCGAAAGCGAAAGAACAGAAGGTGCAAAACCAGATTTAAAAAACAAAGAGGATTGGATCCAAGCTCTCCTATTTCCAGTAGAAAATTTTGTTATGGAATTTGAGCGCGTAATTATTTGGGATCGACCTCTGGTCAGTGGGCTGATTTTCCTGACTGTTAACGTTTTGTTTTGGTATGTTATAATATTTCAAGATATGTTACTTTTTATTGTTGGATCAAACTATGTATAGAACAAATTATAGAAACAATGCAGATATAATCTGTATCATATTCAGTATTATGTTTATATGATTTTATCAATGAGTTATATTTATATGATTTTATCAATGAGTTATATTTATATGATTTTATCAATGAGTTATGTTTATATTATTTTATCAATGAGTTCCCAGTAATTAATGCTTCATAACTTGAATAAAAGCTTACCGAAGCCCTGTCTAAATTTTAGTAAGAAACTAGGACTTTATTTTTGGTAGGCCTACATGAGAAATGCACACCTTAATAAGCAAATTTATTAATTGCTTTTACTTCCATGGTTCGCTTATAAAGAACTATTGAAGCTCTCTTTACATACTGAATGTAAAATTGTTTTATTTAGCATTGTAGAGTTTCTTGAGAAAACGATCTTTTGATATTTTTTCTAATCTCTTTCATGATTAATCATGTCTTTTGCTGTTGATAACCCAATGGATAGCAAGCTTTGCTTATGATTAACCAGCCTCCTCAAGGCCTTCAGTACTTTAGTTGTTGAGTGACCTGGGCTTTGAACTCTGGCCTCTTGCTTCAGATGAACACTTTGACCGTTACGCAATGTTCCCTACCCAATTTATGAATTCATTTATATGGTTATCTTATCCATTATTTGTTCTCTGGTTATCTTATCCATTATTTGTTCTCAAATACTAAGGTTGACGATCTCAAGTCATTTGCTGACTCTGATTGGTATTCTTGGATTTCTCGCGGTGGCCATTGAAGGTTTACTGCGTTATATTGGACCTTATAGAAAAGGTTTGTCACCTCTTTCTTAAATTATAATTCAAATTTCTTCGAGAAAATGTAAAGAATAAGGCATTATTGAAAGTAATATATATTAGCATATATGATCAGTCCAGTATGTGCTGATTGCTTAACTTTTAATTGTCAAGTTATTTCACTATTAAACTTATTATACGAGTTCAAATCCTGGGCTCGCCCGTCACTGACATCGCTTTCGAGTGAGGAAACTGACGTTAACCTTAGCTTTACCAGCTTTTTTAATGCAGGCAAAACTAAGTAAAATATATTTATTTAATTTGTTTATTGTTATCAGATATTAAATTCAATTCATTGTTTGCTTCAACTTGTTTGGTTTATTATTAGGTTAGGAGTTATTGTTGTTATAGAAAAATATTTTTATATTTTAAAATTATGTCTGATTCTGCACTGCTATAATGCTGTAGGAGACGGCGTGGCTGTGATTTGAATTCTTGACTTTTGAACTCTTGTTAATTGACCTTAGCGAGTAACATGTTAGTAGTTTTTTCAGTTATTAAGTCTGTAAATGATTTGATTTTTTACATCTAGACTTTGCTGTTATCTGCAGGTTGTGTTCCAAAAGGCACTGATGGGTATGATTTAGATTCATATTATTGACTATTATATTAGATTATATTATAATATAATTGGTTTATTTGACAATTTTTGTTCAGCATAGGGTCGAAGAAGCTAGTCTATGCATAGTTTGAAAACTGAGCAGACTAGTGTGCTACATTAATTATAATTTTGCTTGTAAAAAACATCAATGAATTAATTATTTGAGCTAACAGCTCAGTATACAGCTTATAATATGTTTAACTAGAAGTAGGATAACAACACTATTTAACTAATAGTAAACAACTTGACATGCTATAAAATTGAAAATATCTAAGATTTCTTTAAGAAGTTAATTGCTTAAAGCTGTCTTGAAATCTCTTATTAAATTGAAGAATTTTAAATTATATTCAATAATATTTGAATGTAAAAAGGCTAATGTTGACGTCAGTTTCCTCACTCGAAAGCGATGTCAGTCACGGGTGAGCCTAGGATTTGAACCCGCACATACTGATCTGCGGTCGAATATCTTACTGACATCGTCACTGGCTCCAGCCGATTTAGTTTGAGCATATTAATTGTATTTTGATTTACTTCTCTAAAGTTTAGATTGTCTTTTCACGAGATATTTTTTCTCTTAATGTCCTATTTAATAAATGAAGCTCCTCTTTTTATTATTAGCAGTTTAACATTTCAATCTGCGACTTATTGAAAACTGAGTTCACAGTCTGTCCTTACATGATTGTGGAATTGAAAGAATATTTTGCCATTGAAATTTTTACTGATATGGGCTAGCTACATTGATTTGTGAAACTACTGTACATAGTGTAAAAGTATTTAATTTGTTTGTTTTATAACATTATCTTCTGTTTAGCATGCCATATATTTCCCTGTTCGGGGTAGACACTGAGGAGGCTAGATAGGAAATGGAACATTAAGCTCGGCTATCCATTAGCCTGACACCACCAAGTGTACACGACTAGGTTTTTATTCAAAATCTCGAAAGGCAAAATCCATCTCCTATGCGCAGTCTCTAACTCGCAACCTCTTGTTCAAGAGACAAGCTCTCTACCACTGCGCCATGAGGCACTCCAACTTTTTGTCTTCAAGTTTTATAACTTGGAGACGATTGCCCTTTAGTTAACTTGATAAAGGAGGCTTTTCAAGGCAACAGGAAAGATGTGAGCGATTTTGTAACATGCCAATTTATTATTTATAATCAGAAGCGAAAGATTCAAGAAGTGTAGAAAAAGTGACTGTTGTAGAATTATCTTATTTCTTTTTTTATCTGAGATGAAATAATTGCTATTCTTATTATTGTTATTATTATTATTATTACTGTTATTTTTATTATTATTACTATTATTATTTCTCTTCTTATTTTTTTAATACTTTAACATTTTTTCTGATTTATTTTTAGATGGACTAAATTACACCCGAATTTGATGAGCATTCGTGAGATTTCAGCGAATGTGGCTAAATCGTGGCAAACTGTCGAAAATAAAGTTGAGTCAACTATTGAGCTGAGACGTCACAATAGACCCAAGGTTAATACTGCAACATGTCTTAATTTCTACAGTCGCTTTACTGTCATCATCATAATAATCCTCATCTTCTCTTGAATTCCAGTTTAACTAGGGTTGGGATACGAATAGACTGTCTCAAATCCTCTCTGTCCTACATCATATCATCTTTCAGTCAATCCCTTATTTGGCACTTTTCCATTTTTCCATTCGTTTAAATTTTTGTAGCAATTTCTAGAGCCTAGGCGCCCACCAACCGAATGCCCTTTCTGACATTGGTGTGGATCTTAGTGCTTTATTCGCCTTTTACGACTCGTGCAGTCACCAGTTGGTCAATGCCGCAAACAATCCGGACACAACAAGGGAAACAGTCGCTTTACTGTAAAGTTTTAAAATATTAGCGTTATATAGCGTTGTCTGTTAGCATTAATGATAGCGATTTAGATCTGTATTTATTAAAGCAGTAAAACTTTGAAGTAATACTAATTTATTTCAGAGTTAAAAATTATTCAAAGTTTGAAATTAGGATGTTAAATTGTAAGTTTTAAGGATGATGCTTTTATACTTTTATAGTACTGTTGCATAGTAGGTAATTTTGATGACTTTCTATCAGGGAAGATTGAACGTCCAGTTCCTCAGATATAGTTCCTCAGGCGACGTCGGAGATATCTTATTTTTATTCTGAAATTAAATGACTTGATAGAATTTACTTCAGATAATACAAAATGTTGCAAATGTAGAAGGGTTGACTTTTAGACCGTGCATAGACTAGATTGTAATTGTTTATGTTTTCCTCATATTTCAGTTCTTTGTATCCAGTATCCTGATTCTCGCAATGCTGGCTCTGTTGGGGACGTGCGTGTCTGGTCGAGTTATGATTTATTGTGCGAGTGAGTGATTTTCAAGTATATCCCGTTTTTTGCCTTTAGATAAAGCTAAATCTAATGTTAACGTCAGTTTCCTCACTCGAAAGCGATGTCAGTGATGTGCGAGTCCAAGATTTGAACCCCACACCTACTGATCCGCGGTCGAGTATCTTACCGACTTCGCCACTGGATCCAGCCAGTAGATATAGATTTACTGCATTTAGTACGAACATTTGACTACATCTCTACCTGCGGAATAATCAGCTTGTCGTTTGTTGGTAGCTGGACAATAATTAAGCAATAGACAGTAATTCTCTAGTGTTCTGCCTATTTGGCAGGTTCAAGATACATATTCATACTCAGGGTTGATCTTTGCTCTTCATAAAGAGCAATTCATTGATCAACAAGTTAACTCTTCGTAAAATAATAATAATAATATGTCCAATCCATCTATGCCTCATATAGCCTATAGCTTATAAGTGAAAATATGGCTTCCAAGGTAGTTTCCCATAGCCTTACTAAGTTATTGCTTAGTGGCCTCATACGACAGGTGTGTTTAACGTTTGATCCATTCTTCAGTGTCCCTGACATAACACGTAAACGATAACAAAATCACGCTATATTTGTATATACCTTGACTCTGCACTATAGAAATTATCGTAACCTATCTCTTTGACTTTTGGTTTCACACTTATTTTGTTGTCATGGACGACATTGTATCTCTAATTGTTGTTGATGTTGTTGTACAATTGTTGTCTGTGTAGTGAATGGCATACTGACCTGGCCTGCTTTGTCCTATCACAACATCTTCAGTAGAATCAATGCATCTGTCAGTCACACAGTGGAGCCCAAGACTGAGAAAAAACTGACAGGAAATGAAAAGCCACGCAAGAAAAGTTAGTTTCTTTTGCGATTAGGATTTTTCATTTATTAAAACTATGAAGGAAAAGTTAGTTTCTTTTGTGATTACGTTTTTTTATTTACTAAAACTATGCAGGAAAAGTTAGTTTCTTTTGTGATTGATTACTTTTTAAAATGTATTAAAACTATGCAGGAAAAGTTAAATACTAAAGTAGTCCATTATTTTCTTCATTAATTAACTCTCACTGGCTCGTTAAATATTACGCAAATGGTACAAACCGTAAAAAACTGCGAACCTTGAAATTAATATTTATCATCAGTAGAATTACGACTCTAGTGACTGTTATTTGCAGTAGAATCGAAACGATTGAAATAGATATGAGTTAAAACTCTTATAGTTTCTGATGTCTGGACTGCTGCCAGTATGTCTAATATATTTTAATTGAAGGGATATTGCAAATAGTTATTGAGCGATAGTTTTTAAACGCTGCCTCTATTATTTAGAAGATGAAATGGAAGTTGATGAAGAAGATGAGGAACTCAAAGAATTTATGCCTATTCGACAAGGTACGAGGAAGAAAAATCCCAGTCATCGCAAGTCTCAGGGCTCTGACACTCAGCCACTGTCTTCACTCGGACACTTGGATTTGTCTCTTCAACACAGCGATGATGGTTTGATGAGTTTTGTTACATGAAAACGACGTTTTGTATATACATGTTTATACAGAGTTGTCAAAATGTTGTACAGAAATTAAATTTAACCAAACTTTGGAACGATTTCAATAATATGCTTACAATTTTCAACCTTAATAGGCAAATCCAATTTCACATAACAAGCTAAAATGTCAGAGCATTTTTTAAACAGTTGTCGGAGTTACTAGCCTGCTTTTGAACGTACGCATCAATTTCACTTTATAACAACAACATCAATGCTGATAACCCTCTAGCATGGAGGCATGATAACAAAAAGCTAACAGAACAATAAAGTCTGGTTGTCAGACCGAAGAAAGAACATCATTGACCAACGTTTGCTCTATCCTCGTGCTGAGTTTTAACGCCATATAATGATATCAGCCGGGATGAGCTACAGCGGTAAAGAAGAGTTGAATTGTGTTGAAGACAAGATATCAATCAATAAATGAGTCAGTAAGAGTTTAACGTCCGGTTCCTCGCCATAAGGCACTGGCGCCAAAGCACCACACGATGACGACTGATTACACAGAGACCACAATAAGTCAACTATAGAAACTTCTACCATTGTTTCTTAATGATATTACTGCATAATTACTACTTTTCAGAAGTTTCTTCTCTGAATATTTATGCTAGAAATACAAAAATACACCTTATATTTACTTTATTATATTTTTGAATATAGAGAACGCTGAATTAATATTTAGAACGCAACTAACTATTCATTTTCAAAATTTCCTGTCGCCTAAATGTATTAAATCTCTGTTTAACGTTAAACTCAATGTGTTTTTGATTGTGCAAAATAATTCTACAATGAGATTTTTGCCTATTGAAGCTAAAATTTTGCATTTTCAAACAAGTAAATTTTACTAGACTAAAACAATCGTTTACGTTTTCTTCTTATGAAAAACAGAAGCTTATGAAACAGAAGAAAGTGAAGTGTATGACGGAGAGATCAAAAACAGATAGTGAAAAATTTGACAGTTTAAATAATTAAGTGCCATAAATAAGTGGTACCCTGATTGAATTGGGTTTCGAGGGAAGATGATGATGATGATGATGATGATGATGATGGTGATGGGTGATGGTGATGGTTATGGTGATGATGATGATGATGATGATTACGAAATAAGTGGTAGACTAATAATGTTTAGGGCATTAGTAATACTTTTCCATTTGTTTCAATTTCAATGGGAAAGTCTCAAATAGGGGATTGACTGATGATCTGGTGTTGGACAGGGAGGACTGGAGAAAGTCTATTCGTATCCCGACCCTGGTTAAACTGGGATTTAAGGGAAGATGATGACTATTATTATTATTAATACTTTAGGTTATTAGATAGAGCTCAGTTGTGCTCTTTCTGACGGCCGTTTTATTTGTATTCTGTCTCGTTGTATGCGCTTTGTGTATATTTTGATTCAGTTACAAATAAATGATTATGGTTCTCTCTCTTCTCTCTCTCTTATTAAGTGGGCGCTGTTATTTCTGTTTAGATTTGCTTTCTTCCTTCACACGAGATCTTGGACTGGAGATGCCGTCCATCGATTCTAATCTAGATTCCCTGGCGCCATTCGAGCCTCAGCAGCAGGAAATGCCGTCATTCGATCAGCTGGACAGCAGCTTGCTCTCACGTGGAAACAAATCCTATCTCTCAGCTGATTTCCAGCCAGATACTGAGGATGACGATGATTTGACTGATTCAGACAAATCTCTGACGAATTCCAGTCAAGATCTCAGCATTAGTGACGTCACTGGAAATGATATGGCCTCATTGATAGGTCACGTGATATCTCAAGGTGGTTCAACACTGGCTAGCGCTGTAGCGGCGTCAGCCCCTGTGTTAGGCTCCGCCTTTACTGCTGCTGCAGCTTCTGCCCCTGCTGTTGGCTCTGCCCTAACGTCAGCTGCGGTGCGAATCGGCAACATGGCGGCGGCGGTGAGAGATTCAGCTGTGTCAGCAGTGGGCGCCACGAAACAGATTGCTGAAGGGACCAGCAGCGACGGGCTGAGTGAGGAACTGAAGAGCTGTGATGTTGAGAACGATTTTGTGCTCGTAGGTAAAAAGGAACTGAAGGATGAATAAAGATAGAGCGGTTGCTGTAGCCTGCAAGATGTATATAATCTAGATGTATCTCAATCATCATCATCATTTTCCCTTAAATCCTAGTTTAACCAGGGTCGGGATACGAATAAACTTTCTCCAGTCGTCCCTGTCCCACACCATATCATCAGATAGAAATAATTATCTCGATAGTCAGAAGTAATTTATAGTCATTCCGCATGTTCTGCGTGTAGGTTACAGAGGTGAACAGTTTTTCCTTTAGAGGAAATAGTCTAGTGAAAGGAATCATGGGTATGGGTGTAGTGGATTGGAAGAGAGGCAGGGAAGGTCTGGGGTGACGGAGTAGAGTGGAAGAGTTTGTCCACTTGATCACGAGACGGACCGTTATAATAATAATAATAAAGGTTTAACGTCCGATTCCTCATCCAGGGATGATGTCAGCGACGTCCCCAACAGCACACATCACTACAGATCAATTCACCCAGACCAATCTGCAAAAGAAAAGTGCTGTGGAGAAAGAAGGTCCTAAACGAAAGCGTTATGTTACCGGGCTTTTCATGGTTTTAAAAGAGTCTGATATTGTATCGATAAGAAGAATCAGAGATAAAGAATTAAAGATGATGCATTCAGATATAAAGTTTTCTGTAAATCACCAGGGTTATATATCATCGTATATTATATTTGTTAGATTCATCGTTTATTTTAAACGATTGTACGAGTACTATCGTATGTACGATTGAATATCTTATATATTTTTAGATTGATATGATACGATGAATATCTTATTACTATTATTATAAATAATTCTATATACAGTAGTAATAAATATATTATTATTATTATTATAAATATATTATTATTCTAATAAATATATTATTATTAAAATATATTATTATTATAAATATATGCTTGCGACTATAGGCCTACCAGACATCAGGAGGAGAAAACATACGTTAAATCTTCATCGTATTATATTGCATCGCTCAACTATTTTCTTCAAGTATTTTCATGAATTCAAATTTGTTGCTGTTGTTGTTGTCTATTATGTTTAACCTGGTTTGTGTTCACTTTTCTGTCCATTGTCTGCTTGAGGCAGATCACCTGATGTGAAGTGTAACAGGCAGTGCGTGACGTATAGGCATGTGTCACAGACTATATTGAATTTTTTTCCATTAAATAAGTCCAACTGTCACTACGTTTGCCATCTAGATTAATTGCTAGCTTACTTTTCTGCAAAATCAAATGAACCATTCAATTATTCGATTTACAGTGATTCAATTGTAAAGTACCATACATGTTCAGTTATCACTCTTGCATTTCTTTAAATGGCAGAGCTAAGTCTTATATTCCTGCTCCAACCATACTTTACTTCCGATAAGAAGCACTCGATTGATCGACAAATTGATTTATTTCAATATTGTTTCATTACATATAGCTACTCTCTCTCTACAAACTCATAGTGTACTCAAATTAGAGAAAGTATAGTAGTTCAACTTACGAGATAAAAAATAGAGAATCTTTGGGCTTTATAATTGATTTATAAAGCATCTATATTTTAATAGTCCTAAATTTCTATGAGACTCTCTAAGAGCAACTTTTTGAGTTTATGATTGAGTTTATTTAACTATAATTGCAAAAACTTTCAGATTCACGGCATGCTGAGATCCATATAATTTATCTTTTATTGCACAATTAAGCTTTAAGGACGGATCTAAGGCACTTCCTTTTCGTCTTCACCGCTAACAAAAAGTCAAAAGTGTAATATCTAAAGGCGTAAACAGATTAATTTAGCAAATGCAGCAGTTGTGCAGTCATATAGTTTTATAGTAGAAGAACATATTTACTTAACACAGAGTCTGCAGCACCAAACAACAAAAACACGTGCATACCTGTATATAAAATTGATCTAGAAAAGCTCAGCAATAAGACAAGCATGCACAAATTGGTACGAATACATCAAATCTTGACATATACAATTACAACATTTTGTGTAGTTTTTTCTACTATTATAAGTAGTTGTCATATAATCCACTGCGCCGATTTGGACAACATCGCCATAAAGTATTAACTCGTGTCGACCCCGAATAGGGATATGGCACGCTAAAAGGAAGTTTAAAAAAAATTAAAATGTTAGCGCGCAACCTCCACGCGAGCATAGGTTCAACGCATGTCACAAACATAGACTTTACAATTATACACAAACAGCATCGGCGCATGAACGGAGATAAAGGCCACAAGTGGCACTTACATATTCCGAATTTAAAAGCAGAAGGAAGTAATCATATTAAAATATACACAAAGGTACATTTAGCAAGTTCAAATATTAAAATGATTAGGATATTGCACAATTGAACATCATAAACGTGAAAATACAGGCACTTAATTTAAGTTAAACAGATTACTTTACACACAGTTGTCATAAATGGCAATATTAAAATAGTGATGAGTACATCATTAATTAACAACTTAATCTCGTCATAAAGATTAAGCAAGTAGTTTATTAACCACACCTGAAATTATGACATGTAGGCCTACATGTAGACAGCACTCTCTGATCTTTTTGCATCATTTTCCATTAACTATAGCTTATCTGCGCTTGTTGTCTCATTGAAACAAATGCAGTTTTAAGTGGACTAATTCTCAGAATTTTACAACCTGAATGGAATTATGGTAAAATAATAATAGTAGAATAACAGTTTTTTAATTGCACATAAAAAACATAAAGTGCAATAAAAAATCTTCAGTTAAAATGGTTAAATTCGTCCAATTTAACTATAGATTACAATTGCAAGAATGGATTTGACATTCTGCAAGGCGTTAGAAGTAAAAAAGTTACAACGGTTAGTCATCATAATTTAAAAATAACCAAACGTTGATTTAGACTAATTTAAGTAGAAGTTTAAAATTATGAGTAGGCCTACATGACTTAATACTGCAATAAATCGGTGAACGTTTGTACAGAATAACACAATCTGTAAAACAATAAAAGTAAACGGTAGCTACAGGTAATAATTAATTAATAATTATACATAACTTCACCATTAACCTATTGGACATGGTCCTACACAATTAGGCCTATAAAAACTTTAATTAGGCATAGGATAGGTAAAATGGCATTAAAGTTTGACAACACCTAACGATATAGCAACCACAGCGACGAAGCGACAAGAAGCAAATAACTATAGGCAAGTATAGTAAAACATTTGGGTACTTCACAAGTCACATAGTTTATCAGATAGTTATAAAAGATACTTTAAAATATTGTACATGTAATATATTTGCTAAGTTACTAGCAAAACGTTAAGCAAAATATACACACTGATATGCTTGAAATGCATCAGATAGATAGTAGGTCTAATTCTCAGTTAAAAACTTAGTAACGGAAGCACTGTAAAATCCTTGAAATATTTTCGACTACGTTAATTTCAGAAATTATTGCAAAATTTGCCTAACATTAAAAAAATTTAAAGGCCAACCATGCGGTAAATGATACCATTTCTCAATTTAGAACTTGGTCAAGACTGCTGTTCAAATTTAGGCAAGTTGTTTAGATTACGTACAGTAGAAGTTGCTTCGACCTAGATTCGATGAAATTTAATTCATTAGAGTCTAATTGATGAATCACAAAATTAAATGAATAAAAACAAGTAATTGTTAATATACGTTTCAAACAATATTAAAACATTACATTTCTGCCAGTATTAAAAACATAATCTGCATTAGCCTCTCAGTATATTATACAGAATATCGACAGATAATAATAGACGCCACACTAACAATTGAATACAAAAAGAATAATTTTGAATACGAACATTTCACAGTTATCTATCCAGCCAGCTGGTACATGAAAACAACGCAAATTTACACAACACAGTTTGATGTAGCTTAGTAATTTATGTTTCCAAACAATATTTGGAGCTAAATTGCCTAAAAGTGAGGCAATCATTACTTTACTCTAAATTATTTAACATTTTATCGCAATCTCAAAATGTTTTAACTTTTTTACATTTGCGGTTAGATTTGCAAAATCAACTCGGTCATAATCTGCATCGCTTTATGTTTTTGAAAATCACCCTAGTAAAAGTAAACAAATTAATAGTTGTCATAATAAGGCATATTCCACACCTATCAAGACATAAATCGCTTACCTAATGCTACTCTTAGCAGAAACAGTAAATACAGCAACCCATTGCATTTCGCGCACAAATTGATTAGGCCTATTCTAGAAAAGGTTAACATATTTTGCATTCAAAACCTTAAAAGGCATGCCAATATTCATACAAGCATAAATATAAAATTTGAGCAAAAGCACTGTCATAAAAACACCAAAAACCTGTCTTCTATTTATATTCATCTGAATGCACATATCACGATAGAATTGCGAGAACTTCTTTGACACTGGTTCGGCTTGGAAATGAAGCATTAAACATATTTCTGAGTCGATTAGAATGCTCGAGTTAGAGCAAAACTTTTAGATTCTTTAAATATTACAATTTCTAAGTTATGGTCCTTCATTATTTCTACTTCTTAGTTCTAAGGCATTCACGGTGATAAAGAGGTCGCATTTATTGACAGGCTCCGGCTGAGAGACGCAACGTATCAATGGCCATATCACTTGAGTATTGATCGCCTATTATACCTAAAAATCCGATCTGAAAAAGATAAAACAGAATTAATTGCAATATCTCGCGAAATATTGAATATGATGTAACAAAATTATTCAAGTCAAACAACACATAAGGCGCACACTATATATATATATATATATATATATATATATAGAGTATATATATATATTATATATATATATAATATCTATACTGTAAATATATTATGCACATACATATATATTCATATATGTATAGGCCTATAATATATATATATATATATATATATATATATATATATATACATGTATATGTATATATAATTATATATATATATATATATATATATATATATATATATATATATATATATATATATACATGTATATACATGTATATACACTGGATTTTTTTTATAACTGATACCCCAAATTATCTTAACAAAAAAGTCATAAGAAGTGGACCGATGTTCTTGCAATTTATTGCACTTGACCAGCTGCCAATTCTACAAAACAGAGAGAAATTTCGCTTGAATATCTTTAATAACGTGAAAGTTATAGTTTTGTGAATAATAGTGGGTTAATTAAGAAATTTCCAGTACAGGATTACGGGCGTGTTACATGCAGCGTAAAATTATCTCTATAAAAATAATAGCGAACACGTCACAAAATTTCAGTTAATGCTATTTTGAAGAGCAATCACTTCTTTGCAAATGACGTAAAATACGTGCTGATATGTTCTTAATTGACAAAGTTATTGAAATACGAATGCATGCATTGCATGTCTGGGTACAACTGCTATCACTGCAGCCACTGCAGCGGTGTCCTCTTCTTCGTTTATTCTCTTCAAGCATTGCATGCATAAAAAATTCAAGAACTTTGTCAATTAAGAACATATCAGCACGTATTTTACGTCGTATTGAAAAAAAATGATTGCTCTTCAAAATAGAAATAACAGAAATTTTATATTGGGTGTAACTAGTATTTTTATAGAGATAATCTACGCTAAGTGTAACTAGCCCGTAATCCTGTATTAGAAATTTCTTGTCTGACCTCATATTCGCAAAACTATAACTTTCATGTTACTAAATATATTCAAACGAAATTTATCTATATTTTGTAGAATTGGCTGCAGGTCAAGTGCTATAAATTTAAAGAACATCAGTCAACTGCTTACGACTTCATTGTTAAAACAATTTGGGGTATCAGTTATAAAAAACACAGTGTATATATATATATATATATATGTATATATATATTACTGTATATATATACATATATATATATATATATATATATAAAATTAAATATAGATCAAAAGCATGCGCCCATGTGTATTTTATCAACGACAAAATGCACTAGTCTACATGTATTACCTTGTATATTCAAGGAAGGATAATTACATATGTGCCACTATTTTAAGCTTTTCAAACTATATACTATTTGTAGTCAAAAGACACGATGGCACTTTTGTCAGTTGTGATTCATTATCCTTCGTTGATGTATGGAATTGAAATTATTTTAAATTAATCTATAAACATTGTTGAAATCTGCTTCAAATATTAAATCAATTATAAGAAATCTTGAAATATAAAATAATCGGATGGCTTCAGTTAAACTCTTAGAAGTGCAATTTAGTAAATTCTAACCAGCATCATTTTAACTATAAACTTTGTTATTTTTACTTTATGAAGTTATTATGAAATTCTATTTATTTAAATCAGTTCATGAATGTCTCAATGGCTCATTGTGTAAACACGTTAGGTAAGAAGTTTTAAAATTGCAGCTCCTGGAGTCCTAGGATCCAATCCCAGTAGCGCTGATCAAAGAGTAAAATCTTGCACAATCACCTTTCGTGGTTCACCGATACACCTGACATCTTAAAGAGAAGCCTTTGAGCTTATGACATTGACGTTAATTTATTTAAAAAATCGTCTTAGAGTGATGTTTGACGACAGGTTGTATACCTGAAAAAATTTCTGGATTTAGAACGATACTTAGACTTATATTAGATTTTATCACTAAATTCTATTTTTATTAATTAAATTTTAGTACGTTTATAATAGCATATTTCTATGAAACTGAACGCATGAAATATATAACTGAAAAATTAAGACATCCTTCCTGAAATGTACCTAAATGTGGTCAATACCAGAATTAGAATCGGATCAGTATAATAACTTAAAACCTTTTCGCCTTCTTGTATATTCGAAAGCGTTAGATTTTGTTGGATCCAGATATCCTTATGATCTCCGGACTCTGACCAATGGATTGTCTCATTCCTGCTGCCTGACAGCCTGGAATAGACTCTGAGGGTTCCCATGTGGAACCCGTTCATGTTGTAGTGGAATGTGAGGCAGTGTGTTCCAGCCTGCCGCACGCTTGGTATGAGCAATCTGTAATAGCATGATTATGAATGTCTTAATAGCGTAGAAGGTAATTAGTAAGGTAATGAAGTTTAAAGTGACAGAACCTGAGGTGATTTGAACCCTCATGGGTTCGAATCCTAGCCGATCTGAGAGTAAAATCTCCGACATTTATTGGACTGGTTGGACCAGAAATAGCCTAAATTGCCTAACGGTTAAAACATGTGGTTTTAAAAGTGATAGATATCAAGTTATCAACGTAGCTGATCATTTCACCGTAATGAGTGTTTTTTAATATATAAAATGTAAATATTAATATACATGTATATGGAATGAAAAAGATCTATCCCGATCTCATGTATTAACTTTACTTGACTTGTTCGCACAATCAACTTTATTTTTACTTTTTTCCTTTTTTCAAATTTCCTTTTTTATAATACGCACTTGCTCTTTTTATAACATGCGTATGCCTATTATAATTAATCTTACTTATCTTACCTTAAATTATTTTACTCATCTAAATTTCACCGTGGTTCACAGTTAGTTTGTGCTTAAAAGTGGCCATACACAATACGATTTAATTGAACAGATATATCTGTCGGAGACCATACACGGTCAAATTAAATGTACAATCTATTGTACAATTTATCTGTAGAGATAAATTGTACAATAAATCGTACCCTGTATGGCCACTGTATGTGTTGTTTGAGCTAGATTGTCTGTAGTGTATGTGAACTGTACAGGGTAGTACGACCACTTTTAGTGTTCTTTTTCATCGTAATCAACATCATCATCTTCCCTTGAATCTCAGTTTAACTTGAGATTAAATGTTCAACTGTTACAATAAAAATGTTAACATTAATTAATTAATTAATTAGTTAATTAATTAATTAATTTAATTACTTTAAGTTGTTGGGATTAAAAGTTTAACTGTTCTTATTATAATAATAAATTTATAGATTAAATCAATTGATCAATCAATCAATAAGTCAATCAATCAATCAATCACTCAGTCAATCAATTAATCAATAAGAATCTAACGTCCGGTTCCTCACCATAAGGCAATGTCAGGGACATCTCTTGCAGACTCTACATAAACAGGCGCCAAAGCACCACACGATGACGACTGAGTACACTGAGACCACAAGAGAAAGCGACATCAAACAGATCAAATTTATTACTTAGCTGAGTTACCCTGCTCCCCACCCCACTTCCACCCCCGGTTATAGACAAGACCTCATACCTGGCTTCATCGCCAGGCAGCCTGGGCTCACTGCCCTCCGTGTAGACGTAGAAGCTGCCGCTCTGAGCCCTCGAGGGTCCCGTGTCCTCTGAGGGAGTTGTCCCGGACCAGAGAGTCCAAGTAAACTGACTGGAGTCGTCGCTGGTCATCCCGCACATGGTTGCTGATCCGTCCTCCAACTCAAAGTTACACGTCCATAGAAATTCTATAAACAAAAAGCTTAGGTTAGCGTCAGTTTCCTCGCTTTAAACAAAGAGACATATATTCTTGTTGTTCTTATTCATATTGTTTATTTTCTATAAACCAAGTGACAGCGGCATTAGCTGTTTGCTGTTGAAACTCTAGTATAGATGGACTACTGGTTGGATGACCGAGCTGATAGCACGCTTGTTTCATATGTAGGAGATCATAGACTCGAAATTCAACTAAAAAACTTTTGACAGCAAAGTTTTTGCAAGGAATTAGAATCTGATATCAAGCCCTCTGATTTATTTCTTTGGTTTTATAAAATGATAGCATGAAAAGTATAATCATCGACTTCCCTTGAATCCCAGTTTAGCTAGGATTGGGGTACCTCGACTCCCAATTTAGCCAGTGTATGGATACCTTGAATCCCAGGTTAGCTAGGATAGGGATACGAATAGACCTTCTCAACTCCGTTCTATGGGGGGGGGGGATTTTCAATTCGTTTTGAAAAATTGTGTAGTTAAATCTGAAGCCTAGACGTTCATCAAATGTCGTTCATTGCATTTTTATTATGAAATATATAATGTCATAAATAATTCAATGCACATTTAACGTTCGATTCTCTTCTCATAAGTGATGTCAGGGACGTACCGAGCTCAGTTACAATAATATTCTTACTATAACTGATCATATCAGCATCATTTACAAGAATCTTACGGTTGACTAACCTCGGTATCAAATTATACCACATATCAATAAGTAAATCACAATAAAACAGCATTTCGCGTAGCCCGTAAATAACCAAAGAATACAATAATTTTGCTTTAATCTCTGTTTGCTGGTAGGCTATAATATGTCGTGTGAGATGCCATTCTTTAAGTGACAGGTCCATTGTACACATATGCTTCTCATATCCTTCACGCTAAATAACAGCACACAATTACAAAATAAGTTGATCCAATCACAAAGGCTAAGCCTTTACCAAACTTTAACGCAGCCCTTATCTTAGCATAACCTGGATAATCTAAGGTGTTCTGCGAAAAGCGCTAGATTAGTAAATTTAACTTAAAGACAAATCACAGAATTAGACAGTGGCAATAAGTTTCAAGTTATGATCCTGAAGAGTTTCGGGCAGTGAAGTTTAAGTTGTTTATTGGAACCAAAGTAAAAATATTGGAAAGAAATCACAGGATACAGATAAATGCATCAGACACTTAAATCCCATCGACATTAAAATCAATTAGATCTATACGCGACACGTACTACAATAATAGCAACAATTAGAGTCCACTGTATCCATGACAACATTGAGCACTATTGAGAAAAATCCACGCCGGTGATTAAATAGAAGGTCCAAAAAGGTGCAAATTCTAAAATCCGAAAAAACCAGCCTAATGACACCGGAATTAAAAAAATAGGGAAATGATGAATGATATGACCTAACGATATGAATCCTGACGTTCCATTGTTGAACTCACGTGATCGGTTTCGATATATTCAACAATATAGCAATGTAGCAGACTATACACAGTGGCTTTAAGACGAATGGGGCTTAACCCTTATAAGTAAGTTTAATGTATTGCCATTTTCAGATTTTGTACCTAAAAGTCTAAGACGGAAATTTTCTTTACTTCGTATTTCGAAAATTTTCAACTTGTAGTAAAGTTATATAATAGGCCTATCCTGATCGACTGCAGACTATAGTTTGTGTGTTATAGTGTATTTTCATATTGCTCTACTTTGCTTTCTTTTCCATTTCTGTCAGCACGAACTCTACATCAGAAGATAAATTTCACTTCAGATGATAGTAATTTTAAAAAAGCATCATCGTCTTAATCCTGTTTTATTCCCGTCCTAATCCGGTTAATTAAAATAGTAAGTATGAAGTGAGGCATACATGTATGTTGTTGAGAGAGAGAGAGAGAGAGAGAGAGCGTTGGCTAGTGACCTAGCTATTACTGAATGAGCAAAGTAATAACAACATTGCAAATGAAATTCAAATACAGGTACAGGTGGGAGTGCGTTTAACGGCAAAGTCGAAAGAAAAAGGCTTCTCTTCAAGATGACTCGACACACTCGTGCTACTGTCAAAAATATTGAGTGAAATTAAAATGCATTGAAAATCAAATAGATTTAAATAAGAATACACATACATGAAGTAGACATGAGTTAAATAAAAGGTAGGTAAAGAAAATAAACCTTCATACCTGATGTCGTTGCTGTCAGTGGATGTTAAAACAAACAGAAAAAGATGTTACAAATATGTTAGTATAGTGTAGATTTAAAGTTAGAAAATTGTTAGATTCCAGTGCTAATAAGATGTTAACTTCAAGAGAAGAAACAGATTGAATTAATAAACAAAATAAGGTCGTCGCATTAAACATAATTCTATCACCAGCTTATTAGCCCTTGTTATATAAATGCATGAATTACATACAAGCAAGTTCATACACATCATACGTGTAGAATCATATTCAACCAGCTTACTCAGAAAGCAGACGCACTAATAGTCATCATCACTATCATCATCATTCATCATCGTAATCACCATCGTCATCATCATCATCATCATCATCATTATTATCATAATTATCATCTTCCTCATCCTCGCATTAAAATAGCAAAACGAAAATCTACTGTCCATTATCTATACACAGTAGCCATAGCCATATAGCCATACACAGTAGCCACAGTAGCCATTAGTCGCAAAACTAAAGTGTTCGTGCATAACATAAATGATGTTAATGTCTACGATTAAAATGTAAAATAAAGCAATTTCAGCGATATCAACGATTGTAATACTACCGATTGTTAAATACTATAAAGTAAGAACTGATATAGTTATAATTTCAGACTTAGTTAATGAAGCATGACAATAACGTTTAAAATTCAAATTCAAAAAGAATGCGCAAGGATACTGAAAAATAGGAGCTGAAAAAGCAAGGGAAAACCATTTGCGGTGCCCTAATTTTTTTATAAGAGCAAGAGTAGGATTAAGCTAGAGGGTATGTACTTTAGAGGTGCGTCTAGTTCTTTAGAGGTGGAACTAGTTCTTTAGTGGTGGCACTAGTCCTTTAGAGGAGGCACTAATTCTTTAGAGATGGAACTAGTTTTTGAGTGGTTGGACTAGTTCTTTAGAGGTGACACTAGTTCTTTAGAGGTGGAAAAAGTTCTTTTTAGGTGGGTCTACATGTAGCTCCTTAAAGGCTGATCTCTTTAATGATAGATACAAAGGATGTTATTAGCATGTCACAAATTATTCTGTGGAATAACTAGATTGGACCTGCTATTTGGCAGAGCATTCACGAGGGAGAATGAGAGTGAGAGAGAGAGAGAGGGAGTGTGTGTGTGAGTGTGTGTGAGAAAGAGAGAGAGATCTAACAGATCTGTTAGTGAACAATGAAGGCATCCAATAAATCACACTAGATTACAAGTGAAACAATTACTGCTTAAATTATATCTAGGGTGAGCGATATTGTATTTATTAGAAACATAATGTCTAAATCTAACGCATTTGCGCATATACATCTATATAAAGAAATTAGTTAATAAGGCTAGCATTTTTATTGTTAGAATATTATTTAACTTTCAAAAGTCTAATTGTTAGATTCAAGCTTCGCCTAGTGCAATAAATACTAAAAGTATAATAAATACTAAAATAATAAATAAAATTTAGAAAATACTATATAAATATTCTCACTAATCAGTTACTATTCGACAAAATGTGACGACATGGTCGTTGCGGTTGTAATTCTCATTACTTTACCTTGACACAATCCTGAAGTAATTCTGACATTATCTATGGCCGTATCGCCGCTAAATTCTCCAGTCACAGTTGCCTCAAACCCCACCTAAAATGGTTTCATAGCAATAATCATTTTCATCTAAATTAAAATTCTAAATAAAAATAGCTTAAAAGAAGTTAAATTTGAATTTGACACTTTCAATTAATAATGAAATTTACAAACTTTCCAGTTATCTTTTTTGTTATTGATTTAAATAAAGTAAACCAACTACATTTATCAGAGAGTTAATCTCAACGGTGATTCAATTAGCTAAATTATTAAGAGCTTATTATTGTGCTCTTTCTGACGGCCGTTTTATTTGTATTCTGTCTCGTTGTATGAGCATTGTGTATATTTTGATTCAGTTACAAATAAATGATCATGGTTTACTCAATTGACATTCTTTCTCATATACAACCATGAAAGGAACTATAAAAGTTAAAGATGCAATCGGATCGGATGTCAGATGAAGGTAAGAATTAAATAAAGATTTGGAGTGTATTCGATACTCAATTTAGTTTTCTCGCTGAGCATAATCTAATAACGTAAGAACTATTAGTAGACTTTGTAAATTAATTTTATATTTCATTATATGTAAATTTTAATTTTATAATTATATTTTCGCCATGTAATTTTATATGTAACTTTATTATTTATTAGGCCTATTTGTAATTTATTATTTGTTCTGATATTTAACGAATAACAGGTAGCCTAACCTTTGAAACAGTGTCATACTCTCAAAAGAAACCATTTCTTACTGCGCGTGAAGTAAGATGAGGCTAATTAATTAATTAAATAATTAATTCAGAGTTTACTACGACGGACAAGGCAGATCACCTCAGATCTATTATTTAATCTTATTTTTCTAGGGAAGGCCAAGTTAAAGGGAAAAGTTTCTCTTAACATTTCATTAGATTAATTTCACTGGTCTATACGTAGTCGTAAAATGTTACGAGATTATATAGGTCAGTATTTAAATTGTAACTTTAGACCAACTATTTTAAGTAAAACTTTGAATACAAAATAAATTATAATTAATATAATATTATATAATTATTAAATATAATTAATATTATTATTATTAATATTATTATTAATATAATTATTAAATATAATTAATATTAATTAAAATATAATTATAATATATATATTAAAATAAATATAAAAAGAATGTAGACAGAGGAAACAGAGAAATTAGGAACATAGATGAAACATTTATCAAAAATCAACACGTCTAATAAGTCCAGTTTTAAATGTCCTCTTCATAATAACAACGGGCAACTTTTACGTACAATTAGTGTTACGAGTAATCCTGATATACTTCATTATCATCCTCTCTTGAATCCCGGTTTAACCAGAGTCGCGATACAAATAGACTGTCTCAAATCCTATCTGTCATACACCACACCACCAGCCAATCCCCTATTTGAGACTTTTCCATTCGTTTTAGATAATTTTATGGCAATTTCTGGAGTCTAGGCGCTCACTACTGAATGCCCTTTCTGACGTTGTTATCGATCTTAGTGCATAGTCTCTTTCTACGACACGTGCAGTCACCGGTTGGTCAATTCTTCAAACAACCCGGGAACAACACGGGAAAATCCTGAAAGACTACGATTTTCTAAATTAATTGAATTTTGCAATAATAATAATAATAATAATAATAATAATGAAGATTTAACATCCATTTCCTCATGCAGGGATGAGGTCAGGAACGTCCCCAACAGCACAAATCATCACAGATCAATTCATCCAGACCAATCGGCAAAAGAAATGAGCTTAGGAGATGTTAGTAAACGATAAACGAAAGCAGTACGCACTTCGGTGACGGAGCTAACGTTGACGTCGAGGGCCGCTCCCTTCCAGCACTGAAGCTGATCACCGCTGAGCTGCCAGTTAGTTACCCTGGGCCCGTTCCCTGAGCGGGTATATACCCTCAGCGTGCCCGTGTGGAACCCGTTCATGCAGTAGTCGAATCTAACGCATTTCTGCGAGTCACCCGTCATTAATTCATTCCCGTCCAGCAATAATCTGCACGTATTTAATTTATTGAAATGATTTAATCATTTCACATTTAATCATTTCCTATCTAGAACCCTCCTTGTCGACCAATAATAGGGACTAACGCACGCTAAAAGGAAGTTTTTTATTTAATTATTTCACACAATAGCTCTAGAAAGTCTCACACAATACGGCAATTCACATGAAATGAAAAGGACACGAAGGTCCTAAAAAGGACATACACAATCCTTAGTGGCGTAGTCTCAATCAAGTGGCTGGAAAAGTATCTCGTGATAAAATCCGAACAAAAAACTAAAATTAAAATCAAATCTGCAATAGGTTATTAATTTATAACTGACGATTCCTAGTCGTATTTTGTGTCATTTTGATCATATTTATTGTTTTATATTCACATTACAGTGATTCTGTGACATTTTTACTAATTAAAGAGCCTTGAAGCTGAGTCAGTAGTCTGATCGGTTAGTTTTCAGAGTGCGGATAAGTAATTGCAGGGTTCAAATTAAGTGCATCCAGTGACTGTAGGCATTGATACGCAGTTCTGTTTGTGCAGATCAGTTTGGCAACTTACATAACTTGACTTTTTTAATTTTTAAACTCCTTTTCTAATATATCAATTTCAGATACTGGTTACTTGTAATGCTTGCAGTTACCAGGAATGTTGCATACGCTAAATAAATAACTGTATCTCTACATATGAATATGTAGCGTAGATCTGCTGATTGTCAGAACATAAGAGAGAGAGACAAAGAGAGAGAGAGAAGGAGAGAGAGAGGGAGAGATTGAGGGAGAGAGAGGGAGAGAGAGAGAGGGAGAGAGAGGGAGAGAGAGAGGGAGAGAGAGAGAGAGAGAGAGAGAGGGAGCGAGAGAGAAAGAGAGAGAGAGAGAGTGAGAGAGAGTGGGGAGATAGAGAGAGGGAGAGAGATAGTGGGAGAGAAAGAGAGAGAGAAAACAACAGAGCAGAGAGAGAGATAGAGAGGGAGAGAGAAAAAAAGAGAGAAAGAGAGCAGAGAGAGAGAGAGATAGAGCGACAAAGAAAGAGAGACTACATTTGTACATTATATCCCTACCTCGCCATATCTCCAGTCTTTCTCGCAGACGCCTCTGTGTACAGGTAGTAAACTCCCTGAGAGGAGTTCACCGGTCCCGTCACGGGATATCTGATCCCGTTAATCCTGCGATCAGCATTACGAGCTGACGGGGTGCGTCCTAGGAACCGAGTCCAGTCGAAGTCATCATCGGCGACGTCCTGAATAAGTCGACAGGAAGTCACCAGGGCTGCGTCGTCCTCCGCGTCACATGTTGTTGCCACGTCTGCATATGTTACGTTATATATGAAACTTGTAATTAATTAGGCGAACTTGACATTCTCTCACCTAATTTGCAGATAATTTACGTGTAGATAAGCCATGACTAGAAGTTTGATAGTACCACTTGTAGTGTGGGGGCAGAAGGCCCCCACCCACAAGTGATACTATCAAACTATTGAGACTAATCCCAGCCGGCAATCACAAAGAAAATGTAAAAAAAGCGGTACAAATTCCAAAATTCAGAAAATCAGTCCAAAGTGACAACATCGAGCACTATTGAGACGTATCCAAGCTGGCGATCAAAAAGAAGGTTCAAAAGCCAAAAAAATTCAAAAATCCAGAAAACCAGTCAAAAGAAAATCGGTCCAAATATAAAAAGATTTGAATAATAACCATGATTAATATCCATGAATAGATTTATCACATTTAGTATTACGTTTTTAACTGGCACTAAATACTACAGTAACAGTAACAGTACTGGTACTGATACTGTTACAGTGTACTGAATGTCCGAAGCTTTACTCCCTGATTTACTCAGCCGGGAATCGAACCCAGCATTCAATTCACTTTAGAATTTGTCACGTAGACACCTGACTTTCACTGCCCCTTCACTACAGCGATCCCTCCCACACACTCGTATGAGCTGACACATCTTGCAGTACAATTGTTTTGCTCTGGTGAGTCCGTTCGGGCAGCTTTGATTTTTTAATTTCACGATGACACCTGACGTTCCGCGCACAGAGCTATTGAGACATTCTACATACGCAATCCAGGTTTGTCAATATTGGCTGATATATATATTCAAGATTTGTCAATTTTATATACATGTATATATATATATATATATATATATATATATATATATATATATATATAATAAATTTGCAAATAGAGTCTGATATATATATTCAAGATTCAATGTTATTCATATTGCTGTGACATTCTACCGGCAGATTGTCTGTTTCATTTTTATTTTTCTTACAAGTGCTGGACATTATATAAAAGTGGTAAGGAAATTTAAACCTTGAACACCCTGCTTTTATGCTAACTTTTTCCTTAAAAACAGAATCTATGCAAGTTTGTATGAGTCAAAACTTTGGAATATACACATTCCGTTGAGTTATATTAAATAAGCGTACAATAATTTTTTCGTGGCCAGAACTTGTGTTTGTAACCTTAAGGATTAAGGAAAAACTACTTAATACTTTTTTCAATTTTAAAACGTCTTTTATAAATACGGTATGTTTCCAATCTATTTCAGTAATAATAATAACAATAATAACAACAATTAGAGTGCTACTGTCATCAATGACAACATCGAGCACTATTTAGACAAAATCAAGCCGGCGAGCAAAAAGAAGGTCCAAAACGGTGTAAATTCCAAAATCCAGATAATCAGTCCATAGTGAAGGGAATTAAAGAAAATGAGGTTTAGGCGCAGGTTGCTGCTCATGGACACTGGATGGAAAAGAGAGATGGAAAAGATAGGTCTTCAACTGCCTATTACTAGTAGTTTCAGTTAAGCTACATTAGTTCTTCTAAATACTATTTAAAATATAATGTTTAATAAATATTCTTTTCATTGTAATGGTTGATACAAATAACGATTTAAAAATGGGGAGATACTGCAGCTTTATGTTTAAACAGTGTCATCGTTAAGTATAGTGTGCTTACATTGAGGCACCGACGAAGGGTCTTCAGGGTATTCAACTGAAATACAAATATATATCATGGTATTAACAATCTAATACTAAAATACTAATACTCAAACATATTAGCAATCCAATATTAACAATCAAATATTACAAGTCAAATGCTAAAAGGAATTTTATAATTTGAAATGCATCACTGAATATGCATTTCAACGCGTATAAAAAATACACAGTTTCGCCGCTCTGGTAAGATTCAGCATTTTAGTAAATTGTATTATTGATTTTGATTTTAACATTAACTAAACAAATGTATTCAGTCAATTTTAATTACGTCCCTAATAATTAGTAGACTCTGATGGATTAATTTGTTATTCGATGGAGTGCTCAATATGTACAGTGAAAGCAAACTTTGAGCATCAATATGTACCATGGACGTGACACTAGGCACACACTAGAGAGAGAGAGAGAGAGAGAGAGAGAGAGAATATATAGTATACCATCGATGCATCTGCCTGAGTTAAGTCGAACGTTATCAATAGCGATATCACCATATGCATCCTCCCCTCTCACTCCCAGAATTACAATCTAAAAATATCAAAGTTTTATTAAATTACTGCTATGGTGTTTATTTTATCTAGTTTTTTGCATTAAGTGCATCCTAAAATAAATTCTCTACATTTCTACAAATGGTGTTAGCGTAGCGAATTGAGTCCGTCATATAAAGTCTATATAGCAAAACATCTCAACTTTTTTTAAAAATTATGATCATCATCAGTTCCTAGCGTTCTGAACAGAACATAGTGCGGCAACATTCCTCCATTCGTTTCTTTTACCAGCACTCTCACACCTCTTCCTCTGAAACGATCAATTTTTTCAAATCTTTGTCACGTAGTTTCTTTACGTTTAGTTTCGACTTAGAAACTAAATTCATTTCAAAAGTATAAATTGTGGACGTAGCATGTAGCGTTTATTTTAAATATGTTATCCGGAGTTAAAGACGTTCAATCTTTCTACTGATTGCTATTAATAAATTAATAATTATGAGCCCATAACGATCAGCCTGCTTGCAAGCTTGCTGTAAAAGTAATTCGCAATTTAAGGAGGATGCATAATTTAATTACAAAAAAAGTTTATAAAAAAATGAATAAACCAGGATTACCTTATCTCCATCGTTCATCATAAAGTCTCTAAGAAAAAAATAAACCAGGATTACCTTATCTCCAGCGTTCATCATAAAGTCTCTAAGAAAAGAATAAACCATAATTATCTCCGTCGTTCAAAGTAAATTCTCTGAAAACAAATAAACCAGAACTACCTTATCTCCGGCGTTCAAAGTAAAGTCCCTCGCCGTCTGAACCCAAGCATTCCCCTGATCGCCAATCAGAAGCAGAAAAGGTTTACTCTCTCCCTGACTGGAAGTGAACACGACCAGTCTACCAATGCCTGTACCTCGCATGTGATAGAAGATCCGCAGGCAGGCGTTCCCGGTGTAGCGAAAGTTTGGAGATTCCACGCTTCAAAGAAACAAGCCAACGGCAGCGATGATGATAATATTTAAGTAGAAAATTATTTTAAATTATTTGACAGTCACATATTATATTAAATACCGAAAAATCAAGGCATTAATTTAACCTCAAAATGCCTTCTGATCATTAGAAGTAACCAACATAGGACATTTTAGGAAAACTTTTTAGTTAAAAAGTCATGAGTACTTTCAGTTAATAATTATTGTGTAATCAATTGAGTTAGGATTAGGTTTACAATTAATATTTCATTGACATCATTTCTTCACATTTTACTACGCATGCTGTCAGTTATTTAAATTTAGTTAACGCTTCGCTTGATAAGGTGATACAATTATAACTATACTATACTATACTAGCGCAACAGTAAAGTTATAGGATTAGGTCGAATTTAGTATCTTGAGTGAGCTGAATTGAATTATAGAAACTTGATCACTTATTAGATTTCCCCATGTTGTGTCCGGGTTGTTTGAAGAATTGATCAACCGGTGACTGCACGTGTTGCAGAAGGCGACTAAAGCACTACTATCCAAACCAACGTCAGAAACAGCATTCGGTTGGTGAGCTCCTGGGCTCAAGAAATTGCTACAAAAATTTAAACGAATGGAAAAGTCTCAAATAGAAGATTGACTGATGGATGATATGATGTAGGGCTTGAGAGGATTTTGATATTGAAAGGATTTGAGACTGTCTATTCGTATCCCGACCCTCGTTAAACTGAGATTCAAGGAAAGATGATGATGATTTTCACTTATTAGATTAAAGCGAATTTTGTTCCCTTTGCAAGATCTGCGCTATGAAAGCTAAGACAGATTATTTCATAATATTAAGTTCAACAACAACAATAATAATAATAATAATAGATAATAATAGACAACAATAATAATAGATAATAATAGACAACAATAATAATAAATAATAAGTTCAACAATAATAATAATAATAATAGATAATAATAGGCAACAATAATAATAGATAAGTTCAACAATGAATAGCATCATTTTACAGAGAAATTTTCTGATTAAAGATAATTAAACTGGTAAATTCTAAAGAAAAATAAACATTTTAATGATCTATGCGTATAGTAGCCGAACCATGTCATGATAATTTAGCATATACATTTACTATATAAATATAATTTTTTGAAAATAATCCCTTTTCTAGTAACCGAATTCCAGTAACTTTCAAGACAAAAAAGATCTGAACTAGTTAATGTTGAATAGAATAAAAACAGAATTCTAAATGCACTCTTACTATGTGCTTAGATCTGAACTAGTTAATGTTGAATAGAATAAATTTAATACTGAATTCTAAATGCACTCTTACTATGCACTATCTCCTGCTTTCAGTTTTGGATTATCGACATTAATGAAGGCGTAGTAAAGCCCCTCCCTCGCCTCATCGGGACCTGTGCCCGGGGTAGGGGTAGGTCCGGTCTGAATGGTCCAATCAAACTGATCGCTTGTTCTCTGAGCCATTGAGCACCAGCCGCTCTCAAAACCGCAGGTCCATGGCAGATCAACGGTCTCTGAAATAATAATGAACACGTGTTTAATTTATACATCTAATAATAATAATGAAAACTTTTAATTAAATAAAGTCTCTTTTATCTTATTTTTTAGCCCAGGGCCCTTTACAGCCCAGGGCATTAAAAAAAAAATAATAATATAGGTTTAACGTCCGTTTTCTCATACAAGGATGATGTAAGGGACGTCTCCCATTATAATTTAAAGTTCAATGTTTTCTCTAAATCTCAAGCAATTTACCACGAGGAAATCCCAGTTTGAAATTCAGAGAGCTTACAATCAAGATCAATAACTAAGTACTAGTATTTTCATTTAAAATTGACTACACGATCAACAGCTTAGAAGTTTGTGGAAGGTAATTTTTATTTCTGATGTACAGAATTTAATTATCGTTATTTAAAATTATTACTTAATTGACTTTAATTCATCATCATCATCATCATCATCATCATCTTCCCTTAATCCCAGTTTAACCAGAGTCGGGATAGGAATGGATATTATCCATTCGTTTAAGTTTTGTGGCAATTACTGGAGCCTCGGTGCTCACCAACCGAATGCCCTTTCTGACGTTGGTATGGATCTTAGTGCGTTAGTCGCCTTCTACGACACGTGCAGTCACCGGTTGGTCAAATTCTTCAAACGACCCGGACACAACACGGAGAAAACTTAATTGACTTTAATTATATTACTTAATTTAGTTTAATTACTTTTATTCATTTAATTACTATTACTTAATTTAATGCAATATTTGCTATAATTTACTATTTGCTATTTTTATAATTTAATAATTTGCTATTTAATCAAGTAGGTGATTCTACGGATCACATAATTAACGCGAAGGTATAAAGTAAAAGAAAAGAAAATCAAACTAAGAATATTTGGAAAGAGGTCCCATTCTATGTAGTTATAATTAACTTCAGTTGTATTGGTTATAATTAACTGCAAGCTTGTCAGTAAAGCAGGATAATAGCGGTTCAAATCGCAGTCAGAACGCCTCTTACAATATCCATTGTGGTACAGAAACAGACGTTAAATTGTTAGCTGTTAGCTAAGACTTATAAAAATAAAATTATAAAGCCAAAATAAAAAAGAAATAATTATATATTTTAAGACAATTACTTTGACATATTGATTAGGCCTATATTTTATCATTCATGATATTTGATTTGTAAGGCTGATTTAATTTTGATGATACGATAGCAAACATTTACTAGCATGCATCTGAATTACAGCATATGCTGTACTAAAAGTTCTACACGTGAAAAATACCGCATGCAGAAAACAACGTATGCTTTAGACTATGCCCCATAGGTTTTAAACATTTAGTATATTTACAACTAACACTGTTATTATGCAATAAACAAATATAAAAGAGTATTAAGACTAGTGACAATGAACAGTCACCCTTTAGGTTCAGTAAAAATGTCCAAATAATGTAACGGTGTACTAAATTTTTCTAAATTTATATCACATTTGAGAAAACCATTTCATTAGAAGTGCAATGTACTGAAAAGTAACAATTAAAGTTAGAAGTAGGGCCTAATTCTTAGGAGGATGAAAATCTTCTTAAGTATACACCATTTCAAGCATAATTACTCAATTTTCTCTTCTTTATCATATGCAAAATGACTAACAAGTTGTTAAGATAAGGTGTCTATTACAAAATATAAACACAAGAATATGCTAAATTAAGAGTTTTAATTTAATTCCTTAATATCTCGAGTAAATGAAGGCCTATGGAATATTGTGAGAAATAATTTACTTAAATTTACACATAAGAATATGCTAAAATAAGAGTTTCAATTTAATTCCTTAATATCTCGAGTAAATGAAGGCCTATGCAATATTGTGAGAAATAATTTGTCAATTATTACACTGTTAACTTTGATCAATTTGGGGCCCGTGGTGCTAGATTTATAGCTATTTGCAGCTTAAGAGGGACTTAAATACTTAAATCCTTAAATGTAAAGTAATTATTTAATATGTTAAGAACATAATATACTGCTATATATATATATATATATATAAGACTGCTGTTACTCGGTCCTCTAAGTTAATTACTCTTGTGAGACCTAGCTTACCTTCACGCTCTAAGTTATCTAATCGTTCTTTTCTTTCCAGCATGCTGCACCGCAGATCTGGAATTCTCTTCCATCCAATCTTCGGAAAGCTTCATTTGAATCACATCGGCCTTTGCTTTCCTATGAGCTGTTCCATAGGCAGTTGAAGACCTATCTTTTCCATCTCTCTTTTCCATCCAGTGTCCATGAGCAGCGACCCACGCCTAAACCACCTTTTCTTTGACTCCCTTTACTTTGGACTGAATTTCTGGATTTTGGAATTTGCACCGTTTTTGGACCTTCTTTTTGCTCGCCGGCTTGATTTTTGTCTCAATAGTGCTCGATGTTGTCATTGATGACTGTAGCACTCTAATTGTTGTTATTATTTTATTTAAATAATTTATTTTCAAGTATTCTCTACTGAAAATATAGACCATTTATAGCGCATTAGTATTGAAACTTTTTGTATTAAATCAATTAGACGAAAATTGTAGAAGCGAAAATGTGGATCAAATTAAATTTATGCGGATGAATTATTTAGCAAAGAGATGCTAATAACTTAAATGAACTTTCTAAAAGAATGATAGGGAAGGAAAATTATATACACTAAGGTATGAAATTATCTTCCATTAATATCATTCTCTATCAAATACAATACTAACTAAAATGTGTATGCCTTTCACTAATATATATACTGTATTATATATAGAAGACTTTTTAATATTAAAGTATTCTACCTAATAAAGCAAAAGCTAAGGTCAACGTCAGTTTTCTCACTCGAAAGCGATGTCAGTGACGGGGGGGGCCCAGGATTTGAACCAGCACTTACTGATCCGCGGTCGAGTATCTCACCGACTTCGCCACTTCCAGCCAGTGGCGAAGTAGGCAGTGCACTAAGAGAGAGAGAGAGAGAGAGATGTATTCAACGCTAACTTTAACCACTGTATCATTGCTCAGTAAATATACATATACATTAACTGAGGAATGGTTAAAGTTAGCGTTGAATACATCTCTCTCTCTCTCTCTTAGTGCACTGCCTACTGGCAGGTCCATGGTACATAACGCCTCCACTCTTCTCTGTCTTCCGCCTTCCTCTTCATTTCTACATATGAGTGGGTCTTTAAATTATCTAACATACCTAATCTCGGCCTGCACCTGCCTCTTTTTCCTTCCATTCTACCTTCTATGACCTCTTTTAATAGACCTTTCCCCCTTAGAATGTGTCCTATCCATCTCTTCTTCCTATTTCTTAATACATTTATCAACTGTCTATCTGTGCCAACTCTCTCCAGGACTTCCTCATTTGTAACCTTTTGAGTCCAGCTGATCTGCTCCATTCTTCTCCAAATCCACATTTCCAATGCCTCCAATTTCCTAATATCTTCCTTCCTTGAGGTCCATGTTTCACATCCATACAATAGCTTGGTCCAAACCAAAGTTTGCACTATCTTTTTCTTTGTGTCTTTCTTTAGACTTTTTGTTAATAGTTCTTTTCTACTACCAAAGGCCGCTTTTGCTTGTGCAATCCTACTGCATATTTCCGTCTCACATTTCCCATCATCGGTTATAGTATGACCCAAATATTTGAATCTCCTTACCTGTTCCAATTTCGTACCATTCATTGTGATATTAACTTAACCTTTATCATTGGACACTCTCATAACCTTGGTCTTTTTTATATTGATCTTCATGCCATATCTTAGGGCCGTTGAATACATATTAAAGTGAAATGATCACTTCTGATGATCTCTATCACTTTTATACCATTTATTTAACTATTCGCTAGTTTGTCAGTTATCCATGCTACCGGTCCTGTGAATGGTTCAGATTTTATTCTCGAATCCGGAAATTCATCAAAAGATCTTCAGGAAGAGCCTAATAAAATGTCATACCGTTACATGACGTACTCACACACTGAGCCATTGAGCCATTTAGACTCGTTAAATATTGTTAACAATGGTTAGCTTTAGTCTTCATTGCCACTGTTGCAAGCTTTACCTCCACTCGCCGTTGTTGGAGCGGCTGTTGTTGTTGTTGTCCATGCTGTTGTCGTTGTTGTCGGTGCAACCGTCGTCGTTACTGAAATGAGTTTATTATTTTAACTTTTAAGCTAATTAGCGGATAAAGGAAGTTAAGAAATTATTTGATGTTGTCAGGAAAGGAGCAGAAAAACTATTAATGTTTTCATTATATATAAAGTAGTCTGAATAATGATCTAACGCGGCAGAGTCATCCAAATTACAAAATTATATACAGGTAATATCTAACAATATTATATGCTATACACAAGTAATAACAAATAATATTATATACAAGTAATATCTAATATTATATACAAGGGATATCTAAGTCTAAACCATGCAGGGTAAAGAAAGTAAACTAATTACAAACACGGGTCTTAATTAATTTAAGGGCGAAGATTTAGTCAAGATGAACAAATTTATAATAAAACAAATTTATAATAAAACAGTGTTAATGCAATAAACTAATCCATGCAATAAGAGCAATGCGCTCACCGTCAAAGCTGAATAAGCAAGGCCATTCTGCACATTTACATTA
The DNA here is from genome assembly GCA_905160935.1 of Enchytraeus crypticus. Taxonomy (NCBI): domain Eukaryota; kingdom Metazoa; phylum Annelida; class Clitellata; order Enchytraeida; family Enchytraeidae; genus Enchytraeus; species Enchytraeus crypticus. The sequence continues at coordinate 1,885,852 of CAJHZI010000503.1, read as the reverse complement.
CCCATAGTTTAACGCCGCTTTTATCGTGAACACACAACATCACTATAGTGAACTAGTCGGAGATTGAATCTGATCGTCTCATGTTTGAACAACATATGTATTAAAATGACTAGGCGCTGTCCAAATGTAGTCATTAGTCAACAATGATGTACTAAGCATAACTTAACAAAAATTAGAGTACTAGAGTCATCCGTGACAACATAGAGCATTACTGAGGCAAATCCAAACCGGTGAGCAAAAGATGGTCCTAAAACGGTGCAAATTTTGAAAATCCCGAAAATTAGAGAAATCAGTAAAAGATGTACAGTCTCTCTCTAATGTTCTGCCAAACGGCAGGCCCAAGATACTTATTCCTACTTATATGCTGATTCCACACTCCATTAAGAGCACAACATCGATTAACGAGTTACTCCCTTCACAAATGGCTATGCCTTATCCACACCTTAATGAAGCCTATGGGCTTGGGAATAGTATGGCTTCTGAGGTGGGTAACCAGTCCAAAATAGAGAAAAGCGTTAAGTTTGCACGAGTTGCACATTTAGTAGCATTGATTTTAAACTGTAACACTCTGACAATTTTGTCTGAAGCCACCCATTTCAGTTACAATGAGGTGATCTGAAATAAGTCGCAGGGTAATACTATGTTAACAATGTACTACAGCTAAGTTGCTCTAATGCCTTTGTTCTACTTTTCTTGTATGGATTTAACGGACGTAAGAGCATTCTACAGGTGCATAAATCCATCTAAACTAATAGTCTCTATTACTTATTTGTCTTTTACTGCTCCGTATTTCCCGCTACATAAGATACAATATGCAGAAATAAAATGAATTTAATTACATTTACGCACAATGAGATGATTTGCTCTGTTCCAGACCATACGCCAACTGGATTATGTTACATTTGATTTTTACATTTGATATGAAAATAAAGTTACAGAATTTAGAAAAGCTTGACGATTAGCAACGATTTAATGCATCAAAGTACCTTATATAATTAATCAGGGAGAAAAATGCGTAGGCTATGTCTTTAATATGATTAGTTAAAATGCGAAGTAAACAACCTACGTGCATATAGCCACCAGATATTTAGCTAGCTTGGAAAGGTTGCAGTAGTAATACTTGAGTCAAGTAAGTTTGTGTAGTGCTGAAAAATTAAAAGTTACGAGCTAAATTATTCTAGGATTGCTTTAAGTGGATCTACTTACTTATGGGACAACTGTCCGGAGTGATGATGATGTTATCGAGTCCCATATATCCATCGATACTGTTGCCTCGAGTCCCGATAAATCCCACCTGCGTTCATCCATGGTGAAGAACAAAGATGTATAGTATATTGTTGACATTTTGATATCATCCAAAAACTGAGGAATAGATAGCGATTTCATAAAGACAACGCAAATTAATTTTTTAAAAATTTCAATGCGTATTATGTCAGGAATTTATTCTCACAGGATTCTGAGTGGGCCCTATATCAATGTCAGCTACTTAAATGCATTAACAAATATCATATACAAATGGATAAATCAACTGAAGTGTAACTGGGGGTGCATAGGCATAGAAGTTATTATGAAACAAACTTATGGTCATATTTATAAGTGAGATAATCAAGTGTTTAAACCTCAACAGTTGCGTAAACTACTGATTCGTCACAATTTGATATTCTGCAAGCTTGAATCGATGTGTAAAGTAATGCAGAGCTGCGCGCCTGTTTTCGGAATTTTAAAGATTTGATTAATTACACCAGTGATTGACAGTAAGCTGACTAACCTTATCGTTGCTATTGGTTAGATTCACTGTGACAGATACCCTATGCCACGCTGGGACATTCAGACCAGACCACGTGACCCATGGGTAACCTTGACCTCTGCTCGAAGTGAGGAGAGAGAGTGAACCCACATCACTGCCATAGAGGTCATAAGAGAACGAGACACAAGCCAGGCCCGAGTGATCAATAATTGGGCTCTCGATCCTATGAAGTACAACAATCAATCAATATATAAATAAAAAATAATATATATATAAAATAATATATAAATAATAATAATAATAGTAATAATAAAATAATAGTAATGATGGAGTCGTATAATAATTATAATAGTAATAATAATAATAATAATAATAATACTACTACTACTACTACTAATAATAATAATAATAATAATACTAATAATAATCATAGTAATAATAATAACTATATTATTTATTTAATTAACCAAATAAATCTTTAGCGTTCATATCCATGCCAAAAGGCAGTGTCAAGGAAGTCTCAAGCAGACTCTGCATCAATAAATGACAACGCACTGCATGATGACGAGATAGTATATAAAAACCACAAGAGAAAATGAGATAAAAAACAGTGCTAGTCCAAGATCCGATATTGTGAAGCTGACCTAATGTTATCTTCACAAAGGATTCACTCCGAAAATTGAAATTAAATATCCCTTAGTAAGGTTCGAGAGAATTAAATATTAAAGCTATTGATAATTGCAGGTTTTCGTAAAAGGTGACTGATGCAGATGTGATAGCAGAAAGATTTTCAGTTGTAAGGCAATGAATGCTGTGCATTAGATAATTGGTCTCCCAGACTTGAAGAACCTTGGATGGCATATCAGTTGTGACGTTCTGTTATTAGGCTACTTGATTCTCGTTATGCCCATTTAACTCTACTGAGCCAATCAGAGAAATAGCTAATAATCATGACATTGATTATTAAAGGTTTTATTAATAATTGTTTCAGGCTTAAGAACTGCCTCGCGTCAATAGTATTTAAAATATCAAACAGTACGTATGGACCAGTTATGTTTAGAAACATTCAGTGATGTTAACAAGGCCAGGACCCTCAAGGCCAAGGCCAAGGCCAAACCCAGAACCTCCAAGGCCAAGGCTAAGACTATAATGACCAAGGCCAAGGCCAAGGCCAGGACCATAATGACCAAGGCCAAGGCCAAGACTATGACCAAGGCCAAGGCCAAGGCCTTTAACGTCAATTGTACTAGAAATTTAAATTTTAAGCAGCCACAACTTCCGCTATAATCATAAGCGCAGAATTAGAGATTAAAACGAGATATCTAATGCTGAAAATAACATATTGAATACACCACATTGACGCAATTTTAGCGTTCCTATTTGCTAACATCATACCAGAAGTATCACTGAAGCGGCTAATATATTACAAAAATCAGATTATATATAGAAACAGATCCGATAGGAACTAAAGTACTTAATAGAGTATGAATTTCTTACAAATCACTGTTACACTTTAGAAACACAGGGTTTCCAACATTGAATCACACATTCAATCGCGATGAGGTCTCACTATGAGGCCGCTTTGTGAAAATATTCTCTCCACAGGAGCAGATGTGGCTGGCACACAAAGAATTCGTTGAAAGAGAGGCCTTAGGGCAGCAAACTTCTCAAGTTCATAATGAGTCTTTATTGAAGTTTCACTACTCTCAAAGTCAGGATGATTAATTTTTTCAATGTTGTTTGCCAACTGCTGTTGAAGGATAGTAGTCGATTCAGAATGCTGTACAACAGCAATTTTGGCCTTGGCCTTGGCCTTGGCCTTGATCAAAGCCAAGGCCAAGGCCAGGGTGCAAGGCCAAGGCCAGAACTCGCAAGGCCAAGGCCAAGGCCAGAACTCGCAAGGCCAAGGCCAAGGCCGGAACCCACAAGGCCACGGCCAAGGCCGGGGCTTAGTGGCCTTAAGGCCGGCTCAAGGCCAAGGCCAAGGCCTAACATCACTGGACACATTGTAAATTATTGCCAAATTTATGCCGCAGTTTCTAGAATTTTACATTTAAAGAAGTAAATGAATTCAAAAAATGAACTCCAGATTGGTGACAAATTCAATCATTCGTAATCAGCCTGAACCAAATGATTACAGAGTAAAGGCATCCAGAAAAGTATAACTATTCGAATAACTATACTAAAGCGACAATTATACATGTAGTATACACAAAAAATTTCATTTCCAGTTAATTAAAGTGTAAATTTATGAATTGAATCCGCTTCAATATGATATCATTTATTTTGATTCTCTAAGTTTACTTTGAATGTCGATTAATAAATGAAAACATTGCGTAATATTTTACAAATGATTTACTCATCATCATCATCGTCATCATCATCATCATCATCTTCCCTTGAGTCCCAGCTTAACTAGGGTCGGGAAACCAATAGACTGTCTAAAATCATCTCTGACCTACATAACAATCATCAGTCAATCCCCTATTTGAGTCTTTTCCATTCGTTTAAATTTGCATGATTTACTATATAATGCAAGTGTTGTTATAACGTAAAACGCCACTAACAAGGACTTATCATCCGGGGACGGGCTTTTTATCCACAGATACAGATAGAAGCTTCCGGAAGCCGCTGAGTTGGGACCCGTGTCCGAGATGAAGGTGGATGCCGCAAGTCTCGCCCAATTGACGGGATTCTGTGAGGACTGAGTCATGTCACACAGGGAAGCTGTTTCCATGTCACAGGACCATGGCAGCGTCACTGAAATCACGAGTGATTAGATCCGTCACGAAATCTTAAAATTAAGAAGAAGAAGAAGAAGAATATATATTTTATTGCGCAAAATTTCACAAATTCACAGAGTAATCAAATCAATGAACGTGTGACAAATAAAACTAAATAAGCATTATCAGAATCTAAGTAATTAGTGCAATACGTCCTATAGGTGCAAAATAAACCAAAACATGTGTATTAGAAATTAAGTTGAAGCTAGGCCTTCAAAGTATATTGACAAAATGACAGCGTATCATATATGTTAATGAATTAGTAAAAAATCAAGTTTAACGTCAGTTTTCTGTTCAATAGCTTGTTAGTGACTGGGAGAGAACTTAATTTGAATCTTGCACGTACTGATAAACTGTCCATCAGCTTGCCAACAATCACCGGCTCTACCCATATGCAGTAACTATTATAGATTTATTCAAATAAGAAAACGTTTTGAAATAGAATCTATGCATAACAAAACATGAATGATAAAAAAGCAAAAGCTAAGGTTAACGTCAGTATCCTCAGTTGAAAGCGATGTCAGTGACTGGAGAGCCCAGGATATGAACCCAGCACATACTGATACGCCGTGAATTACCAATAATATAAGTATTAATAGAGATCAATAAATAGCTTTATGAAATGTAAAGAGTAACCGTATCAGAATTCATATTATTTCCAAGTTATAAGCTACATTAAGGTATGCACAAGGCAACAATTGTTGTGAAAAGGTTATCTCACTGATTCCTAGAGGGCTCTTTATGGAGCGTGAGAGTAAAATATGAAAAGGACTACGCACCTTGGACCTGCCATTTGGGAAAACACTCGATAGAGAAAAGACAAATTGTGAATGACAATTTATAAATTACTAATTAACAGCGAGGAAATAAACGAACAATAAATTGTGGATTACTCTATTTCAATTACTATTATGGGTGATTGTCTTTATGTGAAAAAATAAGGTAGACAGTTGATAAATGCTATAAGAAATAGGAAGAAGAAAATAGGTACACATTCTAGAAGAATTGATACACATTCTATGGGTGATAATTCACTAAAGAAAGTCATAGAAGATTGAACGAAAGGAAAGCGAAACAGATGCAGATTGAGTTTAGCAATGTTAGATGATTTAAGATCCACTCGTATGTGGACATGAAGAGAAAAATGGAAGACGTAGATGAGTGAAGCTATATACTATGAACCAGTGCACTAAGAGATGTATCATATGATTTGATTAAATTAAACCTACGAAAAACGCTCGAACGCTTCTTATTATTTGTCCACCTTTCAATTTAAACTTAAGCTATAATTGTCTGCCATTTATATTCATGTAGAGATATTAGTTTGACATTAAAGCTAAATTTCATCTAATTAAATATGTAGTAAAATACGAAAAGAGGGATCTTTTATCTTTAAATCATTAGGACAATATTAACTAAATTTAAGTATTTACTAAAATATTTTTGTTAAAAGTGACGTTAAAGCAACGATTTACTACCAATACCACAGAAAATTTAATTGCATCTGCTTCTGTTGAAATTCAATTTTATTTTTGTTTGTTCACTTAATGCAGCAAAGGGCAACATACCTTTTCGAAGAGATGTTGTTGTGAGAAGCGTTGTAGTTGTTGCTTCAGTGGTTGTTGAGGTTGTTGTTGTGGTCGGCGTGGTTGTTGTACTGGTTGTCGTGGGTGTTGTTGTTGTACTTGTTGTCGTGGGTGTTGTTGTTGTACTTGTTGTCGTGGGTGTTGTTGTACTGGTTGTCGTGGGTGTTGTTGTTGTACTTGTTGTCGTGGGTGTTGTTGTTGTACTTGTTGTCGTGGGTGTTGTTGTTGTACTTGTTGTCGTGGGTGTTGTTGTTGTACTAGTTGTCGTTGGTGTTGTTGTTGTACTAGTTGTCGTGGGTGTCGTTGTTGTAGATGTTGTTGTAGGTGTTGTTGTAGTTGTTGTTGTAGGTGTTGTTGTTGTAGTTGTTGTTGTAGGTGTTGTTGTTGTTGTCGTAGGTGTAGTAGTAGTTGTTGTTGTCGTAGGTGTAGTAGTTGTTGTTGTCGTGGGTGTAGTAGTAGTTGTTGTTGTCGTAGGTGTAGTAGAAGTTGTTGTTGTCGTAGGTGTAGTAGTTGTTGTTGTTGTCGTAGGTGTAGTAGTTGTTGTTGTTGTCGTGGGTGTAGTAGTTGTTGTTGTTGTCGTAGGTGTAGTAGTAGTAGTTGTTGTCGTGGGTGTAGTAGTAGTTGTTGTTGTTGTAGGTGTAGTAGTTGTTGTTGTTGTTGTAGGTGTTGTAGTAGTGATGGTTGTCGTAGGTGTTGTAGTAGTGGTGGTTGTCGTAGGTGTAGTAGTTGTTGTTGTTGTAGTAGGTGTAGTAGTTGTTGTTGTTGTAGTAGGTGTAGTAGTAGTAGTTGTTGTCGTGGGTGTAGTAGTTGTTGTTGTTGTAGTAGTAGTTGTTGTAGTTGTAGTAGTAGTAGTTGTTGTTGTAGTTGTAGTAGTTGTAGTTGTTGTTGTACTCGTTGTCGTAGTTGTTGTTGTTGTACTTGTAGTTGTTGACGTAGTGGTTGTAGTGGGTGTTGTCGTTGGTGTTGTTGTTGTTGTCGTTGTACTGGTTGTGGTTGTACTGGTTGATGTTGGCGTAGTGGTTGTACTAGTTGTGGTTGGTGTTGTTGATGTTGTACTTGTCGTAGTTGTCGTTGTCGTTGTAGTTGTTGTCGTTGTCGTTGTTGTGGTTGTTATTTTGGGTGTTGTAGTAGTAACAGTGGTTGACGTTGTTGTTGGAATAGCGGTTGTTCGTTCTGTGAAAATACGTACAATCATTTCGACATAGTTATTAGAATTAATAGTCATTAAATATATACAGATAAATGCAACCAGTCTTTGTTATTAGCTACTGAACGACGGTTTCAAAACTGAGCGCTATCACTGCAGGGGAGCGGTGACGCCGCAAGAGCTGCGATGACGCCACACGAGTGTCGGTGACGCCGCAAGAGGGGCGTGACGCCGCAGGAGGAGCGGTGACGCCGCACGAGGGTTGGACTGTTCATCTGGCATTGCCTTACGGAGAAGAACCGGACGCTAAATTCTTAGCGTCCGGCTTAAATTATTGTCTGATTGATAGAGTATATATATATATATATATATATATATATATATATATATATCATTATTTCGCCAATAGGCCAAACAACACTTTGCCATTGCTCAGCGCACGCACAAAACCAAACAAACAAAATGCACCTACATAGTGAACAGAAAATTAAAGACAATTAATTAACTTTACAGTTTATTTTGGGTAGACAGGTTAGTTTCTCAGGGAATGACGCCCCTGCCCAGCAAATGTTAGTCGAAGCTGAGGAAGGCATAGGGGGCCCTCCTCGTCGTAATCAGAATCCGCCAAGAATAATGGTTTATCAAAAAATGTTATGAATGATTTAAATATCCACTCTTGTGTGGACTTGAAGAGGAAAATGGAAGATGGAGATGAATGGTAGCGTTATATACCACGGACCTGCCAGTAGGCAGTGCACTAAGACAGTTTATTATAAGTAGATTTAAATAATGAAAAACTACTGAGACAGATTACTTTTAGAATAAAATAAAATTGTATTGGTAAGACCTGCGCCGCAGAAGTCTGATATTACAGTTATATTGTCGATGGCAATGTCCCCATGTTCCCCCTGACCGCGAAGTCCTACGAATCCAATCTGAGTGGATAATAAATAAAGTATTAACAATAATAATGACAACAATTAGAGTGCTATAGTCATCAACGACAACATCGAGCATTATTTAATCAAAATCAAGCTGGCGAGCAAAAAGAAGGTTCAAAAAAGGTTGCAAATTCGAAAATCCAGATAATCAGTCCAAAGTAGTGTCTCAACTATGCCATATAAATTGATAGGTGAATTATATGCAACTTTTCGTACAAAAATGTGTCAATTTTATATAAATTGAATTCCATTTAGCCTTGCCCTGAGCAATAATGGACACAGATTCTAAATTAGATACCTGTCAGTGGCGTGGTCTACAGGTCCATTTTAGAAGTCTATTTAAATTCTATTTTTGTTGATTTGAAACATCTCAGCATACCCTGTCATTATTATCAGTTAGAACGACAGAGACGGACTCATTCAGCCACTGAGGTCCCCTGTTCCTATCCCAGGTCTTCCACGGTGTCTGCTCGCCTCTGTTCTTAGTGTACAAAATGAGCTGATCGATGTCTGCGCCGTACATGTTGTACCAGAAGTAGATACACGCTCCTCCAGTGTAGAGGATGTCCGGACTCTCGATACTAATATACACAATCTTATCTCAATCTATCAATAGATAAACAAACAATCTATCTTAATCTATCAATAGATAAACAAACAATCTATCTTAATCTATCAATCAATAAAAATTTATCGTCCGGTTCCTCGGCATAAGGCAATGTCAGGGACGTCAACATTCAATTTAATTTTAGACTATATATACATATATTTCTAAAATAGGAACGGTTTGATCATTCAAAAAATCTAATGAGTAATTAAATTACTATTAAATTATTAATAAACATTCTCATTATTATAATTACTAAATATAAGTATTAGATTATGATATCAATTCTTATTAATTAAATCATTGGTAAAATGTAATTACTCAATTAAATTATCGTCTAAACATATACGTGACTACAATCACATGTATGTCTGAGATAAGAATGGCTAAATCATAGTCGAAGCAAAGCATAACATAATAACAATTAGACTACTACTGTCGTCTATGACAAAATCGAGTAATAAATCATGGTCAAACATATTCTTGATTAATTGTAGATCTCGGGCAGGATTTCCGAATGATCTCTTTGTTCGAAATTTTGAATAACAATATTTAAAACTTAAATATTGAAAAATTACTATTAGAATTTAAGTTAAGCTTAGTGCAATTAGTGCAACAATATTGTTTAAAACTTCCGATAAAAATTCACCACTCATTGTTGTAGCTCTTTAACCTTTAAAATTATTATCATTATGAAATTATTGTCGAGTCATACGAAAACTATGTTCAATAGTTATTTTAATAATTGTTCTAATAATTAAATAATTAAATAATAATAATTGATAATTTAATAATTGTATTAATAGTTGAACAATTGTATTTTGAAATGGTTATGAAAATCGCCCTCACTTGGATCGATCTCCTACAGCCCTTGGAGCGCTGGTCTCTATGTAGATGTACCAATCCCCTGATTGGGCTGCCTCGGGCCCCGTGTCTTCTGTTTCTGTGGGGCCGGTATTTCTTACCCAATCAAAATTGTCCCTGGTGCTCTGAATCATATCACAGAGATCATCTGATTCGAAGTCACAGTTCCACGGTAGTCGTACTGTACAAACGATCAGTCATATAATATATACATCTTTATTTCATCAAAAATATGGTAGCATAAGTACAATAAGTACAAAATATAAAGCACAAAGAGACATCATGTTCAGCGAAATAGAACAAAGAGATATAGTGTTCGAAACGAAAAGAACATGAAACATCACACAATAATAACATGATAACTGCAAAGCAGCCAGAGATCAAGTCAATGAATTGATGAACATGAATCAGTAAGTTATTCAATAATTAATCAGCATTAGTCATAATGGTATATCAAAAGGAATGTTATAGATGATTTAAATATCCATTCGTTTGTTGACATGAAGAGAACGGAAGATAGCGATGAGTGGAGGCTTGATAACCTATGGGCCTGCCAGCTGGCGGTGCACTAAGAGAGAGAGAGATAGTCATTATTAAATTGTCATTTCATATGCATATGAAATTATTATTTAATAATTAATTAATATTGGTCAGTATATGAAATATAATTTTTAAAAGCACTAAGATCTAAACCAGCGCCAGGAATGGCATTCGGTTGGTGAGCGCCTAGCCTCCAGAAATGCTACAAAATTTAAACGAATGAAAAACTTTAAAAGAAGGTCTATCCGTATCCGGACCATACAGTAGTTAAACTGGGATTAAAGGGAAGTTAATTAGGATGATGATGAGTATATCTGTGTTCCTGGGAAATTTTTAAACTTTATTTCATTTAAATGACATTTCTTTTTGCATTTGTCAGTGCTCTGGTGTAGATGCTGAAATAAACACACATATATATATATCTCTCTCTCTCTATATATATATATGAAATATAATAGAGTGTACATGCAGACAAGTACCTGATAAGCAGAAGGCAACAAAATTGAATTAAGAACAAACAGATATGTTGTCATGGAAGTCTATTGTCGCTTTTATTCTATATGAATATAGTAGCTAAAACCTAGCTTCATATTTGTAAACTCTATATTGCTACAATTTTATTTGTACTTTTAATCTTTATATTTGAATATATATATATATATATATATATATATATATATATATAAACATATATATATAATGTATATATATATATATATATATATATATATATACATGTATATGTTTATATATGTATATATATATATAATCCCTAGGGAAATCTCAAGAACTTCAAGAAAACTCAAAATGTATTTACTAAATTTACGGAGCTTCTAAGGGAGGAATTTCTGCGTATAACCTGAAATTTAAATATATAACATATTTAAGTTATTTTGAGACAAAAAACGTCTATTAACTACACTAATTTAAGACCGTTAACTAAGTAATATATAGAAAAGGATATTCCCACAGATGCTGCTAATTATAAAAGAATAATGTATATAAGAATAACCCAATTTTTCACATACCAGCGGTCGTGCACACTCCTGTGTAGATTCTTAAGTTATCCACAGCTATGTCACCCACCCAATTCTCTCCTCGAAACGCGTCCCAACCGATCTGTAATATCGAAAGCTTCACTCCACTGAAACTGCCTTACTCAGCATTCATAATGACCTTTGCTTAACCTTAAACTCTCAAAAGGTATCAGCCCTTGTACTACTTGATCTTTGGCTGCATTCGACACCATCGATCATAACATTCTTACCAGTAGACTTAAAACGTGCTTTGGTATCTCTGATTCCGCTTTCTCTCTGATCTCCTCCTATCTTTCTGGTCGCACTCAATCTGTTTTTATAGAATATGAACGCTCCCCTGAACTACCTCTTATACGTGGTGTGCCCCAAGGATCTGTACTTGAACCTTTACCTTTTTCCCTCTACACTACCCCACTCAGTTATGTTTTAGACAGTGCTTCAATAAAATTTCATTTCTATGCTGATGATACTCAGCTGTACATCTCATTTTCTAGCTCAGATTCTGACTTGAAATTGCAACACCTTTCTTCTGTTCTTGACAATGTGTATTCATGGTTTTGTAGTAATCGTCTCTCTGTCAACCCCTCTAAAACCGAATATCTTTTAATCGGCACTCCTCAGCACAGAACCAAAATTGCCAATTCCTCCAATTTTCAAAATCTTGCTCTCACTCCTACTCCCAAAGCTAAACACCTTGGTGTCATGTTTGATGAAAATCTTGATTTTAAATCTCATATCTCATCTGTCTGTCGTTCATCTTTCTTCCAGATTCGTCAAATCAGACAGATACGGTCATCTCTTGGTAAAAATTCATCCATAATTCTTGCCAACTCAATAGTTCATTCTAAACTTGACTACTGCAATTCATTGCTATATGGTTTACCTTCTTCTTCTCTCATGCGTTTGCAACGCGTTCAAAATACTCTAGTACGTGTTGTCTGTCGATCCTCGAGGCTTCAGGCCACGTCTAGTTCCTTGCTTAATAACCTTCATTGGCTTTCTGTAGTTCAAAGAAATAAGTATAAAATTGCTCTTTTAACTTTCAAAACACTCCTTTTTGGTAAATCTTCATACCTTTCTGATTTCCTAATCCAATATCAACCTTCTCGTAAGATTCGTTCTTCTGATACCAAACTGCTCAAAATTCCTAGTATTCTCACTTCGTTAGGTAGACGTTCATTTTCTTTCTCATCTCCTACTGTTTGGAACTCTCTGCCTCCTGATCTTCGCTCATGTTCTACTACTTCCACTTTCCGTTGTAAGTTGAAAACACATCTCTTCCCACCATAAATTTTATTTCATCTTGCCTGACTGTTTCTTTGATAACCGGACCGGCACTGTTTAGGATCTTTTATTTCTCTTCAGCACGTGCTTTTTCACATCGTTTGAGGTGAATCGATTTGTAGTGATATGTGATGGGGGGACGTCCCTGACATCATCCTTGTATGAGGAAACGACGTTAAACCTTTATTATTATTATTATTATCAGCATTAATAAAGTTAATTATTAAAATAAAACCATCATCATCGTCATAATCATCATCATCATCATCATCATCATCGTCATATCATAATCATCATCATAATCATCATCATCGTCATCATCAAGTGGAATTGAGCGGCTCTATTAAGTAGGGCATGAATATTGTGCCTTAGTGAACTGAGAAATTGGCGAATTTATTTACGATGCCCTTCAAAATGGATCATATGATGGATAAAACCTTTTTCATTTGGATAATTTATAAAAAATACTACTATTTGTTTCATTTGTTTTGAAATATATCTATTTTATTGGCATTAACTTTTGTAATCAATATATTCATGTACTTTTTCTGCAGATTTGCTAGATTTCTGCATATAAACGAATATACAAAAAACCATTTGCTAAATACTTAAATTTAGTCCATGGTACATAAACCTGCTTGAATGATTTCAATCATTTACTACTATAGTCGCCATCGAACAACAAGTTAATCTCACGCAAAAATTATTGTGCACTAAATTTTGAGATTAATATAGGCTATATGGCTACTGAGATGATCTCCGATTGTTTTCTAAGTCGTCAACTATAATACGCGAAGAAAAGCTAAATGTTGTACCCGTCTATGTCTGGGTTGCTGAATAATAGACCAACCAGAAACTACCAGTGTCGTAAAAGGCGACAAAGCACTAAGATCCAAACTAATGTCAGAAAGAACATTCGATTGTTGAGAGCCTACTCCCAGGCTCCAGAAATTGCTACAGAGCTTCTATAGTGGGATTCAAAGGAAAATAACGATGATGATAAGGAGTAGTAATATGTTGATCTGTTCTTCAATACCCCCGGCAACTGCATTTCTAAAAACCCATCTCTTTCCGCCATAGGTCTAAATTTTGACCCTCTTGCCTTGAATCTTTGACTTGCACTGTTTTGATCTGGCTTTCTCTTGTGGTCTCAGTGTACTCGTCGCCATCGTGTGGTGGCTTTGGCGCCTGTTTGTGTAGAGTTTGCAAGAGACGTCCCTGACATTGCCTTATGGCGAGGAACCGGACGATAAATTCTTATTGATTGATTGAAACATCTAACCCGGATGTCCGTACTGCTGATGTTAACCGGAATCCTCACGAACATCCATCGTTTTCCCTGATCGCCTCTGATGGTCCAGATGTCCTGGTGATTGACGTAGCTTGGACCCTGCTGCGTATAGACGACAAGTCTGTTGACGCCCTGACCATAGGCGTACAGGTTGAATGAGACACACAGAGACCCCGCGTAGTTGAGAGGAGGTGTTGTGAATCTTAGCATTAAAATAAAGCATTAAGATACAGCGCGTGAAATAGTATTCGCGTGGAATAGTATTCACGTGGAAGAGTATTCACGCGGAAGAGTATTCACGTGGAATGGTATTCACGTGGAATAGTATTCACGTGGAATAGTATTCATGTGAAATAGTAGTCACGTTTAGTTTTCGCATAACACAATTCTAATTCTAGAATCACGATTGCTCGACGGTCGGGAAATTTTAAGAAAAGACCTAAAAGCTAAAAAACTATAAAATGAACCATAAAACTGAGCAAATTTATTTAGACCCGACAACTCAGATGCTTCAGTTAGAGTATCTTTAAAATATTTTCGAGAAGAGAGTGGAAAATCACTTCGGGTAGTTTTGTCAATAGAAAGTCCTTTATGGATAGGATTACATGAATTCGACAAGAAAAGTTCTTATAACATAGTCAAACGCACTATTAAACAATTTAGCAATCATTTTCACGGATACAATGTACTTTTATGTATTCAAAATATTTTCCAGTGCGCTGCTTTTTGCTGACCCCAGTGTGTAGATTTAATGAATATCAAATCTGCTGGGACATTAAAATCAATATTAAATATTTATTGACTAATTGATTTAGCAATATCGGCATCGCCTCTCACGAATCTGTAAAAGTATGTGACTCACAAAATAAAAATTGAGAACCTCCAAAATCGTTAGATGGGCTCCGAATTAGCCTATATGAATTAATTTAAAATAAAGTGAATTCTGTCATTAATTCTTAGAATTAAAACTTAGTCATGTTATAGCTTAGTTTACTAAGATATTATCTCCATCTACAGTGTAAAATACTGTAAAATTTATCTTTATATTTATATCCTGAAAATAATGGAATTTGTTTAGTAACAGTGTGCGGATATACAGCTTTAGTGACTCTAGAGTGTTGATTAGGTTTTCGCTTGAACATTTGATTAGTGAAAGTTTGAACTAGCGTTATCGTCATGAGTGATTGTAGCCTGCAACATACATGTACTGCAGGCCTATTCTACTCAAGTTTTCAATTTTTAACTAGCGCCTCTCTAGCATTTCGTATAATGCGAAGCTTGTGTGAATGTAGAAGAATTTGTTGTTTAAGTATTGGCAAATATAGGGCCTATATTAACAGAATATTAGGGTCTATTAAAATCCAAGAACAACCAACGCAACCTATTTAGGGCTATGTACTTAATTACTATTTGGGTTTAATATTTATTTTGCACGTGTGAAAATAAGATTCTTATATGTATGTTAATTTTGTAATTCCCATTTAAAAATAAACATTATCCTATCCCGACGAAGAATGGGTAAAGTTAATAAGAAACAGACCGTAAAACGTCTCGTACTTCTGTATAGACAGTTTACAATAGCAATATCAGACACAATGAACAAGTTACATGCAGTTGCATATTTGTAATTTAAGAATGCTAGCTTCAGCAAGGTATGTTATGTTTGTAAAAATTCGTTATTAAGAACTCGGCCTCGAGTTTCATATAACAATTTGGGTACAAGTTGCATGACTAAACTCTGAAGTACCTTTGATGTTAAGAAAATTTTCTCTCACTATACATTTTATCTGCTAGTTGCAAGCACGTTTGTGCACATTTTGTAGTTTATAATAGCATCATCCTACACAAGAATACTACGATTAGGCAAGTTGTAAACTTAAAACTCAAAATGAAATGTAAAGTTTCAGTGAACTGATATTTACTCCAGATACTTTGTGTAACTTATGCGCAAATGGCTCAGAAAAAGGTTGAGCAAATGTAGTGATCTTTACTTGCGACCAAAAATAAGAGACAAAAATGTTACATAATAATTTTAACTGTAGCGTGGACCCTCATTGCTATCATAATTACCGATGTCGGTAAGATATTCGACTGCGGATCAGTATGTGCGGAGTTCAAATCGTGGGCTCGCCCGACACTGACATCGCTTTCTAGTGAGGAAATTGACGTTAACATCAGCTTTACCAGCTGTTTTAATGGAGCAGATAACATAAAAGTGTTAAATAGTTCATCAAAATTTCAATAGAACTTTCATTGGGTAGGTTTCATGTTTATCTGTATGGGTGAATAAACTCTCGGACAGGTGACCGGTAGATGTGTGTTTGACTAAATTGTGTTTCTATCAATTTACTGATAATGCATTGAAAGTTATAGATAATGATAAGAATTAATGATAAGGACAGTTATAATTATCTTACATGACAATAGGTCTACATGCATAGTGGTATATTTATATAAACAAGGATAATAATATGACAGTAATTACTTATTCAAGCAATCAATTAATAAGAATTTAACGTCCGGTTCCTCGCCATAAGTTAATGTCAGGGACGTCTCTTGCGGACTCTACAAAAACAGGCGCCAAAGCACCACACGATGACGACTGAGTACACAGCGACCACAAGAGAAAGCGAGATCAAAACATAGTTCATTATTCGGCATATTTTACAAGTAGTGTAATACTTTAATGATATAATTCACTTAATTAACAACCACAAGACAATAAGTGCTAGTGATTTTGTGCTGTGAACTCTAGCTTCTTAAGATGGACTTGACTAGAATAATCAAAATTAATTTGAATTCGTGCACTAAACTGCGAGCTACTTTGTGATGAATTAATTACTATGTAATGATGAAATTATTGCCTAATTTTAATTGTTTTTAATTAATTTAAAAGCGGACAATATACCAAATAAATTTGAGTCAAAAATCATGACGTCCTCTATAGGAATCTCAACCAATGACTCATGCGTCAAATATCACTGGTGATATTTCAAATATCGATTTAGTGCTATCAAATATTTTCGAGTCACTAAATCGAACACGTTTGTCGAATAATCGTCAGAAATGTCGTAGTAGAACTCAACCTTACATAGTCATATGGATCGCTCAGGCTTCGAACTAAACGTAAACCAACGCCTAATACACATTCATAACATTGTGTCAAACGGTTCATATTACTAATGCTAGAAGATTTTCGGCTAAGGCAATATATCCACCTATCAGCTACCTGCAGCTATATACCTCCTATTATAGGGTTAGACTCTGGCTATCTAAAATCTATCGATTGACGTATCGATTCGTCAATCTATTAAGTGATTGCTTGAATGATTGACTGATTGCTTGATTGACTTATTGATCACTGACATCGCTTTCGAGTGAGGAAACTGACGTTAACCTTAGCTTTACCAGCTTTTTAAATGATTAATCGGCTGATTGAGTGATCAACTCGCTGATTGATTGATTATTTTAATAATGACTCTATTCTAATCTGATGATTTCTAGTTTGCTTTTATCACTATCCTTATTTCAATCGATAAAATAAATTAGTTTTATTTATTTCTTGAAGGAGATAGTAATTAAACTGATCACTGATCGACGTCGCCACTGGCTCTAGCCAGTGGCTACGTCGGTAAGATATTCGACCGCGGATCAGTATGTGCTGGGTTCAAATCCTTGGCTCACCCGTCACTGACATCGCTTTCGAGTGAGGGAACTGACGTTAACATTAGCTTTATCAGCTTTTACAAAGGAAAGGAGATAGTAATTAAACTGATCACAAAGGAAGTCCCACAGACCTTGCCTGCCACTCCGGCTCGATGGGCTCGCTGGACTCCATGTAGAAGTACCACCTGGAGCCGCTTACCCCGGAGTCAGGTCCCGTGTTGTCGGTGGGTGTGGGTCCGGTGAAGCGAGTCCAATCAAAGTTGTCTGTCGTGTCCTGAATGAGTCCACAAGTCCCATCCTCGAAATCACAGGCGAATAAGTCTGCAAGTAGGCAATTAGAGATGTGCAAAACGAATAAGTCTGGAAATAAGAAATCAGAGATATGCAAAATGCATAAGTCTGGAAGTAAGAAATCAGAGATATGCAAAATGAATAAGTCTAGAAATAAGCAATTAAAGATGTGCAAAATGAATAAGTCTGGAAACAAGTGCTTGAAGATATATAGAATGAATAAGTCTAAAAATATATACTTAGAGATACATAAAATTAGTAAGTGTGGAACTAACGGCGCAGAGAAATATAAGTGAATAAGTCTGTAAGTACTTAGAGACATATTTAATGAATATATAATAAATTAGTTTTCAAATAAGTACTTACATATGCACAACATGAATAAGTCTGCAAATAAGTAATTAGAGATAAATAAATAAGTAATGTGCAAGAGTAATATTGCTTGAAAGTTCTCGTATTCTATCAAAGAACTCTCCCTTGCCGCATACGGCATCATGCCTCCGGATTCAAAACTAAGTTAAACTCATTTCAACCATTTAGTTACCATATAAAATTAAGTACTAAAATGTAGACAGTTGCAACGAGTCCAGGGAGTCTGTAACACAGGCCAACCGCCAGAAATCCTCAATTAAAAGCAGTTCATCAGGAAAACTGGGTTAAATATTATACGAACTAAATTTGCACAATAAAACTTTGGCCTCACATTTCTCCTCTTTTATCCATTTCTACGCTCTTTTTCGGTTAACTACTGTTATCAAAGGCCAAACCATATCGGCGATGCCGTTATATAATTGTAAAATATAATTGAACAATAATGAGAGTTCAGTAATTTACTGCAATTCAAAATTTAAGGCCAGTCAAGGTCGCACCGAGTCTTGAAGCCTTGAAATAAAGCGAATTTGAAATAAGTCCACATTTTCGCAAGCAACTGGAAAATAGACAAATGGAAATTTCACCGATGAAGAGAAGTCAAATTAGGATCCGAAAACTGGATCCGGATTCATATTCATCCGTCAGAGTGCTTGACAAGTCCATGCAATGTTCAAATATATTGCCTTTTCATTTCTAGCCTTCATTGAAGTTTTGTCTGGTATTGAAATAATGTTTTTTAAACGTGTTCAACCTTCGACATCGAGGCTTCGCAATGACAATTATTTGTGTAATAAAAGAGTTGAAGGATACAGTGCCTATTAATCAGAATTTCCCTGTATTCAGAAACTCGCCCTGAAACGTGAAGGTTGTATTCATTTTTAACCCTTCATTTCAATGACGTCTGTTCCCGTATCGTCTGCATATCTTTAGCACTACGATAGTAAATTAGCTACCTGCAAATAAATGCATTGAATACTACCTCGGTTGTATTTCCATAGAATTTGAATAAAGGATCGAGACGAGTGTAATTTGTGTCAAGGTTGTGATTGCGCCTGAATGTTATTTATGAATGTAGCATGTGCTTAGAGCCACAGCTGTTGAGATTGGAACATTTTAGTATAGGCCCATCAAACATTATAGTTTACTAAAGATAATTAGGTTTTCTCGACTGCAAGTGCGATAAGTGAGAGACGAGAGAAATGGTTCAATTCTGATTATAAAAGTGTTCATGCGAAAATTAACAATTTAGCGTTTGATATGGCAGATAAATGTGATAGACTTCACACAATGAAAGCAGGTAATTTATTCTAAAAAGGTTCATTGAACAGTATTTACGACAATGTTTACTAGCCAATATCGAGATTATTTTGGTGTTTTCATCTAGGATTCTGGGTTATTAAAAGTTCTGTCACACTGTCGCAGTTCAAACCTAAATTGGCAACTTAGAAAAATCTACTGATTGATATCCAAGCTACTTTGTCTAAACCTAAAGAGTTGACAAATTAGATGTAATTAATTTTTATATTTAATTAATTAGTATCTTTATTTTTTAGTAACATATAAAAGTTATATTTTAGATATTTTCATTTGGCTTCAGTGTACACTATTTTCCACATAAGCCCAGCATTTATATGGAGCAAAACTAATATCGAAAGTTTACAAATATCATAATAGCTCTCCACTGATGTAATTTCAAAGAATGAAGCATAGGTTAAACCAAACACTAAAGTTTTGACATTATAATTAGCAAATAAGTTTCCAAAATTCTTTAATGAAGCATTGGAAATGTTGATATGGAGAAGAAGCAAAACGGATTAATCAGACCCAAAAAGTTACAAATGAAGAAGTTCTGGAGAGAGTTGGTACGGACAGACAGTTGATAAATGTAATAAGAAATAGGAAGAAGTGCTGGATATGACATATTAAAGGGGAGCTAGTTGATTAAACGAGGTCATAGAAGATACAATTGATGGAAATAAAATCAGATGCCGGCCGAAATTAGGAATGTTAAATGATTTAAAAATCCACTCATATGTGGAAATGAAGTAGAAAACGGAAGACAGAGAAGAGTGGAGACGCTACATACTATGGACCTGCCAATAGGCAGTGCACTGAGATAGAGATTCTTTAAGTGGCAAGCTTAGCTCTGTTCCTATGGAGGTCACAAGGGTATTTTTTGCGATGCCTATGTTATAACAATTACTACACTGGCATACATTCTGTACCATGCCCATAAAAACTGCTTGATTTATGGCGCAATGACGTGAACTTAGCGTTCACTTATGGTGGTTACCTGATCTAGGCTTATTGAAATGCCTAACATATTTGAAGATAGAACATCTTTATTAGTATATTTTAAACCCTATGACAACATGTTAAAGAGTTATTGAATGAATTTAATACCAATGTATCTATACAAATCATAGTAAAATTTTAAATACTAATTGTTGTTCAAGTTCAATAATAAAAAAGCTCTAACTGTAGCAACACAGACAAATCTGAGTTATAATATTCCAATTTGGCTTATTTGATTTAGAGTAGTAGTACTAAGGTACAGTGCTTGGACAGTAAGCACGTACAATACGTGTTTGATTTAAAATCCAATTTACAGGTTCTGGCAATTCATTATGGAAGGATTGATCCTTCCAAGGTTATTCATGTCTTTGAAATGAAGAAGGCAACTGGAACTATTAGAAGTCATATTATTTCAAGCTTCAGGCTATATAAGGTTTGAACTATACAGAGCCTTTTGGAAGGGATTAACTTGTTGATCTGTGGAGTGCTCTTCATGGAGCGTGAAATCAGATTGTGAAGTAAGAAATGCCTACTTTGAACCTGCCTCAATTGGCAGGTCAATAGAGAGAATAAAGCAAATAGCAACAGTATAATTGACTAATTAAAAAGTTTGAAAACAGATAAATCGGTAATGAAATAATAGTAACAATTTGAAAAAGTGCAATCTCTAGCGCAGGGGCATATATTAAAACGTAATTATGCTTAACGGTTAAAATATAGAAAGTTAACTCAGCAGTTTTCACACACGTATTTTTAATATCACACACGTATTTTAATATCACACACACACACACACACACACATATATATATATATATATATATATATATATATATATATATATTGCATATATATATATATATGTATATATATATATATATGTATATTATATATATATATATATATATATTATATACATGTATATACCTTAATTTATTGAAAATTGCATTTTGAAACGACTTCGCACAATAGAAGGATTAAAAATTTAGCAAATATTAAATCAATTTCAGCAAGACAGGTGTTCAAATAGAAGGGAATCGAGAATATGGGTGCTAATTTTGTTATATCGTAAAATCAATAACACGTGACTGGCTTATTGTGTTTTAGGCAACATTCCGAAAAAAACTAAACGGCGCTAGCTTCAAATCGAAATAAACCACTAGAGTCTATTCGAAACTAAGTTTGAATCTGTATCGCACAGGGACGTCGTGATTCTTAAACATGTAGACTACATAAGATGACAATTAGTATAGACAATATGTCAAAAATTGTATTAAACAAAAACAGGATACAGAATAAACACAATCAATCAGATAGAAATTGTTCAAAAGTCTAATCATGCAGAAATGTAACACGTCTCTTATTGACTGGAAATAAACACAATATCCCGGTAGCCATGGATCTCAAGACAACCGTATCGCAGCAACGCTGAAGAATCTAAAAGTAACATTGATTGGCGTGGCTGCAATAAATGATTCACCAAAAAAAATCATCAAAAATTAACCAAAAGACATGGCAGCTTAAGCACAGAATAAGAAAATAGAAATAATAACGAAAAGAATTACAGAAACTACCGATTCGCCGTAATATAACTTTCCATCCAGTCTATGACATTTATTGGTCCAGTTACATGTGACAGAACACACATGTTTACAGAGAGTTTCCTTGCTTTCTTTTAGTATTTATTTTTTTAATATTATTTTCAATGCTGGTTGAATAATGCTAATACTCTTTGGTAGATATAATTCCAGATACCTCGGGTCTAAACTAAATTTTCTCAAATATTCTTTACACTTTCTCTTCTCAAATCTTGGATAAAGTTATAGCTGACTGACCAACAAAAGCAACATTTTGCAACGCCGTTGAGGTTCAAGCAGCGGCACAACTATTTCGTAAATACCAACATTTGATATCTTCCTACTTACCTTACTAATTACGGCCCAGTCTAAAATTAAGTGATTAGGCCTATATTCTAAAATTTTGACAGATTACCACCTGTCAAATCGAGTTTAGTTTCGTGGCACAATTCAAACCTTTACCCACGGTTAACATAATGCAACGAATAACTTCCTAGACAAGCTCCTACATTTCTATTATTGCACTTAATTTACTGCGTTACGCACATTCGTGTTCAACGGATTTTGGAGCAAGTCTATTTATTTCAGATCTGAGTGATCGTGTCAGAAACTTTGCGAAGCAGAAAAGGTCTGAAGCAGAAATAATTCTAAAAAGGAGCTGTTATTTGAAGCTTTCCGAAGAACGGCTTTATTTTAACAAATAAAACCACAAAATAATATTTTACTAGATCTATCTCACAGTAGATTCAAGTGAATAGATCATAGTTAAGTGTCCAATTATGAAGCACGACAATTTTAGTCCAGCCCATAGTCATTCTAATCCCAAGAGGTTACTGTACTAGTTTTAATTAAAAGCATAGTGTATAGACCTTAGAGCATTAGCTTACTTCATGGTATATAAGATGAGAATCCGCAAATGCATTTAAGATCCGCTGATTCTATTCTCCGACAAACGTATTAGAGAGTAAAATCGTGGACATAATCAAAGATTGGCTTCGAATTCGTTGACGTATTCGCATTTGCATTGCCGATTTTTATTAAAAAGCTGTATAGCCGATGTTAACGTCAGTATCACCTTTCGAAAGCGCTATCAATGACGGGAGAGCCCATGATTTGAACCAACACATACTGATCCGCAGTTGGAAATCTTACTAACCGACATCGCCACGGGCTAAATTAGAAATGAAACTGGCCTCGATCCGGTATATTTAAATGTACGAAGTTAAATTAATTTCAAAAGATTAATTAATTAATTACGTAATTACTGACCTCGTTGGGTAAGCACTGAGTTGCAGGAAAGTACCAAAAGGCAGATGACTAGGTAAACATTTGCAAATCTCTCTTTGCTCATTTCTTTTCGTTTACTACCGCGATGCGCATGGAAGACTATCCATATCTGGACTAATCCTTGATCTAATATTAAGTGTGAGAAATATAATTTTTCCTAATGTAAGTTGTTCGATAATTTCTACCTATAGTTTGCTGGTTATTTATACCTATAGATTGCGGGTTATTTAAAGGACCTTTGCTGAGATAGAAAGTTTAAAAATCTACTTGTAAAATGGATTTAAAAGTAAATTGTTGTATGTTTCCCTGTATGCTGCTGCACAGTGCACTACAAGGTTCAAGCAACTTTAGTAGGCCTACATTTACAAATGAAATATGCAGTTATACTTAAATCTCAATGATTCGATTTTTGTTAGAAAATTTTTGATAATGGCTTGACCATTCCACCTACATAGACACACTAAACTACACACACAACTGAATGAGCTTAAGTCACTTAAATGACTAAAATTATCTTCGTAGATCCGTTCTTGTAGTAACAATATAAACTATTAAAATTTTCCGAACATGCATCAAGATATCAAGTGCACACGACAATTACGCTTGCATAAATAGCCTAAATATTTTTTATAAAGGTAAATAAAGCGTCAGAAATTGCAATAGAACAACTGCTATGCTTCACATTTAGTATAATTGCTAAAAATGAATTTGATGAAACCGTGCGAACATGATACAGTTACGCAGTTTGCATGCAACAATGCAACGCAGTTAGCTAGCGTCACTTTAGGCTACCATCTGAACGTGCAATCAGCGTGTTTTACGAACATGTTCTTGTGCATGCAGACGGACTGTCGTACTGTCCCACGCAACGTCTGACAACCATTGACATCCCACGGCAATCAAACGAAAGGCTCGCTACTTAACCTGATACGGTCTGCCGAAATTAAAAAATTAACTAACCGTTATATCTCGACACTTTTCTAATTAAAACTGCCCAAGGGAAGCACAAGAACTATTGGAGATGCTGCGTTGTTAATTGAATTGAATTGAATGTGAAGAATTGGTGCGAATTAAATAACGTTCCAGTGTTAACAAAGTGTTTTAATAATAATCTTGATGTCTTGATGCACTATTATTGATCGTCAATTCATCATCAAGATGTCCTTGCGTCGCGATTGCATCTTTACTCCACCGTTGATGGTATATGAAATATTGCGAACATGTGTAAATGTACAGCCTAAACATGCCTAATCTACGTGTCTAAACATGCCTAATCTACGTGTCTAAACTTGCCTAATGTAAATGTCTAAGCATGCTTAATGTACATGTCTAAGCATGCCTAATGTACGTGTCTAAACATGCTTAGTGTACAACTGTACATGTCTAACCACGTCTAATGTACATGTCTAGGCAGGCCTAATGTACAGTATTACCATGTCTAATTTACAATCATATGTAAATTTACAGTCTAAAACTGCCTAAATGAACAGTCATACGTAAATATGCATTACCGTCTAAGCATGTCTAAGACCGACTATGCTAAACATAACTAATACCAGTTACCCTAACCCATACTATATCATACCCAATGCTAACATACCTACATCTGCAGCCACGAAGCTACATTGTTAAACAATACTGTTACTATTCAAATGCATATGCATAATAATTCTACTTAGTTATTTAAG
This sequence comes from Enchytraeus crypticus, assembly GCA_905160935.1. Lineage (NCBI taxonomy): Eukaryota > Metazoa > Annelida > Clitellata > Enchytraeida > Enchytraeidae > Enchytraeus > Enchytraeus crypticus. Next base: position 1,860,849 of record CAJHZI010000503.1, on the reverse strand, counting down.
GTTAAAATATCCTTGAAACATGGAAACTCAGACAAATAATTAAATTGGAAAAGTGTCTAGATTTAATATCATTTATAACTACTGTTGTTACACTGAGCGATGGAACGCACAACAAAAGAAACCGCTCATAATGGTACCTTAGCTTCTTATGTCAGGCAATATATCATGTTATGTCAAATAGCATTGTTGAAATATTCGTCTAGCGCCTGTCATATTTAATAACCAGCCACTAGTGGCCAGGCGACCCGGTTAATGTCTAATATACGAAAGTACATAGAAATTAGACATAATAATCTACAAATATAATTAATACAAATTAGCAGTTGAGTAGACTTGAGATGAATACTAATGTTAGAGGATTGAGGATGTTAGAGGATTAAGGAAGTCAGGAGATTAAGGATGTCAGAGGATTATGAATGTTAGAGGATTAAGGATGTCATAGGATAAAGAATGTTAGAGGATTATGGATGTTAGAGGATTAAGGATGTTAGAGCATTAAGGATGTCAGGAGATTAAGGGTGTTAGAGGATTAAGGATGTTACTGGATTAAGATGTTAGAGGATTAAGGACGCAGGAAGATTGTTTAAGTAGAAAACTAATTTGCGTTAATTAATCGGTAGCATGCCTGCCGTGTGAGAGGAATGCCATCAGTTTGAATTCCACCCGGATCATCTCACATTTTACTTGTACTAAGAAACTAGAAGTTCAACTTAGGATTATACTGTAGCTTTGAGTTAATTTTAAGAATAAATTAGATTCTAGAAAAAGACTTTAATATTTTAAGTCTTGCTAAGGATTAGCACTATTAAAGCTCTTCCGCTGCATCCTAATTTAGTATTGATGTTACTTCTTACAATTTCAGTCCCTTTTGATATAGACTTTAAAGTTTAGACAATCTTTAAATTTCTGTGATTACAGTGTCTTCCATCTAACAAGTAATATTCACGGTTAGATCAGGATGTGCAAGAAAATCTCTCTAAGTTTCGATATCCTTAATATTCTGGACAAAGCTGTCACAAAAATATTTACTAAGTTCAAGTATTACAATACAAACTACACAGATACAAATAATTACAGCTTTATGATCTTGAGGAACAATCAAGAAGAATAATGCTGAAGAAAGGACGAAAGCGTGCCGTCAGAGCGTGCCCAAAAAGAGTCGTGGGAACTCTTCATATTCTCAAATGTTTTACAGATCAAGTGTATCATGTGCCATGTAACAAAAATTAAGATTTTAACCTAATTCACAGGTTTATCTTAAACTTTTACCTAGTAAATTGTGTAGCAAATTTGCAGTGATTTTAATCATCTTCATATCTTGAAGTACAAGGCATCCTGTTTTAAAATTACTTTAAGTTTAGAAATTAAATTAAAGAGGATAAAAAGGTGATTTATTTGGCTAACTCTATTTAACTTTAAGTATGCCTGAGAATTGCTATTCCAGTTTATTAATATTCCAAGGTCGTGACTATACACTGACCGCAGGAGTGATAATTTCGTGATGAGAGGTCAGAGATACTTAATCAATAAAAGAGATTCGTGCAAGAGGTCAAATGCAATAATCGCTTTACTTGCTTTTTTACTCGCGCAATACTCGACTCCCTAAATCATCTTATGACGTTTGTAACAGCAGCCAAAAACACGAATTCAAATTTTAATGCCTTCAAAGACGTCTTCATGAATACCAAAATATAAGGCTATATTAAATGTAAAATTTGTTCTCTACATGTATTTACCGAATGTGATAAAATTTATTCAGGGTTAAAGCGATGATTTCTATACGATGGTTGCAATATTTTTGCAGAATATTTGCTTATTGTGAAAAATGCGAACCTACGAGAAGTGTAGGTTATAGAGAGAAGTCAATTAAATAAACGGCAAAGGAAAACACTAGTTTTTATTCATAATTGTGTTTATTTAAAGGAATCGAACAATTTTAGTCTGCTTTATATGTCTGAAAATAAATTTAATAAACTAATAATAATAATAACAACAATTAGAGTGCTACAGTCATCAATGACAACTTCGAGCACTATTGAGAGAAAATCAAGCCGGCGAGCAAAAAAATAAGGTCCAAAATCGGTGCAAATTCCAAAATCCAGAAATTCAGTCCAAAGTAGTAATGTTTTAATAAAATTGTAATGATTTTAATGATTTCTACCTGTCAAGGCATTGAATTATTAAAATCTTAAAACACTGACTCGGCCTCGAATATTATATTATTATTATATTACATATTATATTATATTTTACTTTTTAGTTTTTTACTATACTCATATGCAATATATTATAAGTATTAGAGACTGTCTTGCTAACAAAAGTACCATTAATATTCTCACGCAAAAGTTAAATCGTTGCCACTACCTGTCAAATAAATGTTTGTCAATCTCTTTGTTTTTACTCTTCTTTTGGCCTCTTTTGGAAAAGGCCAAGGACTAATCACATAATAATAATCTACGTAATGCTTCCTCAATCGATTCAGCTATGCCATTACATGGATGCGCAGAACATGAAATTAAAGTTTAAAATGAAAATTTATACTGGTACAAATTCGATTAGAGACTTGCATGTATATGGGCTGATATAAAAAGTAAGCTCAATAGTGCTCGATGTTGTCATGGATGACTGTATCACTCTAATTGTTATTATGATTAGACTCAGAGTAATTCTGCTTTTATTAAGATCAATATTTGAATAATCCGATAGCAAATAGAAAGTGCTTCGAATAGCTCAGTAAAAATTCATGTTGGGAAGAAAAATGAATTCCTTCGCAATGGCGGAAGGATAGAGTTTCTTAGAAGAGCTATTTGTCATGGATCTGTCGTTAGGCAGTACATCAGAAAGAGAGAGAGAGAGAGAGAGAAAGAGAGAGAGAATATTTATAACGTGAACGTACCTTTAGATCCGTCTGTCAACCCTCTCATAGTCTTCGCTCCTCCAGTGAAAACTTTCTTACTGTGTCAGGCATTAGACCTGCCATTGGACATCGCCACTGGCTCCAGCCAATGGCGATGTCGGTAAGATATTCGACAGCGGATCAGTATGTGCGGGGTTCAAATCCTGGGCTCACCTGCCTGACATCGCTTTCGAGTGAGGAAACTGGCGTGAACGTTAGCTTTAGCTTTTTGTCATTGGCAGACGCTCCTTCATGTTTGCTGCTCCGTCAATATGGAACTCACTGTCGGGAGAACTTCGCTCTTGTAACTATGTACTACTACTGTATACTACTAGCTGTATTACTACTTTTCCGGTCAAGCTAAAATCCCATTTCTTTCCACCGTGGGTCTACAATTGAACCCTCTTTCCTTGGCTCATGGACTTCACTGTTTTCTCGCTTTCTCTTGTAGTCTCTGTATACTCTGTCGCCATCGTGTGGTGCTCTTGCGTTCGTTTGTACAGTACAAAGTCTGCAAGAGACGTCCCTGATATTGCCTTAGAGCGAGCTACTGGACGTTAAATTCACATTTATTGATTGAAACGTACTACCTTCCAGTGGAGAAAGGAATCAGCTACTTTGAAAATGTTAACTATACATGTATGCATGTAACAACAACAATATTATCTTAGAAGTTTCCTCTAACGGTATTATATAACGCCAGATATTGAATGCGTAGACCTTAAATCTGCTCTTTTAGTAGGAGGCCTACAGGAAGAGATCGAAAAAGTGTGTGTCTGTGTGTGCCTGTGTGTTTGTCTGTGTGTGCATGTGTGTGTGCCTGTGTGTGTGCCTGTGTGTATGCATGTGAGTGAGTTGGAAAAGAGCAAAAACGAAAAACGACGAATGGAAGCTTTCAGAAATTATATTTTTCCACACTATGGTATTCATGTGCGGATAAGTTATAGTATGCCTGTTTGATATATATATATATATATATATATATATATATATATATATATATATATATATATATGTATATATATGGTAAATATATTAACCCGTTGGTCGATGAAGTGCTCTATTTGGAGTGCGACGCCAGAATGTGAATAAAAGCTAAAAAGCTGGTAAAGCTAAGGTTAACGTCAGTTTCCTCACTCGAAAGCGATGTCAGTGACGGTAGAGCCTAGGGTTTGAACCCAGCACCTACTGATCCGCGGTCAAGTATCTTACCGACTTCGCCACTAGCTCCAGCCAGAATATGTGCTTTCTATCTGCTATTATAAATAAAACCAGCACCAGAGAGAGAGAGATAGAGAGAGAGAGAGGGAGAATTATTGAAATTGCCCTTTTGCAAGAAATTATACACTGATGCTTATTGTTTCTTTATTCATTTCAGATTCTCATAATCTTTTGCTCCATCTAAACTAAAACATTAGCCTCATTCATAGTATTTTAGTTAAGATACAAATTGCATTATTATTTAAAATATCATATACTCATTTATTGCATTAATAATATTATATTATAATAAATTCACTTTTTAAGTCAAATCGCTCTAAAGACTAAAAGGGTTAGTGTAAAGCCGATGACAACGTCAGTTTCATCGTTTCAAGAGGATGTCAATGACAGGCGAGCCCAAGATTTTAACCCCGCACACGCTAAACTGAACTCAAAAAACTTTGAATTGTTGCCACGTATGGCTTTGACTGAACAGTAAGTGGACAGCTCAAATAGGCGATAATTTTGCATTTATTATACAGTAACAGATACTTAAATAGGTTAACAAATTTTATTCACCTTCCATTTATTATTTTTACCGTGTCACGAATTATTGCCTGAATATGGAGATATCTATTTAGTGTGGACTAATAATCTCTCTCTCTTCCTCTCTTCAGTGCGCTGCCAAGTGACAGGTTCAAGGTACTTATTCATCCTCAAAGTCTGCTTTTTCGAGCCATAAGAGCACTCCTTAGATCAACAAGTTAATCTCTTCACAGTGTCTATACCTATTCATACTTTATGTATTATATTGTGTGTTTACTTGTATGATTGTATTGTAGTTTGTTTCTTGTCTTGGTACCTGAGTGGTAAAATAAAAGCTATATATATATATATATATATATATATATATATATATATATATATATAAGCTATATATATATATATATATATAGATATATATATATATATATATATATATATATATATATATATATATATATATATAGCTTGGGAAAAGTAAGGCTTCTGAAGTGGTTTCCCTTTGCCTTCCTCAGTTAGATGGATCAATTACCATTTAATCCTGGGAGAAAATATTTTATGGTGAGGTCAATCCCCTCTTGCCATCCTCAGCTCCTGCCATAGTCGCCTCTTACGAACACGCAGCAGATTGTTTTAGTTTCTCTCTTCTGCAGTGGTCCAACCACACCCGAGCACAACACACCCGTGGGGACCAACAGTATTAAACAAATAACGCTGAACCTTTGAGGCACACCGTCTGCTAGAACTTATGACCCGGAGGCGAATTGACTAATGTTGGTTAATAGGCGACAGGTTGTCGGTTGCTGTTGCCTTTCTGAAGTAATTAGGCCTACTTATAACATAGACTGACCGTTGGCGTATTGGCTCATGCCAAGCAGTTATTTTCCATTTGGTATAGGCCGACGTGATTAGCAGTTTCATTAATTTGCTTAGAAAAAATCTAAACAATTATTGCAAAAAAACGCTAAAAAGTTTAAATAAACCATAAAATATGCTTGTCACCAATGCCACGCATATCTCATGGAACTGAGTAATTCAGGTTTTAGCAATTTCCTGCTTATTCACTGCTATATGAAATATAATGTTGATTATGAGCGTCTTCAATCTTCATCGTATCTTAACCTTCGCGAAAATTACATTTTCAGCGCAATATAAATTAAAATAATTTTATAATTAAAGTATTTTTACTGGAAGAGTCCGCTCTTTAATAAATTTCTTTCGTTAGTAGTTTTAGCTCCGAAATTGTTTAAATATATGATAGTTTGTTATGTGACGTATTCCAGTAATCAAGCAGGAAGAGGCGTGTAGGCTATGGATCTATAGTGCTTTCACTATTACAGCAACTCTTGGATAGAAGCGTTGCGGTTTTAAGGTCAAATTAACCTAAATATAATTTTCTATTAACTAAGATTAAATAGAGCAAGCTTGAAAGGCTGATGATTATATGAACGGTTACATTGCACTAATTCAAAAGTAAATCTTATATGAGTAAATGTAATAAGAGACGGTATGAAGTTAGAACAACTAAAGAGCTTTAGATATTTAGGACACAATCATGATCACAGAAGATAGGAAATGTGGAACAGAAATAAATGTAAAATTTCTCTAGTGAAAGAGGCCTTAGTAAGAGAAAAGAACTTCTAACAAAATGTTTTAAGAAGCCCACGAAGATAAAGATTGTAAAGGGTTTAATGTGGACTACGCTCCTGTACGGTTGTGAAACATGGACATTAAGCGAGGAGGATATTTGGAAACTGAAGGGTTTGGAATGTGGCTATGTCAAATGCGATTACAAAAATATCCAGATTACAATCATAACACCACCTTAAGTGAGATCGCTGATGCTATTTGAGCTGCTCTGTGATTTCTGCACTTGATTACTGCAATTCATTTTGATCTCAAAGTTTTTATTGAAGCTTTTATTGTTATAACTCGAGTGGAAGTTATTTGATCAAAATTCTTTGCCGAATATCTTCTCCGTAGCGCTACAGTATATATTACAGCATCGGTTGAAAACTCGATATTCTGCGACGTATAGACACAGTACCATCGATCATTTCGTGCAAGGGCAGCAGACTGCAACTACTAAGGTCGTCGAATTAATTTACTGTCTCTTTCATAGTTTTACTAGTCTTAGTCTGGCATTGTTAAATTTTTGTAGTTTTATTTGCTGATTTATTTTATTTATTGTTAGACCTATGTATTTATTTACAACGCCGATCTAACTGACATGGATGCATTAGCCCATTAAAACCATCTACTTCTAAAGTGTTGACTTCACATAACCACCTTTGCAAACAAATGCTTACGATGGAGTTTGTAAATACTTTAGGATTTGTAGTTTCCCAGTCATGTAAAATTGCCTACTGCTATATTCTACTATTTCTTAAAAGGCACACTCATAAACGCTGCCATGAATTCTAAACAGCTATGTACAAGAGCATGTGATGATTTTTATCACCTCTCTTTCTCCAGCTATATTTCGGACAAATATCCTTTTCATGCATGGCACGTCCGATGCTTACATATTTCTACTACTGTCAGCTTTCATGGTGTCTCTAGAGGATTCCATTGATCAGCGAATTTGATCCTAGCACCAACTCCTAATATAACCACGAACTTATGACAAGTAATGACACAGAGGTGATTGATCATTGCCTTTTTCAATTGTGCGTCGCTTTTTCTATTTTTTCGCGTTCGTCGCCGCTTTTTGATCAGTGAATTCAATAGGATCTCTTTGCATGCCCTTGGTATATTGACATATATATAAAATAACATTTAAAACAGTAAATTTAGTGATTAACTTTTGTATTAAGTGATTTTAAAATTAATAGGGGGCCTAGTAAAAAGTCAATATTAGCAGGAAACAAACAAATATAGCAACAAATATCACAAATAACAAATATAAGAGTATTGTATATACAGTAGATGCAGTTATGTACAAATAACTAGAAATGTTTGCAATAAAAATTGAATGTTAGAAATATATAAGTATACAAAATTCTGCAGAAAATAAATGTACATAGGTATTCCACTATAAATATTATACATATATATATATATATATATATATATATATATATATATCAGGTTTAGTTTTTATCTGCAGGATATATTTAAAGCTAAACCATAGTTTAACGTCAGTTTCTAATTTGATAACATGTGGCTGACAGGAAGAGCATTGTATTTGAACCCTGTATCTACAGATCCGCTGTCAAACAAATTGTCAACAAGCCACAAGTTTGCTCAAATGGAGTACCACGAAAGTGTTGCTATCAATATACTAATATCTCTTTATTTAAGTAAACATTTTGAAAACTGACTAAAACTCTAAAATTACTAGAGCTGTTACTCTTTAACAGCTTCGATATTTCAAATTCTTTCATAATGAGGACATCCGTAGGGTTATACTCTCAGTGTTGCATGATGTTATGATGAACATTCTGATGGAGAGTGAAGAAGCGTTTGCAATTGTTCAACCGAATGCCGGTCCTCTCACTCCATTGAAGAAAATTAGCATAATAACAATTCATGAACAGTAGAATTGTAAGGCAGCCAAGAAGACCTACGCTCTCTCTATCTTCCTTGGATATCATTATTTGGATCCAAACCCAGATGATGACCTAAGATGTAAATGACAGTTTGTCTCTTACGAAATCTCTCAAAATTTTTTATAGAATTTGCAAAGGAATCTTTCGTTTTCAAACAATAGAAAGTTTTCACCTTATTATTTCATCAGATATTCCGCAAGTGAATGTCTGAGTCAAACAAAATACGTCTTTATTGTTCCTAGAATTTCATTGGAACAAAAGGTACAACGCGTGACAGTTTCTCCACACGTTTCACAAGATACAAGGTGACGGCAGGGAAGAAACAGACAATTCACATTATTCTTCTTACATGTTCTGCAGGTAAACTGCTCCAATAGGGATTCGTTTTCTCTTCGTATTTCGCTTATATCTGCAAATAATAAAACGATAGTGTGCACCACATTCTTAAATATCTCCTGGTATACACGATCTGTAGCTTAGGCTGTTTAGCCGATGCTCTTTCAGTCTACAAAATAGTTCTTTCAGAGATACCTGCACGTATGTTGTTTCCATATTTGACTGCAAATTATATATATATATATATATATATATATATATATATATATATATATATATATATATATGTACATATACATGTATATATATATATATATATATATATATATATATATAAATACATGCATATATATAGATATATATATATTTACACTATATATATATATATATATAGTGCTGTTTACACTATATATATATAGTTTAAATATATATATATCTATATATATGCATGTATTTATATATATATATATATATATATATATATATATATGTATACATGTATATACATATATGACGAAGAAAGTTAAATAGAATGTGGAGTAAGACAAGGTGGTAGCATTTCGCCGCTGCTGTTTAACATTTACGCTGAGGCAATGATGGAGGAAGCCATGGAAGACTTGGAAGAAGGAATAAAAGTAAGAGGAATATTATTACAAGATGTACTATTTGCAGATGACCAAGGAATGGTAGCGGGCAGCGAGACTGGACTGCAGAAGAAGATGGAATAATGGAATATGGAAGCATGTAGATGAAATTCAATACTTCATTTTATTGCTCCAGCAATCGAATTAAAACACAAAACATGCACTTAGTTGTTAAGAGGAAACTAGGTTTTTACACTTCAAAGATACCACAGATATTAGAGCAGTTTACTTTTCTCGACTACATTTAAGAAAGAGTAAACCGGAATCATTGAGATGAAAATATGTTGCTGATATGAGATGTGCTCATTTAAGTTACTTAATACAGTAAACTGAACACAATATGCATACAATAATCGACATGTAGCTCCTCTAAATGGCAATAAATTTTGTCTTGAAAAGTCATGAAACATGATATTAATTTATAGATGCAGCTTTAAACTATTAAAGTCTCTGAAGAAGTTTCAGGCATACATGCCATGCTTGATTGAATTTTTTAATTCCATTGACACTGCTTAAATGTTGATTTGTCATGTTGGTGTGTGGTTATACTTCTAAACGGATACTTGGCAAAAAGTAGATAACATTTTTCGAGATCTAAATTGCGTTTCAGAAAAATATGCCATTATAATTGTAGGCTATTGCTGTAGCCTATAAGCAAGACTGCTGCAATCAATTTCTTCTTTATGTCTCTTTCAATACACTTTCGTTTTCACTTGCTTGTACAGTAAGCTACATGAGTATTTGAAATTCAGCGAAAGTTTCTTTCACTGTAGGTACACTACAGTGGGATTTTCCCACATAACATCTATAGGAAGATTGAATTTCTTCAATTTTTCGAAGCAAAGTTCAATTGGTAACAATTACAATGAAATTATTGATTACAGACATGAAGAATTATGCAAACTAATGACTGAGTAAAACTATTTTATCGGGTGCAATGTTACGGATCTCCCAAAAGTAGACTAGAAGTGTTATTTGAGTCTATACTTTGAAAATAATAAAATGAAATATGAAATAAATGCACGATATCTGAAACAAAAGATTGTAATTTCTCTAATTTAATTGAGTTATTTGTTTTTTTCACTGCTTTCGAGTAAATGTGTGTGATGTTTCAAGTTCTCTACGCTTCGAGCGCTAAATTTCTTTGCCTATTTCGCTGAACATGATGCCACTCTATAGTGTGTACTTTATATTGTGTTCTTATTGTAGTTATGCCACCATATGTTTTGGTGAAATAAAGATGTATATATAAATATGTAAGTATTTCATTATTTATTTCCGAAGCGCTAATATATCCTCGAGGCTCTATGGTATCTGTAAGGTTAATCGCGTATCACAGCTTGCTATCAATAGGCTCTAGCAACAGCAAAGGTTTTCTTAATCAGAGAAAGGATTAAAAACGTGACGGGAACAAGTAAAGTAGTCTTGAAGACCGGTCACCGCCGGTAAAGATACTGTTATAATACGATACCAGTTAAAATACAACTGAAGCATGTTATGTGTGAAAAAAGTCACTATTTGAAACTCAGAAATGGTAGCAGATTCCGGATGGCTTCCATTGTGAATCTGAAATGGACATAAACTTACGCTATAAATGGCTTTAGGTATCGGAATCACCAGAAATAAACGTACAACTTAAGGGCCTCCTTTGACATAACTATAACTTTTAATTGTAACTTTTCAGCTGCTGTATTGCTGGGCGTTTTATTGGCATCAGTACAAATAACTTTCTAAAAGTGCCAAATGCAGTATTTTATCCAGAATAATCTTCTGCATTTTCTCCACTCCCATTAGCGTTATATGTCGACAATTGCATCCAATAGCCTCTCCCGTCACGTTAGTCAACTTATTCTTAAATTGAGACTGTTTTCAAAGTTCTCCTAGATTAGAAGCTTAGCTAAAGGAGTTATACAATACCATTAGATTGCTGAAAGCTGACCGTTTCATCACTGAGTGTCCAAATACGATAACAGAATCTCTTTTCGACAATAAATAATACAAATAAAGCAGGTGTACGAACATTCTGCAGTAATATTCTTAGGGCGATGTTTTCTCAACGACTCACGAAATGAACAAGTAGCCAGATCGATCTCTCCATATCTGACATTCTCTGGTGGATCAAGACGGTGTTTTGGTTTGACGTAATCAGAATCTTCAGCGATTTTCAGAAATGACGCAGCTTGTGGACAAGTCGACGAATGGTTGTAGTGCAGCAGAACTGGATCCTCTGAAGTATTCCACTCTGAATGTTTGAATTGACAAATGTCACATTGAACTTCGTCTTTGAAACTCGTATAGTTTAATCCGGCCTGTGCAAGTTGAATAGGTCGCACCGTGGATGATATGGGATAGTTTTCGTATGATGAGAGCCTCCTAAGGTATAGTTTGAAATCATGGCTATTCAAGGCTTGAGAGGAATTGTTAGAAAGTTGGTTACTGTCAATAGAGTTTTTGTTTTCATTTGTATCTTTACTGTACTTAATAGACCAATCCAATTTCGAAATGCTCATAATAGGCTGCTATATGTGACATCGTGAATTTATCCACATAGACGTAGGCCTACACATGTCAGGGATCAGTGAACTGAACTATGTATCGCCTTGAATCAATAATTAATTAAATAATAATCAATAATAATCAATAATAAGCAATAATAATCAATAATAATCAATAATAATCAATAATAATCAGTTGTAGCTGCGCAATAAATCGTTTTACTATTCGAACTCTTAAATTTAAAATCAAAGGATTTAAAATCTGAAATAGTTTTAGAAGTTTTCAAAGCTATGGTATTGTCGAAAATAACTTATGCATATCAGTTCTGGTGAGTTTTAATCAAGACAGAGATAAAATGAGACCTGATACCTTTCTAAGGAAAGTAAAAAGTTCACTTTTTATAATGATATTCTTCTCTTTAGCGAATTTGCTGGTAGACTGGAGATGTTTAATTCAGCACTTAATTATTCCCATCACATTGTATTTCCTCCTATGTCACCAATGAAGGCAGCTACTGTAATAGGAAAACTTAGAACTAGAGCACATCATTTCATGCTCACTATAAAATTATGCAATCTACGAGTGACAATAATTTTATCATTATGATGCTTTACAATAATTGCTATTAGCCTACATTTTTTTATTTTAATTACATTAATGTACATTTATAATTTTATACATGTATGAGTATATGATACTCACCATTTATTTATATAGTCATAACTTATAAGAGGGTACCTTTGATACGAATACTCTAAGAAATTACCTCATAACTAAAAGAGATTACCTCAGTTTACCTTTAATTTAATTTATCAATTATACTTTACTTTTAAGTCTATTAGGCTACAAATATCTCTATAAGCTTAAGCTGTAATGTTCTTTATCAAGCATAAAGGGTTAAAATGTTTATTTAGTTAGGTTACTTCATCTATTCACTGCAACTATTTGCATGATATTATTATTATTATTGTTATTGTTATTTTTATTTTTATTTTTTATTTTTTTTAAATTTTTTATTTTTATTTTTATTTTTTTTAATTTTAAATTTTTTTGTCCCGGTGTAAAGAACCTGGGGTTTGATAAAAACGATTCGAGCAATACGTGCTGAATCGCCGCCCGGCTAATCGAGGTCATCAAACGGCTTAAAAGAATTATTGAAGCAGACTGCATTAAATCTTTGCAAAGTCATGGAAAGCCTTTGCCAAAGAAAAGATGTCTCTCGCTTATCGCCGGTTTGCTCTGCAATAAGTCTGCCTATGCCATTAATAAAGTCAACTCCTTCGGGATTCATCGGGCCCATGGTTTCAATGGCCACCGGAACAACTTCATATCCTAAGGACAGATCACGGTATTTATCCAACTTCCTAGAGGCGGCATGAACAGCAGCTCCACCGGCTGTGACTGAAGTCGTATTCAGGTAGGAGTTTGCCATAGTGTCAATGACCGTGACGTCCCATACGGCACATTTACCGTTGCACCAGGGCACTAAAGTCAAGCCGTCCGGACGCTTTTATTATTATTATTATATTATTATTATTTTTACCCCGGTGTAAAGAACCTGGGGTTTGATAAAAACGATTCGAGCAATACGTGCTGAATCGCCGCCCGGCTACTCGAGGTCATCAATCGGCTTAAAAGAATTGTTGAAGCAGACTGCATTAAATCTTTGCAAAGTCATGGAAAGCCTTTGCCAAAGAAAAGATGTCTCTCGCTTATCGCCGGTTTGCTCTGCAATAAGTCTGCCTATGCCATTAATAAAGTCAACTCCTTCGGGATTCATCGGGCCCATGGTTTCAATGGCCACCGGAACAACTTCATATCCTAAGGACAGATCACGGTATTTATCCAACTTCCTAGAGGCGGCATGAACAGCAGCACCACCGGCTGTGACTGAAGTCGTATTCAGGTAGGAGTTTGCCATAGTGTCAATGACCGTGACGTCCCAAACGGCACATTTACCGTTGCACCAGGGCACTAAAGTCATGCCGTCCGGACGCTTGCCGTCTGATCTGGACAACCCACTTGGTCCTTAGAGGAAGGGATGCCTGCTCTCGAAAGTGCTCGCCATATTATGTCATTTAAATTGTGATGGCGAGACATTCTACCTGAGCTTCGTTTGCAGGAGAGGCCGTGGAGACCTAAAGCGTCGACTTCACGACCGCAGGGGCACATGTGAGGCTCTCAAGTTTTCGCCCCTAAACGGAAACTAACAGCTACTCGAATCGCCTCATTGTCTAAAAATAGCCCACAAGAAGCAACAGGGAGAGCGTGAAGCCAGTCGCTGCTTCGTTTGGTTGATACAGCTAGGAGTCGTGCTCTGTCTACTGCATTGGACTGGGATTCTAACAGACTATTATAAATCCGATCCACTATAGGACGGTCCCATGATTTCTGGCTACTGACTGAGGTAGAAGGTGGAGCACTGGAGGTGAGGCTTTTGGACCAAACTGACAACGCAACGTCAATGGAACTATCGGCAGAAAGGGAGCACTTATGAAGGATGGCGTCTTGCAACTGCCTCGTTCCCATCGCTGATGCCAAAAAGGCTGAAGGCGCGATATGGGAAACAAGACGAATTCCAAGACCACCCATGCTCACCGGTAGACTGGCTTGCTGCCACTGCAAATCAGACAAATCTGCGTTGATAACGGCGCACAAGCATTGCCTAAGAGCCTCGTCGTAGTCTAAAAGCCGCGGATTAGAGAAGCTCGGACTAGAGCGCAGAACGTGCATAAGTTTAGGTGCACTTAAAGAAAAGCGAAGGATTGTTAAAGCATCATGAGCGGCTAGCGACTTCAAGCGTGATGCTGTACGTTTGAGGTCTTCAAGGCGACTGGATAAAGCGGTGGTAGTAGCTTCTTCTCCAGAGAGTGGCGCGCCGAGTAGAGAACTATGGGATAGGCACATTGGCACAAATGATGACAAAACTGAGTTGCCCGGAGATTTGCAAACTGATGAAATGACTTCGCACTTGGTACGATTCAACTGAAGCCCAAATTCTTGGCCTCTGTCGATGATAGTCTGTACATCATTTGCAATCGACGACTCGCAACCACCTAGAGTAATGTCATCTAGGTATCCCACCGTGAGATCGCTAGAGAGAGAAGTAAGGAGAGGGTGAATAGTCAAGCAAAACAGCATGGGCCCTAAGGGATCCCCTTGTTGGACTCCTTCCTGTGACTCAATGCACCAGTCTCCGAACTTCAACCACGAAGGGCTTGAGTAAGCTAGATGGCAGAAACTATACAGCTCTGGTATCCTGTGATGTATTTCGCTGAGCATTCGTGATCTACTCAAGCAATTAAAAGCATTACAGAAGTCTAGCTTTACCACGAAGTGATCAGCTGGCATTGACTCAGCGAAACGGCGAGTAGCGTGAACAGCTGCCTCACAGCCACCTGGAATACCAGCTCCAAGTTGAATTGGGCTCAAGTATTCGCTGAGAGCAGATACTGCATAGCGATTTGCGCATTTAGCGGCTAAACGACGCCAAGTGTAACCCACTGCAATGGGGCGAATGCCGCCAGATTTCTTATTGAGTGCGAAGAGTTTACCACCAAACAGCACCGGTTGGACCTCAGGGGGGCAAACACCTCTAAGAAGGAGATTCACGAAAGAAGTCAAAGCGGTCAAAAATGTCCCAGCCGACTCTCTACAAGTCACAAGCTCCAGAAGATGCTGAGGGCGAAGGCCATCAGGACCACCTGCTGAACCTGCTGGAAAGCTACGTACAGCTTTGACAACATCCTGCTCTGAGACTTGAATGGGCGGAGTCTCCATCGAGTCCGGAAGGGGTGCCATTATACTGCTACTAGCTGCGGGTGGGTGCTTGGCCTTCAGGATATTGAAAGTGTTTAAACTGCATTTCGCTGGGCTTTCGTCTGAACAGAGGATGCGCACAGCTGCCGAAACATTTCCATCTTCCATTTTGGACCTGACTGCTGAGGCACGGGAGTCATGAGAAGGATGAGCTCTTTTAATTCTTTCTACGACCGGCTCAGTGGGAGCACTAGTACCTAGGCCCTCCAACCTTTTCTTAATTAAAGAGCTTAGATTATGCCTTTTACCTGTGCCAGCAGGGACTTGCAAAACCGAAGATGCGAAATTATTGTTATTATTGCTATTATTATTATTATTATTATTTGCAAATATGTAAATAGTCTTTGGAAAATCCTGTCCACCATCTCACGTGTCATGTTCAGCTCGTGCAGCATTCCGTATGCAAAGATCCAGAACATGATGATAGAGGGACTTCCTTGTCCACTGGTCGTTTAACTTTGATCATTGCCGCAGGGGATGCATTGCCCCGAATCCACTGCTTTTGGCTCCAGCAGCGCCGGTCCCCACTTCTCTATTATCAATACACCACGACTGTGACTCCCCTGAACAGGCGTTGATGAGGCAGTTGTGTCTCTGCCATTGAGAACTGCTTTGTGACGTCAATATCCCTGAAATCTAGATTGTTGCCCCTGTAGTATTCTGGGACCGAGTATCCGCTTGATTGGGGCTCTGTTTTGTAAAGCCAGTACTAAACCTGTATTATTTTTATTATTATTATTATAAGATACACTTAATATTATTGTTATTATTATTATTATTTATAATGCCCTGGGCTGTAAAGGGCCCTGGGCTAAAAAATAAGATAAAAGAGACTTTATTTAATTAAAAGTTTTAAAAAAGCGATTAAAATAAATAATAATATTATTATTATTATTATGAGATACACTTATTATTATTATTACTATTACGATTATTATTATTATTAATAGGCCTATTATTATTATTCTTATTATTATCGTCATCATCATTATCATCATTTATTAGCTATATTAGATTCTAACACCCTGGGCTTAAGTTAACTGCGCATATTTCTAAACAAAAACGTTGGAAATAGATAGCGATGCGAGCAAAAACTACTAGCTAGTTCTACGCGGTTATAGACAGTCAGCTAAAATCCAAAATGGAATCTTTTAAGATATTGGGAATTTTGTGTATGGAACATCCATTTTCATTTTATGGTTTTACAGTATATAATACAGTTTAAGACACCTGAATAAAGTAAAATAAATCCCTACTAGTGCCGTTGTTTTAATAAATTGAAACTAAAATATATGCTTTAATATAAATTAACCCTAACATGCAGGTGTCATAAAAGGCGAGTCTAACTAATCCTAATGAACCCTAATCCAGTTTGATTCTCTGAGACTAAGGCTGGACTATGTTTGGTTAGGGTTAGTCTTTATATTGCGTATCTTATATTGTGTACTTATTGTAGTTATTATACCGTAATTTTTGGTGAAATTAAGAATATATATATATATATATATATATATATATATATATATATATAGGCCTATATATAATGTTATTTAAATATATATGAGGGCCTAATATATATTTATTGATATTATATATACATATATATATATATATCCTCAGTACATTTCTTTTGCAGATTGGTTTGGGTGAATTGATCTGTAGTAATGTATGTTGTGGGGACGTCCCTGACATCATCCGTGGATGAAGAATCGTGGATTTTAAAACCTTTATTATACTATATATATATATATATATATATATATATATATATATATATATATATATATATATATATATATATAGTGTCCCAGTGTTGTGCTTTGGTGTGGCTGGACCACTGCAGAATAGGGCAACCGCAAGCAATCTGCCGCCTGTTCGTAAGAGGCGACTAAGGCAGGAGCTGAGGATAGCAAAAGGGTACCCACCTCACCATTATATATTTTCCCCAAGGATTAAATGGTAATTGATCCATCTAACTGAGGAAGGCAACGGGTAACCTCCTCACAAGCCATCTTTTCCCTAGCTATAAGCTACATAGGTTTGGATAAGGCATAGACTTTGTGAAGGGGTTAACTTGTTGATCTAAGGAGTGCTTTTATGGAGTAAGAAAGCAGACTTTGAGTATGAATATGTACCTTGAACCTGCCAAATGCACTGAAGAGTGTCCGAAATGTTTGTAGTAATGTTCAGACAGCTTCAAGCACTGCTTATTAGCCGAGGCCTGATGGGCGTGGCTATGAATATACTGGCGTACTTATTACCAGCTACTATGGTTATGCGAGGTAATACCAGGTTTTCTCGAGCTTATACGAGGTTTATAAAACCTCATAAAACCTCGTATAACCTTTACTATTAGTTAAGGTGTTATATACCCTGGACGTGCCAGTAAGCAGTGCACTGAGAGAGAGAGAGAGAGAGAGAGATAGGGAATCATGAATTATTGTGAATTTACTCATCGTTTCTGAACACTGTATATTTATTGTAGAGATGGGAATTTTATGAATTTCCAGAGTTCGGGTTCGGTTCGTTGAAAATGAAAGTTCGGTTCGGGTTCGGTTCAAACAAGGGTTCGGGTTCGGCTTGCTTTCCAACTCGCAAGAGTTCGATTCGAGTTCCAAATGGTTTGGTTTGAATAATGTTGCAATTGTTTAACTTTACTTATAATAAACATGGTTATGACAAACATGTTTAAAATGGTTTATGGTAAATATGCTTAAAAATTCATTAAGTCATAATAGCTGCCACATTTTTTCACCTGGGTAAAAATATGACAATGAAAAAAAGAGAGAAGTGGTATTTATTCCTGTACATTTCTTAAAATATTGTAAGTTGACCAACAAATGTAGAAAATGTAGATATTTAGCTTTATTAATGTATTTGAAATATTCTCCTTGATCATAACGAGCAAATAGAATGCTTCATCAATTTTTACTTTTTTTTGTCACTATATGCCTGTATATTAGATACGTTTATAATTAAGTGGAAATGTCTTGGCTAAAATTTGATCCAATATTTCAGAGACAAAGTGCAATTTAGTAACATAAAATGTCAAATAAAGATGATTTAGTAAACACGTGTACTTTCATAGAAAAATGATCACAATATACACCGTTTGCTATCAACTGACCAGTAATAAGCTTCATAATTTGCCTTAGGGTTTCAAATTTGAAACTCTCAGATCAATTATGAAGTTACAAAAAAGTTATGAAATTATTGCATTGCAATGATGAAAAAATATTTACTCCAGATTGCCTTAACACATGTAGAATGTCATATATAATTATTTGTAAATCTGGCTGCAAAAATATTAAGGTAACACACTAAAATTAGAAAATATTCATAATTTGAATTTAACAAGAACAAATTCACCTAGATTGAGTCAAGCATTTTCAGATTTTTATGGGATACTCTCATCACTTTTGTCGCTTTGATGTTAATCTTCATTCCATATTTCAATGCCATATCATTCAGACTATCCATTATCTTCTGTAGGCCCGTCTCGCTTCCCGCTACCATTCCTTGGTACCGCTACCATTTCAAATTTGTGTCGGAACCAGCATTACCTGATTATATGCTGTTATATACTGTAAGACATGTAAATGCAAAAACTAATATATATTTGTATTGTTCTTACTATCTTTATTTAATGTCAGGCTGGTGAAGAAGAAAGGAACTACAAGTGTTTGGTTCAGTTCGGTTTGGACGAAGTCTGGGTTCGGGTTCGGTTCGGGTTCGGTCAGAGTCTGGGTTCGAGTTCGGTTCGGTTCGGTCAAAATTCTAGAGTTTAGGGTTCGGTTCGGTTCGGGTTCGGTTCGATTCCCATTATTGTTGGTATTAATTAATGTTTGAAAATCATTAATTTATTAATCAGTAATTATAAACGATCACTAAAAAATAAAGTAAAAATAGCCTTAAAATAAAGTCACTTATATAATCTAATTAATTATTTATTTATTTGTTAACTAATTAATTAATTTTCATATAAGTATTAATATTCTCATAATGCTTCTGTTAAAAGTGGCGTGAGACAAGGTAGCTCTCTATCGCCGGCTTTATTTAATATCTTTATTGATCCTTGCATTAATGACCTAAAATCTCTTAATGTAGGTTGTACCATTGGTGCACAATTTGTTGGTATCATCTTATACGCTGATGATTTGCTTCTTATCTCACCTACGGTGCACGGTTTACAAAAGATGCTTAATCAATGCTCAATTTCGTTTGATAAATTACTTTTGGAATTTATTGTGCATAAATCTAAGTGTGCGGCGATTAGGTTAGGGTCCGGTTATGAAATTTCTCCTATGTCTCTGATGAAAAAACCATTAAAATCTGTAAAATATTTTAAACACGGAGGTATTACTTTTACAGTAGGTAAAAATCTAATGGTTGATACCAATTTGATTATTTGAACGTTTTACTCCAGTTGCATTAATATATTGAGTTAATCAGCTCATTTAACTGAGCTGACAAGATTAGCCTACATCTTTTAGAGTCCTACTGCTTGCCCATTTTGACCAATGCCACTGTTAGTATTTCACTTAGAAACTATCAAATTCATGATTTAAATGTTGCCTGGAGCAGCGTTTATAGAAGGCTATTTAATTAACATAAATAGAAATTCTTAAGCAAATTTTGATAGGGTTTGGTAAGAAAGATTTTATGCTTATAAATTAAATGTTAAATTTTAATTTCGTGAAATGTTTAATTTCTTTAGAAACAGCCTAATTAGAGTCAGTAGAAATATGATTTTAAAGCACTTTGTAACTAGACATATAGGCCTGCTGAGGGAACTACATGTAGATTACCTGTGTTATTGTTTACATTGCCCAAACTTTGACAAATTTGACAATACAGCGTCTTATGGTATAAGCGGGTATTCAATTTATGAAGCGTTTAATGGTAGTGCTGGAATTAGTAGGAACTCTGTTTAAGTTTCTATTTTTTAAAATGTATTTTGATTGTTGATTGAAATGTTGATTGATTGTTGATTGAAATGTTGATTGATTGTTGATTGATTATATGATCGTAAATTAGGTCTGTATAGTTATGTGTGTGTGCGTTTGTGCGTATGTGTGTGCATGTGTGAGTTTAGTGTATCTTGATCCTGTCTGTTTATTACGAATAAACAAATATTAATCAATTAACTAATTAATTAACTGATTAATTACGTAATTAATTGATTTTTTGATATCTACAGATTCAATGTAAGCTCGTTCAATAATCGTATATTATAAATTTAAACCGCTTTTATACTTTGTTAATGTGTGCTTAACGTCGACGTCAGGAGCTTGAAGGGCTTCACTTCAACACGTCAGGTGGACCGAGGTATGCTAAAAAGTGGATGTCCGAGATTTTACTCTCTGATCAGCTCAACCGGGACTTGATACCAGGACCTAAGAAACAGCCACTAAAAATTTCATTACTATACGTAATGCCCCTGCATACTGGGCCACCGAGACATTCACCTTATACACACGCGGTTATATAAGCGTTATATGCTGTTAATATACCGTAAATTTTGACCTCGATTTAAATGTTGATCCTTTAACAGATTCGCCGCATACCTTAATAAGTAATGCTATCCTCATTACCATCTGGCTGAACTATTAAGCAAAACTCTTAGTTAGTCATGCTTGTTTAGTTAAATTTTTTTAATAGCTACTAGGACTTTCATAATTAGAGACTAATCAACCAATATTGTTTAACTTCTTAGAATGCTAGCCACTAAGACTCAATATTATTGAGAATTTCCGAAAAGAATAAATAAGGACATCCAGCAGCCATATACAATCATGTAGAATTTATGTATTAATCTAGTCACAGAAATACAGCAGAGTCTTCGCCCACAAATGGATATATTCCCTTTCTTCAGTTTTTAATCTCTGAAGGATCGAAGACTTAGAAAATATCGAAAGGCGCTAAAGGTTCGAGCATTCTCAACGATTTCCTTCTCTTTGTTGACGATGACTTGAAAGTTTAGCTAGAAAAGCATCCATGAAAGCTTGGAAGTAATTCATTGTCTGAAAACATTCAATCATAGAATATGAAATAAATATAAGTAATGGATCCTCATATTATATTAGATTGCTTGATTAAATATGACGCCCTAGACAGCTACCCATTGACTCTTCCTACAACCTTAAGGGAGGAAATAACATGTTGGTTGATGGAGTTATCTTTGTGGAGCATGACATACTTCTGTTAGTAGGAATATATACTTTGGACCTGTCACTTGGTAAAACACACAAGAGAGCGAAATATCTCAATCTCTCCAAAGGAATTTCAGTACTATACATTTTTATTTCTTTTATCATTAAGAAACGAGAGTCAATAGGCCTATATATATATATATATATGTATGTATGTATGTATATATATAACATATTAGGAATATATATGTAAATATGTATATATATATACGTATATATATATATATATATATATATATATATATAATAGAAACATTTATTCGCACCATGCTGTGAAACAAGCACGCGGTTTTATCCTCGTCTTCTGCATTAGGGCAATCCACAACGTTGTTACACAGGTGATGATCGTCTATGCACTTCCAAGCTCCTCGAGTGTCCGTGGAAGGACATCGATATTGTCTCAGTCCATCCTCAGATAGAGGGCATTCTGTACAAAAACAACAACAACAACAGGGCATTCAGAACAAAAGGCAACAAATGGGCATTATGCACTAAACAATAACAACAGGGCATTCTGCACAAAAGAAACAGGGCATGCTGTACAAAAAAGTAACAACAGTGCATTCTGGATGAAACAATAACAACAGGGTATCCTATCAAAACAACAACAATATCAGGACATTCTGCACGAAACAACCACAACGACAGAGCATTCTACAAAAACAATTTCTGCACAAAACAAGAACAAGAGGGCATGCGATATATACATTATATATATACATGTATATAGTATATATAAATAAATATAAATATATATATATACATGTATATATATATATATGTATGTATATATATATGCATGTATATATATATGTATGTATATATATACATGTATATATATATATATACAGACTGGGGAAAAAATATTCCCCTAGCGAAATCTCAATAACTTTAAGAAGAAAACTCAAAATATCTCTACGAAATTGACCTTCTTGAAATGGAGCTTCTCGGGGAGGATTTTCTCCGTATATCCTGCAATATGGATGAAAATCTATTGAGCAGGAAAAATATTACAGCGTTTCTACGAAAAAGGTGCAAAATCAGGTTTAATAGGGCTTTTTTTTTACCAAAAGTCTTAATAACTTGAACAAGACTCAAAATAGTTTTACAAAATCTTCGGAGCTTCCAGAGGAGGAATTTCTACATATATCCTGCAAATTTGGTGAAAATATATTCAGAAGTAACAAAAATAAAGCGTTTC
Organism: Enchytraeus crypticus; assembly: GCA_905160935.1. Taxonomy (NCBI): domain Eukaryota; kingdom Metazoa; phylum Annelida; class Clitellata; order Enchytraeida; family Enchytraeidae; genus Enchytraeus; species Enchytraeus crypticus. The sequence goes on along the minus strand of CAJHZI010000503.1, from coordinate 1,837,951 downwards.
TTCGAAAAAACGGTTAAAATATATTTTGAAAGGCTTTTTTAAACAAGAGTACCGGACATTTTCTTCAAAATTTAGGAATAATTTTAACAGAAGAACGAATGTTAAGCATCTTTTATTGGAGTAGCTAACAAGGTAGTGCAGGCTTAAACTCCACCACTTAAGTAAAAAGCCCTTTTCAGGGTCGTTATTTTCTTTAAAAGGAACGACTGACATTTCGAAAAGCCTTGTTAAAATTGGTTTTATATAGCTTTTATTTCACCATTCAGGTAGCAAGACAAGAAACAAACTACAATACAATCATACAAGTAAACACATACGTAGTGCTGAAAAAATAGACACAAGCATACACCAATCAATAAACTAAAAATGAATAACTAAACCTTAATTGATTTCTAGCGAACGTTCAAAGTAGTTTCGCAATAACGACTTAAAGTCAAGTCTCTCAACTTGTAAGCTCACTGGCAAGGTACAGTTAGGCCTATTAATTACGTTGACGCAGTATTTATTAATCAATGGCAACAACTCTCCATTAAAACCATTAAAGTATTTACAAGAGGTATCAGAAAGACACAATTTCCTCAAAAAATTAAATCTTCTATTTGCAATCTTTAGTTCAATCGGCAATTGACCCGAAAAAAACTGACACTGATTAATTGTTTTCTTATCGAATGTACGAAATAACTTGCTAAACAATTGAGAATAAGCATTTTCTAGGCTCTGAATCAGAGACTTTGCCAATTCTACACATTCAGAACCATACAGCAAAATGGGTACACAATATGATTCAACAAGTGAGATAACTACAGAAGGTGCAGCGTTGCCCCAAATTTTGCTGAAGATGTTTACGATTTTGAATATTAATTTTGATTAATTTTTAGCACCTTTCTCGTAGAAATGCTGTAATTTCGTAACTAATGCAATTATTTTCATCAAATTTGCAGAATATACGCAGAAGTTCCTCCCCTAGAAGCTCCGTAAACTTCGTATAGATATTTTGAGTTTTCTTAAAGTTATTGAGATTTTGCTAGGGGATTATTATTTTTGCCCCAGTCTGTATATACATATATTACATATACAGTATATATATATATATATATATATATATATATATATATATATATATATATATATATTATATATATGTATAGAAATATCTAATCAAATGATCTTAAAAACCATCATATCCAACGATCTTATCAAACGATCATATCAAACCATCTTATCAGACGATCATGTCAAATCATCTTATCAAACCAATTTATCAAACGGTTTTATTAAACCATTTTATCAGTGCTTTCTTGATTGATTGTACAGAGAAACTTACAGTATCCTCGGATATTTGGATACTTTAATGAACTTGCCTAGATTTTGCAAATCGGGTCTTCCTTCATTTCCAGCTAAAATTTACCGATGTTTGATTCTGCTAAGGAAAAGGTCCGCACTTTATGTTTATATTGTATGGAAGTCCCTGACATCATCCCTGGATGAGGAAACGGACATTAAACCTTTATTATTATTATTAGTATTGATATTATTATTATTATTATATACTTTATTATTATTATTATTATTATAAATATTATTATAAGGCAGCTGTGAATATCTGCTCTCTTCGTGCGAAAGTTAAACGTTGCTGATCGCAGCAGAGGGTGACATTGCCCTGAATTCACTGCTTTTGGCTCCAGCAGCGCCCGTCCCCACTTCATCTGTTATCAATCCACCACGATGGTGACTCCTCTGAATAGGAGTTGATGAGGCAGTTGTGAGAACTCTGTTGGGAGAACCGCTTTTAGAAGTCAACAACCCTGAAATCTGGATAGCTGTTCCTAGAGAATTCTGGGATGTAGTTTCCGCTTGATTAGGGCTCTGATTTGTAAAACCTGATGAGCTCTGCCTCTCCGCCTCAGCCTGCACTGAGGCCAACATCTGGTTCAGACCTAGACCTTGGTGCTGTGGCCCTAGTGAGAGGGACCTCTGGGACGCAGAGGCCATTCTAGCCTCGAGCCTCGAGTATCTCCTTTTTCTCGCTGAGGGTCAGCATAGAAAACTCTTGTGGATCTATCTCAGGCTCTATGGACGCACTCGAGGAGGAGGAGGGAGGTATTGGGAGGCCGGGACGTAGGACGCATCTCTGATGTTAATAATAGTAATAATAATAATAATAATAATATTGTTATTAATAATAATAATAATAATATTATTATTATTATTATTATTATTATTATTATTGTTATTGGTACGGTGGTTAGTAGAGTGGTAGGCGTGTTTCGGTCTAGGCATGCTACAAAACTCAAAAAATCTACGAGATAGAAATCACGGGGAGGGTTAGCACAGCAGGACTATAAGTCCTAATGTTCCATAGCTCAACCACCGTTCTGTTGTTCACTGGGACTGTGTGATTGATCTACGGGAATCACTGGGAGGTCCTTATATCTCTGTTGTGCTCCCTTACAAAAGTATTTTACATCTATTCCTCACATAGATATTGCAATAAAAATACAAATTGTATCAAATGTCAGTGATGTATTCGTATCTACTGAATGAGATATGGAAGGTTTGCAGTTAATATGATATTTTTGCAATTTATTTAATAAAACCTTTATAAATATCAAACTCTTTTGGTATTAGATTAAGACAATAAAAATTACTATATCGAGAAATGGTATAAGACACTCTAAGTAATTAAAATGGAGCATTCTGATTCTCTACTGTCGAACCTCTAAGGAGATTTGGCATGTCTTAGAATGATCAATGAGAACAGTGTAGTAAATAGCTTACTTTATCTAATAAAGCGCTGCTTGTAACGTCATATTACGACAAGTACCAGTGGAATGTTCATTTAAAAGCAGATTGGTCTTACATAAGCCAACATACTTCAAACTTATATAGTTAGCTTAATCTAAATTGCCATAGCTATGTTAGAGATTTCCGAGATTGTGCAATGTATAACTACAATAAGCATAAGCAGAATCCCCCAAGAATAATAGTATATCAATAGGAATGCTATATGATTTAAAGATCCACTCGTATGTGGACATGAGGAAAACGGGAGATAGAGATGAGCGGAGGCGTTATATACCATGGACATGCCAATAGGCAATGTACTGAGAGAGAGAGAGAGAGATAACTGTAAGAGCTATAAATGAGTTCCAATCCATTGGCTCTAATATCGGGTTATACAAATACTTGTGCAAATTCAACAAAGATCCAACCGCTTGATGGCTAGTAAATAAAAATAAAAATAAATAAGACATACCGATAAAAATTACATAATACAATTTGCCAGAAAAAGTAATGAAGATACTTATTAATTACTTTAGCAGTATCTTTGTCAATTTGATGTTTGACTTTTCTGCAAGTACAACTTAATTTGCTCGAACAAAAAATGAAGAACAATTCAAAATGTCTCTCGAACATATGTCAGACATAGCCGCCGGGTTAAATCATCCAACATTTAATACGCACTTGTGCTCATCCTCACATTTCAGTAAACCAGGGTTGTCCTCAAGTGCAATATATAACATTTCATAACAACAACGTGTTAGCATGAACGAATGTAGGGAAAAGTGCAGGGTTAACATGACACGATTGTCCCAAAAAATTAATATTGAGTTTATGATAATTTTGGGATGGTATCTGGCCGAACGGCTAAAGCCTCTGAAGCTAGACCTGGGTTCTAATACATGCGTATCAATCAATCAATAAGAATTTAACGTCCGGTTCCTCGCCATAAGTCAATGTCAGGGACGTCTCTTGCGGACTATACAAAAACAGACGCCAAAGCACCACACGATGACGACTGAGTACACAGAGACCACAAGAGAAAGCGAGATCAAAACAATGCAAGTCCAAGATCCATGGCAAGCGGGTCAAAATTTAGATCTATGGGTGTCAGACGTATTTAGACATTTGAGTGACATTGAACAGCTGTTGTCGTTGTGTGTTCCGTTTGAGAAACTCCGGCATCATCTTCCGGCGAAGAACCAAACGTTAAATCTTTGTATTGTATAGGAGACCAATACACAACACACTTAAATAAGACTTTTTGATATCCCTTTAGTTCCCCGACAGTTCAGTCGTTTTATTCAGTTCAGTGGCTTATTGGCAAGTTGTTCGACAGCGAATCAGTAGGTGAGGGGTTCAAATTCAGTTCTTTCCACGTCACTGACATGCTATTCGAACAGGAAACTGACGTTAAATTTGGCTTTAGCCCTAGTCATTTAATCGAAATTTTCTGCCAATAGGCGCCGCTAAACCGGCTGGAACCAGTGGCGAAGTCGATAAGATACTCGACCGCGGATCAGTATGTGCGGGATTCAAATCCTGGACTCGCCCGTCACTGACATCGCTTTGAGTGAGGAAACTGACGTTAACATTAGATTTACCAGTTTCTAATCATAAAGAGTAAGAAACTTCAAATTATAAACCACAAAGAGAATCGGTTGAGTTGGTCTGAAGATCACGATATAACAGAAAAGCTTGGTAAAAGGTCCAAGCCTAGTTTAACGTCAGTTTCCAGCTCGATAGCGTGGGAATAAAGAGGAGGGCTCTGGATTTTAACTTTGTACATATTGATTCGCTATCAAACGACTTTCCAACAACCAACCGGCTCAGCTCATTTGTGTCTTAAAGATCTTTCTGTTTCAAACAATCTTTAGTATTATTATTATTAGTATTGTATAATAATATTGCTTTTAGTACAACGTTGTTAAAATACCTTCAGAAGAAATCCCTGATTCCAAATTATCATTGATTGACTACAGAGATTTAAAAACCAATGAAATAGCATTCGGTGTGGATGCAGGACTAGCTGAGACCTTGCCGATACGTTAACTATGTTGTTAATTATCTTTATTGGATGAAGTCCCTGACTGATCTATGGAAAATGAGACCAGGAAGTATGAGTCGATGGATCTCATACGAATCCTGCGAATCCTGATCCAGGCGTTAAGTAACTTTCAGAATTGACGTGCTCGCTATTCTCTCTCTCTCTCTCTCTCTGTGTATGTCTCTCTCTCTGTCTCTGTCTCTCTCTCCTCCCTCTCTCTCTCTCTCTCTGTCTCTCTCACCCTCTCTCTCTCTCGCTCTCAAGTATTTTGCCAAGTGGCAAGTCCTCAATACGTATACTTAGTTAACTTTGACTTTCACCTCGTTTAGAGTATTCCGTTGACCAAAGAGTTGATCTTATTACCAAAGCCTTAATGCCTTAATCAAATCATTATGCTGGTTTAGCTTTTGAAATAAGATCTCAAAACCTGAGATGGCCTCTTTTTTCTTTCCATTTATTCTCGACCTAGTCACCTCTTACGACAACTACAGTTTGCGGTTGGACTATTCTGTAGTGACCAGGACACAGAGAGCGGAAGGCCCGGAATGCAATATGTTTATAAAAAGAGAAGATGTAAGAGAGAAGAGATAAGATGCAGATCATAAAAGAGAGAAGAGATGAGA